>ML663566.1:12781419-13055067 GCA_007570785.1 Antilocapra americana | reverse complement strand
CCATGGGAAATTAACTCATTTCAACTTAATTGCCTCTCTAAAGGCCTAGTCTCCAAATACAGTCATGTTCTGAGGTACTGGGTCCAGGACTTCAACATGTGAATTTGAGACAACACAGCTCAGCCCACAGCAGGAATAATTTCTCTTTGTTCCTTCTTTAGAAACCCAAGCAATAGTTGACCTAGATCTGGGCTTCTCTTTTGAAAGGCAGGATAGTGCTTGTGCAAGGAGCATGGACTGTGAAGTTAGACTTTTAACAGTGTGAATCCTGATTTAATCACTTACTCCTTTTTCAATTTGGACTCTGAGCCTCTGTTTTCCCATTTGTAAGATCTCTGTAATATCTGCTTGGGATTAAATGGGATAACCTGTGTGAAGTGCCCAGGGCAACGATGTAGGCGGTAAGCTTAGTTCTATTTCTTCCCCTTCAAAAATAGGTAAAGGTTTCTGTTATTATCAGTGGAAGACATTCTTTTCTGGCTCCTCTGGTGGGGATTCAGAATACTATTTTCATATGTGCCATGTGAACCCACTGAGGCTTCTATAGGTTGGACTGGGGATTGATAAGCATTGAGAGTCCTTTATTTTAGAGAATGGTATTCAGTTTGGGAATAGAAAATAAGGTATCAAGGGCTAGTGTTGGCTGACAGTAGACACAAGAGTTTGGTATGGAATTGGGACCCAACTAAATGTTTATTGAATAAACAGCAAAGCTAGTCATTAGGATGGAGCAAGCATTGCCTTGGTTTGAGGAACAGCAACAGCTCAGTGGGTTTCAAAGAAAACTATATTTGGGGCCATACAACAACTCTCAACTTGAAACTATTGGTGGATCTAGGGCTTAGGCCATATTGCTAAGCAGAACTGTGAGATTTTCACTTGCAATTGAAAGCCTTTAGAATTTGTTATTAGGCTTCTCTCAGGTGGTACTAGTGGTAAAGAACCTGCTTGCCAATGCAGGAGACATAGAAGAAGGAGATTTGATCCCTGAGTTGGGAAGATCCCCTAGAGGAGACCTCTTAGAGATCACTGGAGTGGCAACCCACTCTGGTATTCTTGCTTGGAGAATCCCATGGACAGAGGAGCCTGGTGGGCTACAGTCCATGGAGTTGAAATTACTGGACATGACTGAAGCAACTTAGCATGCATGCACAGAATTTGTCATCAGAGTAAGGCTGGGAGAGGTAGGACCTGAATAGGGATCTTCTATTTCAGGGGAAGTAGTAAGGCATTTTCTGAGCATAATTATTGCTCACACACTTTGCTCATTTATCTCATCATAGAAATAATAGACTCGACAGTGTATAAGTTATAGTTCATCACCATGGGTTTTTTTTTTTTTTTTTAATTCAGGTCACTTCTCGAAAAGATTTCTGGTGATACTTTTTTTTTCTATCATAATACTTAACAGTGGAGCTCCTAGAAGAAAGAGTAAATAAGTAGAATTAAAAGAAAAAAGCAAAATGAAACAAAACAAAAAAGAAGTAGAGAAGTCAAACACACTGTCTGCTGGTAATTTTCCACTACTTAAGAGAAAATGTCACTTTTTCCCCAAACAACCCAATCCTTACTCTTATCACCAATGTACATAATGCGATTGATATTGCGTATCTGCTACATAAACATTGCTTTAATATTTTTCATTACTTTTGCCCAAATGACCCTGAGTAAATGTGGTATCTGGCACAAGGTGCTGGAGTTGTGGCACTGTTTCAAAGCCAGTGGCTTTGTTGCACAATGTGGAACTCTCAGAACTTTGGCATTAGCTGGATTTTTTTTTTTTTTTCTGAAAAAAACTTCATTGGCGATTTCACCTTTATTATCCATGAAGCTCTATGGCCTAGTAATCAGACACTAAAGGCTAAAGGGAAGCAAACAAATGATATACTTTTAACTCCTTAATGGGGCAGTGATATAAAAAAATGTATATGTGACTAGTGCCCAGTAGTTGGTGAAGTATTTTCATACACACACATGCACACATACACACACCATTTGGGGAAGAAATAGGAATTCATTTTGGCAGGAATAAAGCTTACCTTTTAACAAACGAGGGAAATGTTATACCCTCATTATCTTTCTGTAAGTATCCTCATATTCACTGATATTAATATTTGGAGAGAATTTTAGCATATTTTTAAAACCCTCAGAGTCATAGTTGTATTTTTATTCAACAAAGGTGTGCTATCTGCACACTTTTTACTAAGTCAAGCAAATTTCAAAGATATTTATATTTCTATGGAGCTGAAATACACATTTTTTTTGTTTTAGTGGAAAATTAAATGGAAGGAAGTGTTTTGATCTCACCCTTTACAGTTTTATTTGAAAATAACTGTTATGTGCAAAAATAAGCAAATGGGTCATAATCAAAATTATAAACTTTTAAACAGCAAAGGAAACCATTAACAGAATGAAAAGACAACCTATGGACTGGGAAACAATTGCAAACAATGGGACCGACAAAGGCTTAATTTCCAAAATATACGAATAGCTTATACAACTCAATAGCAACAAAAAATGGCAACTCAATCAAAAATTGAGCAGAAGACTTAAATAGACATTTCTCCAGAGAAGACATACAGATGATCAATAGGCACATTGAAAGATGCTCAATATCACTAATTATTAGAGAAATGCAAATCAAGACTACAATGATGTATCATTTCACACTAGTCAGTGATGTGTGCATGCTCAGTCATGTCTGACTCTTTGACCCTTTGGACTGTAGCCCACAAGGCTCCTCTGTCCAGGGGATTTTTCAAGCAAGAATATTGGAATGGGTTGCTATTTCATCCTCCAGGGGATCTTTCCCACCCTGGGATTGAACCTGTGTCTGCTGCATTGCAGGCAAATTCTTTACCTGCTGAGTCATCAGGGAAGCCCCCACACTGGTCAGAATTGAAAAACCTTTGAATACTAAATGCTTGGAGAAGGCACGGAGAAAAGAGAACCCTCCTACACCATTTGGTGGGAATGTAAGCCGGTGCAGCCACTACAATGAAAACAGGATGGAGGGTCCTCCAGAAAATATGAAAACCAGAAAATATGAAAACGCCAAGTTGAAAAGTACATCCCAAAGTTTGTCGCAGCACTATTTACAATAGCCAAGATAAAGAAACAACCCAGGTGTCCACCAACATACAAATGAATAAAGAAGACGTGGTATGTATGTGTGTGTGCTTGTAATGGAATATTACTCAGCCATAAAAAGCCATATAATGCGATTTGCAGCAACATGGATGGACCCAGAGATTATCACACCAAGTGAAGTAAGTAAGACAGACAAATATCATAGGAATGTCACTCATTATGGAACCTAAAATATAATACAAATGAACTTATTTTCAAAATGGAAACAGACTCAGGCATAGAAAACAGACTTATGGTTACCAAACAGAAAAGAAAGTATTGGGGGAGGACAGTGTAAATTAAGAGCCTGGGATTGGCAGATACAAACTACTATATGCAAACCAGACAAACAACAAAGTTTTATTGTATAGCACAGGAAACTATATTCAATATCCTGTAATCAACTGTAATGGAAAAGAATTTGAAGAATAATATATATATATAAACTGAATCACTTTGCTATATACCAGAAACTAACATAAATCAACTATACTTCAATAAAAAATAAAATAACTGTTACATTACCTCTCTGTGTCAAAAAGACATGAGTTATATATTGAATGATCCTAGCTCATTTTCTTTTCTTGGCCATGTTGTGAGGCTTGCAGGACTTTAGTTCCCCAATCAGGGATTGAACCCAGGCTCCAGCAATGAAATTGTAGAGCCCTAACTCCTGGACTGCCAAGGAATTCCAATCCTAGATCAGTTAAACCAGTTGACAGAGTTTTCTATGTCTGCAAAGTGTTTTATGACAATTATGTCAAATAATGAAGTTTTAAAATAAAAGATTGAATTATTTAAAGATATCTCTTTAATATTAATCTATAATGCTCATGATGCAATCATCAATTCTGTGAAACAAAACAAAACCTCACACTAACCTGTATTTTAAACAGGTTGGGCATACATTTCCATAATTGAAAAGCTAAACAGAATCACACAAACACATTGGAAATAATTGACAGCTATTTTTATCTCAGTCATCCTCATCACCATCATTATTCATTATTTTTTAAAATTTATTTTATTTTATGTTTTTTAAATTTTCTTTATTGTGTTGGTTTTGCCATACATTGACATGAATCCGCCATGGGTATACATATGCTCCCCCTCCAGAACCCCCCTCCCTCCTCCCTCCCGATTCCCTCCCCCTGGGTCATCCCAGTGCACCAGCCCAGAGCATCAATCCTGAGCTGGCGATTGATTACGCATATGATAATTAACATGTTTCAATGCCATTCTCCCATATCATCCCACCCTTGCCCTCTTCCACAGAGTCCACAAGTCTGTTCTATACATCTGCATTCCTTTTGCTGTCTCGCATGCTGGGTTCTCGTTACCGTCTTTCTAAATTCCGTATATATGCGTTAGTATACTGTATTGTTGTTTTTCCTTCTGGCTTACTTCTCTCTGGATAATAGGCTCCAGTTCCATCCACCTGAGTAGAACTGATTCAAATGAATTTTTTTTTAATGTTATTCATCATTTTTTTAAAAGCCCTATTGAACAGAACTCTTCCAAAGAAATTTTCTCCTTATAAAAATATCCCCAATCCAGTTTTCTTCATTCACAGACGCAAAACTGTTTGTCACCAATTTAATTAGACTGAGAAGAATTTGAATAAGAGGCAATGCACAAGCTAATCCCCGGGGACTATGACTGAGTAAGGCGTTTCAATGCCTGGCTTCTTTCTCTGAGTTTGCTACTTGAAAGTTGAGCTCTTATACAAATGAACTTACTTGCACCAACAGAAAGAGACTCACAGACTTAGAGAATGCACTTACGGTTGCTGGGGGCTTGGGTTGGGTGGGGTGGGGGAAGGATGGAGGGAAGGTATTGTTAGGGAGTTTGGGATTCATGTGTACACACTGCTGTGTTTAGTGTGGATAACCAACAAGGGCATACTGCTGTACAGCACATGGAACTCTGTTCCATGTTGTGTGGCAACTTGGATTGGAGAGGAATTGGGGGGAGAATGGATACAGAATGGATATAGTATGGGTGAAGTCTTTCACTGTTCACCTGAAACTATCATAACATGTTTGTTAATTGGCTATACCCCAGTACAAAATAAAAAGTTTAAAAAAAGAAAACCATAATGGACACTCCAAAAAAAACCAAAAACAAAAACTGTAAATTACGGTGGCTGACTTCCTTTCTACAGCAAGCTCTGAATAAATATAATCTCATTAAAAAAAGTAAGTTGTCTGATCCTAGATAAATCATTTAACCCCCCCATATTTACCCTTAGGGCCTTGGCTTTTACATCTATAAAATGGAGATAATGCTTTGTTCTATATACTTCATAGCATCTTTCTAGGATCCAATGACATCATGCCTGAAAACTGTTTTCAGTATTTTCAAGTGTTATGAAAATGTAAGTGGTTATGTTATTTTTTGAATAGAGGTGCAAAGCTTGGTGGACTTGCTCAGCAAACCCAAGTCCAAGTTTTTCTTCTTCCAGTTATTGGCTAGGAGTTCTTTGCACATATAAATGAAACTTTGTCCCTAATCTCTAATTAAAAAGGGGTTAAAAATTTACTTCACATATATTATGTATAAGTATACAATATATAAAGTTGCTTTCAAATCCAAAGTAGTCAGTTATCTTTTTATTCATTTATTTTGAAATTAATTTTTATTGGAGTACAGTTGCTTTACAATGTTATTCCAGTTTCTGCTGTACAGCAAAGCAAATCAGCAGCATGTATACATATGTCCCTTCCCTTTTGGATTTACTTCTCATTTAGGTCACCACAGAGCACTGAATAGAGTTCCCTGTGCTATAGAGTAGGTTCTCATAGTCATCTATTTTATACATAGTATGGATACTGTATATACATCAACCCCAATCTCCCAATTCATCTCACTTCACCTTTTTTTCTCCTTGGTATCTATAGGTTTGTTCCCTACATCTGTGTTTCTATTTCTGCTTTGCAAATAAGATCATCTATATAATTTTTCTAGATTTCATATATATGCGTTAATGTACCATATTTGTTTTTCTGTTTCTGATTGATTTCACTGTGTATGACAGCCTCTAGGTCCATCCACATCTCTACCAATTCCGTTCCTTTTTATGGTTGAGTAATATTCCATTGTATATATTCTCCACATCTTTATCCATTCCTCAAAATAGTTATCTTCATGTATGGATGATTGTTATAAGCATCGTTATGAATGCAGTTAGATATAGCAAGAAACAATTTGTGTAAGAAGTAATATACAAATTGTTACAGTGTTTTTTAAGCTGTAACAACAGCAAAAAAAAGCAAAGAACTATGTAAAATGCCAAATCTTTTTGAATATGTTAAATCCACTTGCTGACAGTGGCTGAATTTCTTTATAAAATCAGCCAGCAGTGAGGTTGGTCTTGAAACATCATCAGCGTAGGACTTTGACTGATAGTGGGCAAATGCCCACAAGTCCTTTTCTAGGAGCTGGAGGGAGAGACTTCCTAAATGGGAGGTCACCAACTGCCTTTGCTGCTGCTAATGGAAGCCTCTGTTGAAAGCCAGGCAGAAGGGTCTAGGATTTCTCAGTATGAAAGAGACAAATATGGCTTATTAAGAGATGACACAGAAAACAATAAATAGATAAGTGAAAATCCTTAACATTTTTTTTTAAAAAAGACTAAAACAGACTTTAAAAACACGAATGAAAGTGACTTATAGGAAATAGAATATGCAGTTGTTGATGATAAAAATCCACACAGTGGTTTCTAAATCTAACTATTTAGTGTATCATTGCACACATCTCTTATCAGTGTTTGATATTGGTAAATCATTGCTAATATTGCTTTGGATATGGTAACATGGGAAGGGAATGCAGGCCAGACATGCTGGAGCAGCTCCCCACACTTGCACTGATTTCAGACAGGATTACAAAAGCTCCAGTGCTTTCCTGACTGCTTAGCTTTCCTCAGAAAGTAATTCTCATAGCTCTCGAGTTCTGTAATCTTCCTACTTCAATTCTTTAAATGAATTTTGCGGCCAGCAACCAGCCTACTTGGCTTTTGCTGTGTTTTAATAAATGTTGTGCTGTTTGGCAACAGAAAGCAGGCAAAAAGTCAGAAGATCCTCAACCAGATAGCCTTTTATGGTTGTGAAAATAACACTGATATTGCCTTTTTCCCCCATTTTCTGTGCTGTTTCTGATAAGAATGACTAAAGTAAGAGCAGAATTACCAAGAACCTAAAGGATTCAGAATTCTGTAGAGAACAACCTAGTGATTACCAGTGGGGAAAAGGAAAGGGCAACATAAGGATCGGGGCTTAAGAGGCACAAACTACTATGTATAAAAGAAATAAGCTACAGTGATCTATGGTACAGCACAGAAAATAGAGTGATATTTTGTAATAACTATAAATGGAATATAACCTTCAAAAATTGTGAATCACTACATTGTACACTTGAAACTTATATAATATTGTGGTGGTTTAGTTGCTCAATCCTGTCTGACTCCTTACCTCCTTGTGACCCCATGAACTATATAGCCTGCCAGGCTTCTCTGTCCATGGGATTTTCCTGGCAAGAACACTGGAGTGGGTTGCCATTTCCTTCTCCAGGGGAACTTCCCAGCCCAGGTATCAAAACCGGGTCTCCTGCATTGCAGGTGGATTTGTTACCGACTGAACCACCTTGTACATCCACTATATCTTGATGAAAAAAATTTAAATTCAGAGGAATTCTATCTGGGCAGAAGATTTAAATGCAGATGAGGTGTCTGGGAAGCCAGTCATAGCAATCTCCCCACTTTCTTGCCACAATTCAGCCAATGCAGTGTCTCAGTGCACCATGAGGGTACCACATCTGAGGTTCTGTGTTACCTCTTCTACAGGATTAACTTCAGGACAGATAGCAGATGTGATCGCTGAAGAAAAAACATTTTATTTTCTGGTGTTTTGAACTCCCCCAAGAAGAGTGACATATATGAATGAATAAATGACAATAAATGCCAGACAGTATTGATACTTCTGGCTGGGAATAATACTTCCAAATCAGTACTAGCTAAGGACATTTTCTTTGAGGTTCCTCAACAATCATTGTCCTGTCTTGTGATAATAACACTTTAGCTTTTATAATTTAAGTGCACTATCCATTTTGAGTAAATTTTTGTGTAAAGTGTGAAGTTAAGGTCAGGTTTTATTGTTTTAACCCATTGATATCCAACTGCTCCAGTGTCAAGGATATACATGTACACTCACAGACATATATCCATATATGTCCTTCATTCAATTTCTTCATGGTGGAAGTGGAATTCATAATGCTTAATTTTAATATACATATTTTCTTTTTCCTTTAATGCAGGGTATTTTTCCTATTACATCTTTGTATTTTTAAAATTCAGTTTGTTGACCTGAGGGAGAAATATGTACTTCCCATTTCTGATATATTTTTCAGTGTAGAGGTAACTTGATTAGTGTAATTTCAGCCTCTAACTTAATCTGTCCCAGAGAGTAATCGGTGATGCATCTGAGCTCTATAGTTTGGATGAAATAAATTGAACCTGCTTGGCTTGGTTTCCAGTCTTTTTCTTGTGGGGAATAAAAGCCTGAGGGAAGCAAGAATCAGGAAGCAGGATAACTTCTGCTTTCCTTGCAGTAATTCTCCCTGGATCAGACCACCCAGCTCCCATCAGGAGGAATGGAGTTCTCATCAGTACTGTATTTCTGAATAAAGGAGTCTGCCTGATTCTAGGGTTCAGTTAGCAGGCACATTTGGCTGTCACACTAACTTTCGTCCTCTAGCTTTGCCTCTATCAATCATAAAGGCAATATTTTGCTTGCTGAAGTGCTGATATGTCTTCTTTTTAAATTGTGTAATAACTTCAGTAGGAGAGAGGGGTGCTATTTCTTAAGACCTTCTGAAATTCTTAGCATTTGGTAGAGAGGTAAGAAATATTGCTAGATAGAACAGAGAATAAAACTTGCCAATAAAAATTACACCCAACAGAGCTTTTGGTATAGCTTTGGACATTTGATTTTAATGTGTATGTAGATTGTTTTGATCTTGGTACTTGGTAGAAGTTTATATTATACAAACTTTCTATTTCTACTGTTTTTAGGCTTGTGGTATTTGACTTTGGTCTGTGTATCAGTCAGCTCAGGTTGCTATAACAAAATACCATAGACTGACGGACTTAAACAACAGACATTTATTTCTCACAGTTCCGGAGGGTGGGAAGGCCAAGATCAAGGCACTAGCAGATTCAGTGTGCGATGAGGACTTTATTCTTTGCATGTAGATGTCTGCCTTCTCGCTGTATCTTCACATGCAGAGAGAGGAAGTTCTGGTGTCTCTTCTTTATAAGGACAATAATCCCATCATGAACATTCCACCCTCATTGTTGTTCAGTTCCTAAGTCATGTCCGATTATTTGTGACCCCATGCCAGGCTTCTCTGTCCTTCACTCTCTCCCTGAATTTGCTCAAACTCATGTCCATTGAGTCGAGGATTCTATCCTCTACCTTCATGAACACATCTAAACCTAATTACCCCCAAAGACCCCTCCTTCTAATATGATCACATTGAGTGGGAGGGATTCAACAGATGAATTTTGGAGGGATGCAAACATGCAATCTCTGACAGTCTGAACCTTTTAACTTATGGAGGTTTGATGCATAGATAAGTAACAATTTCTAAGAGTCATGGAAGAAACAAAAACAAAAACTGCCCATGTGCCATTTTGCTTTCTTATCAAGAGTGTACAGAGACATCTTAGGTGTCAAGTGTGTGCAGGGCTATGAGAGCATTGACTTATGGGAGCCAGAGTTTCTTGGCAAGAGCACACAGAAACCTAGTGGGCCTGGACAAAGGGGAATAGATCCTAGTAAGTGAGTTGTCATTAGCCAGTAACAACCACTTAGAACCTCACAGGACAATCACAGAACCACATCTGTGAGCTGGTTTCAGGAATGGCCTTAGAGTGCTGACTGGTACAGATTTTTATGTAAACTTAGCCTTTCCTAAGCATATTAACCAAAGTGTGCTAATGGGTCCTATTTTTCATGCTCTCTGTATCTATGTCCTTTGATAGTGCTTTCCCTATCTGATTCTGCTCTTGCTCATATGACTTTCTTCAGCCAATGGGATAGTAGCAAACATAATACAGGCAGAGGTTTGGAAACGTATTTGAGAGATCCTAATTCGAAAGAGATGGGAATACCAGACCATCTGACCTGTCTCTTGAGAAACCTGTATGCAGGTCAGGAAGCAACAGTTAGAACTGGACATGGAACAAAAGACTGGTTCCAAATAGGAAAAGGAGTACGTCAAGGCTGTATATTGTCACCCTGCTTATTTAACTTATATGCAGAGTACATTATGAGAAACGCCGGGCCGGAGAAAGCACAAGCTGGAATCAAGATAGCCAGGAGAAATATCAATAACCTTGGATATGCAGATGACACCACCCTTATGGCAGAAAGCGAAGAGGAACTAAAGAGCCTCTTGATGAAAGTGAAAGAGGAGAGTGAAAAAGTTGGCTTGAGGCTCAACATTAAGAAAACTAAGATCATGGCAACTGGTTCCATCACTTCATGGGAAATAGATGGGGAAACAGTGGGGAAAGTGTCAGACTTTAGTTTTTTAGGCTCCAAAATCACTGCAGATGGTGATTGCAGCCATAAAATCAAAAGACACCTACTCCTTGGAAGGAAAGTTATGGCCAACCTGGATATCATATTGAAAAGCAGAGATATTACTTTTCCAAAAAAGGATATGGTTTTTCCAGTAGTCATGTATGGATGTGAGAGTTGGACAGTGAAAAAGGCTGAATGCCGAAGAATTGATGCTTTTGAACTGTGGTGTTGGAGAAGACTCTTGAGAGTCCCTCGGACTGCAAGGAGATCCAGCCAGTCCATCGTAAAGGAGATCAGTCCTGGGTGTTCATTGGAAGGTCTGATGTTGAAGCTGAAACTCCAGTACTTTGGCCACCTCATGCAAAGAGTTGACTCATTGGAAAAGACCCTGATGCTGGGAAGGATGGGGGGCAGGAGGAGAAGGGGAAGACAGAGGATGAGATGGCTGGATGGCATCACCAACTCGATAGTCATGGGTTTGTGTGGACTCTGGGAGTTGGTGATGGACAGGGAGGCCTGGCGTGCTGCAGTTCATGGGGTTGCAAAGAATTGGACATGACTGAGCGACTGAACTTACTGAACTTCTCTTGAAATTCTGCCATTGTCCGTGAAAACAAGTCTGTGAGGTTTGCTAAAGGATAAGACACCACATGAGCAGAAATGAATCACCCCAGTAATGCTAGCTTAGACCTCCTGGCCCCTGGTCTCTCAGCTGATCAGAAACATATGGAGAATACAAATGAAAAGGGCAACAAAACAGTTAAGGTGATACTTAGTTTCATAATAAGTAATAGTGCCTTAAGCCTCTGTAATTTAGGATGACTTGTTACACAGTGATACGTGACTGATACAAGAAACAAAGTTTCAAAGATTAAGAAAAGAACTTATTTAGAGGCCCTTTAGATATACTTTTGGCCATACCTTTGCCATCAGAATTGATTCTCTTGAATTGCAAGACAGCTGAGATTTGGGGTTTATAAGTTTCAGGCCCAAGTAGTCAGTGCTAGACAGACTGACACAAATTCAGCTTAATCTTCCTGAGAGGAATAGAGGGGGATAAAAACATAATTGACAAAAAGACGTTGGAGAAAGAAACACATTCTCGAGGTCTGGAACATTTCATGGCACTGTTCTTTATTAGGACCCTGCGGGCTCAGTCTTAAGAAATATAAATAGTTGCTTCAGATTAGGAATCTGGTAAGGATGATTCTTCAGCTAAATGTGGAGATAAGATGAAAACTTAATTAGGAGGCTTTAAAAAATGCCCAAGCCATTTCATAACAAAAAACAATACCCACTGAGTTATAAGGCTGAAAATGCCTGTTTACACAAATTTGTGGGTGCTCTCTCAACAGATAGAATTGATACTAAGTTCAACCATGGGTATGAACAAAAATCAAGAGATTCTGAGTATACCTGAAAGGATAAAAAGGTGTCCTGAATAAGACCAGGTAATGCAAATTCTGAATCTTTGCAAGAAAGCAATATACAGATCAGAATGTACTATGCTGTAATAACAATCCCCAAATCTCTGTGGTTGTTCACACAACAACACAAATTTACAGTTATTTTCACTTGCTACATGTTCTACCTGAGTTAAAGGGCCTCTGCTTATTGCATCTTTCAGGGATGTAGGCTGATAGACACTCCATGTGAACGCATCCATTATCACCCAGGTAAAAATGCAAAAGGGAATGTGGTAAATTACATACTGCTTTGAGCTATCACATGGAAGGAATATATAGCACTTCTGTGCACCTTTTACTGGTTTAAACAAGTGCCACTGGAGAAGGAAATAGCATCGTCTGTTTTGCCTGGGAGGGGAGAAGAAGCAGAACACACCCTAACACCTTCCATAGTCATTCTATGAAACACAGTATTTGATTCCTTCTTATTTTTATGCACAAAGTATACTTATTCACCCCAAGGCAAACAACCAAAAAGTCCCACAGAGTAAGGACACCAAAGCAATGTCTAGGGTATCTAGTAATGTACTGGGGGCTCTATAGCTGGCCTAGAAATGTGTTTTTTGATCTAGAGACTTTCAGACTAAAGTGATAAATTTTCTCTTCTCTACATATTCAATACTCAGTGATGGTTTGGGGATAGAGTAACTGCTATAAACATTTCCACTCAGGAAGGGGACCATTGGGAGACGCACAAGAGAGTAACTTTGAGAATCCCACCAGACAGACATTTTGAGACACCTTCCACTGAGAGTGAGCATTGGCCCTCTTAAAATGTGCGCTTGATTAGCGTAACTTACAGCCTCTGTTCACCTCTTTATCCTCTCTCTCTTGAGAAGTTAAGAGTGACATATCATTGATAATTTTGGAAAAGTAAGTTGGGGATAAATCATGTCAGTTCTACCCCTCTTTCTTATGGGAGTGAGCGGTCCTTTAGGAAGCAGATACTCACCTCTGTGTTGTCAGGCTATCCCTCATTAAGCAGCCTGTCCTACTTCTCAGGTGGGATGTCTTCCCCAAATCAGCATTGCCTAATAGGAAAGGTCAGCATGTCAACTACTGTGATTCAGATGGCAGATCGATTTAGCTGCATAACTAAGCTACACGTTTAGCCTTTATCAGAATAGCAGTGATATTTTGATCATTGACAGACTTTGATTTCTCATTATTTTCAGATGGGAATGATTAAACAGGTTTGTTTCAGAGAATCTAATAATTGGGTGTTCTATTTCAGAAACCTCTGTTAGTCTTATGTTGGAATGTCTTTATCATCGATGTTTATTTTCTTTTTCTTAATTCCTTTGTTCTGTTTGCCTTACTGTAATTATTCATAATTTTTTTCAGGACTTGATGTTGGAAATTATATTTTGACATGTACATTTTATTTCTATTTCTAATTATTTTTAGTTTTATAATAGGGTTATTTTCATACTAAATTAATTTTTCTACAGACTTCCCTTTTATTTTTTTTGCTGATACTTGAAAATAGTCTAGACAGAGAACAGAGATTAATTCATTTCTGCAGATCTTGATCAATTGAATAAGGGAGGTGAGGAAGGTGGAAGAGTGAAGATAACTCCTACAAGTTTGGTTTGAATAGTTAAGTGGTACTAGTGATTGATACAGAGATTTCAGCAGAAGGAAAATATTTTGATTTCAGAAATAAA
Organism: Antilocapra americana; assembly: GCA_007570785.1. NCBI lineage: Eukaryota > Metazoa > Chordata > Mammalia > Artiodactyla > Antilocapridae > Antilocapra > Antilocapra americana. The sequence goes on along the minus strand of ML663566.1, from coordinate 13,041,222 downwards.
TTTATTTTGCATATTGGATCTGATTGCTTTCCCAGTAACACTTTTGACCTGCAGAATTAGGAATTTTCTCAGGGCAGACCTGAGTGGTTGCTTCAGTGGGAGGGAGGGGAATTTATAAACACTGAGTTTCAAAAGAGATGGTTTCCAGAATGTTAGGAAGCAGTCCTTAAAAATGATTGGAAGAATGACAAAGACTAACTTAATATGTTCCATACTTTTAAAATGGCTTTTAAGTATTTTTTTGAGGAGCTATATGGTTGGACACTAAGTGAGTTTTAATATTTTACCATTTTAAATAATACTGTTTTGAGTATATAAATATAGGTAAGTCCCTTTTTTCCTCTGGATTTTTGTGTAGAATAAAATTACCACCAGGAAGGTTTGTTTAGTAGAATATGAATGTAGTTCCTTTTCCTGTGTAATGCCAAATTGTTTTTCTAAAGATTGCATAGTTTATATTGCCAGCAACACTCCATGGGTATTTATTGTCAACTTTGCATTACATGATTTTAAAAGCAATAATTAATAATTATGATTAGGCAAAACCTTGGTAGATAATTTTAAAGGCAATGATTGTTATTAGGCTTAAATGATATTGCTTTAAAATATTGCATATTTTTGTTACCAGTGAGACCTTTATTATTTTCACTTAATATTTTAAATATTTTATTTATTTACTTATTGAATTTCCTTTCATCCATATTTTAGGCCAAATTATGGATGAAATTAACTGTCTTCCTTATCATTTTAGATTTGGTTGTTCCCTAAAAATTTTAGTCTTTGTGTAGTTAAATTAGTTAATTATTTTCTTCTGTTGTTTCTATTGTATTTTAACCTTAAAAAGTTATCATCTCACCAAAGATAACTATAAATTTCTCTTTTAGTTTTCTATGATTTAATGGATTTATAAAAGACAAAGGACTCGTTGATCCAATAGAGAATATTGTTGTGTGTAATATGAGGTATATCTCTACCTTTTGTTTTTTTGTGAAATTTTTAACCATTAATGCTAGGAGAGATTTTTGTAACAGTAAGAGCTGTCTAGAAATCGGATGGTTTGCTGTTTGCAAGGGAGGATCATAGACTGGGCACTCACCCTTTGTGGGTGTCAAGTTTCAAGTGGATTGAATTGGAACAATTTTTTTTTTTTTATTGGTTTTGCAATACAATGACATGAAATCGCCATGGGTTTACATATGTTCCCCCTCCAGAACCCCCCTCCCTCCTCCCTCCCAATTCCCTCCCCCTGGGAAATCTCGGTGCACCAGCCCCGAGCATCAATCCTGGGCTGGCGATTGATTTCACATATGACAATCAACATGTTTCAATGCCGTTCTCCCATATCATCCCACCCTTGCCCTCTTCCACAGTGTCCACGTGTCTGTTCTATAGATCTGTGTTCCTTTTGCTGTCTCGCATGCAGGGTTCTCGTTACCATCTTTCTAAATTTCATATATATGCGTTAGTATACTGTACTGTTGTTTTTCCTTCTGGCTTACTTCACTCTGGATAATAGGCTCCAGTTCCGTCCACCTGAGTAGAACTGATTCAAATGAATTTTTTTTTTTTAATGCTGAGTAGTATTCCATTGTGTATATGTACCACAGCTTTCTTATCCATTCGTCAGTTGATGGGCATCTAGGTTGCTTCCATGTCCTGGCTATTGTAAACAATGCGGCAATGAACATTGGGGTACACGTGGCTCTTTCAATTCTGGTCTCCTCGGTGTATATGCCCAGCAGTGGGATTGCTGGGTCATATGGCAGGTCTATTTGCAGTTTTTTAAGGAACCTCCACACTGTTTTCCATAGTGGCTGTACTAGTTTGCATTCCCACCAACAGCGTAAGAGGGTTCCCTTTTCTCCACATCCTCTCCAGCATTTATTGCTTGTAGATTTTTGGATGGCAGCCATTCTGACTGGTGCAAAGTGGTACCTCATTGTGGTTTTGATTTGCATTTCTCTGGTCATGAGTGATGTTGAGCATCTTTTCATGTGTTTGTTAGCCATTTTTATGTCTTCTTTGGAGAAATGTCTGTTAAGTTCTTTGGCCCATTTTTTGATTGGGTCATTTATTTTTCTAGAATGGAGCTGCAGGAGTTGCTTGTATATTTTTGAGATTAATTGTTTGTCCGTTGCTTCATTGGCTATTATTTTCTCCCATTCTGAAGGCTGTCTTTTCACCTTGCTTATAGTTTCCTTTGTTGTGCAGAAGCTTTTAATTTTAATTAGGTCCCATTTGTTTATTCGTGCTTTTATTTCCGATATTCTGGGAGGTGGGTCATAGAGGATCCTGCTTTGGTTTATGTCGGAGAGTGTTTTGCCTATGTTATCCTTTAGGAGTTTTATGGTCTTATGATTAGATCTTTGATCCATTTTGAGTTTATTTTTGTGTATGGTGTTAGAAAGTGTTCTAGCTTCATTCTTTTACAAGTGGCTGTCCAGTTTTCCCAGCACCACTTGTTAAAGAGATTGTCTTTTCTCCATTGTATATTCATGCCTCCTTTGTCAAAGATAAGGTGTCCATAGATGCTTGGATTTATCTCTGGGCTTTCTATTTTGTTCCACTGATCTATATTTCTGTCTTTGTGCCAGTACCATACTGTCTTAATGACTGTGGATTTGTAGTATAGCCTAAAGTCAGGTAGGTTGATTCCTCCAGTTCCATTCTTCTTTCTCAAGATTGCTTTGGCTATATGAGGTTTTTTTGTATTTCCATACAAACTGTAAAGTTATTTGTTCTAATTCTTTGAAAAAGACCTCTGGTAGCTTGATAGGAATTGCATTGAATCTATTGATTGCTTTGGGTAGTATACTCATTTTCACTATATTGATTCTTCCAATCCACGAACACGGTATATTTCTCCATCTATTTGTGTCCTCTTTGATTCTTTCATCAGTGTTTTATAGTTTTCTATATACAAGTCTTTTGTTTCTTTAGGTAGAAATACTCCTAAGTATCTTATTCTTTTTGTTTTGATAGTGAATGGAATTGTTTCCTTAATTTCTCTTTCTGTTTTCTCATTGTTAGTGTATAGGAATGCCAGGGATTTCTGTGTGTTGATTTTGTATCCTGAAACTTTACTATATTCACTGATTAGCTCTAGTAATTTTCTGGTAGAGTCTTTAGGGTTTTCAATGTAGAGGATCATGTCATCTGCAAACAGAGAGAGTTTTACTTCTTCTTTTCCAATCTGGATCCCTTTTATTTCTTTATCTGCTCTGATTGCTGTGGCCAAGACTTCCAAAACTATGTTGAATAGTAGTGGTGAGAGTGGACACCCTTGTCTTGTTCCTGACTTCAGGGGAAATGCTTTCAGTTTTTCACCATTGAGGATAATGTTTGCTGTGGGTTTGTCATATACAGCTTTTATTATGTTGAGGTATGTTCCTTCTATTCCTGCTTTTTGGAGGGTTTTTATCATAAATGGATGTTGAATTTTGTCAAAGGCTTTCTCTGCATCTATTGAAGTAATCATGTGGTTTTTATTTTTCAATTTGTTAATGTGGTGTATTACATTGATTGATTTGTGAATATTGAAGAATCCTTGCATCCCTGGGATAAAGCCTACTTGATCATGATGTATGATCTTTTTAATGTGTTGTTGGATTCTATTTGCTAGAATTTTGTTAAGGATTTTTGCATCTATGTTCATCAGTGATATTGGCCTGTAGTTTTCTTTTTTTGTGGCATCTTTGTCAGGTTTTGGAATTAGGGTGATGGTGGCCTAGACTGGGCACTCAACCTTTGTGGGTGTCAAGTTTCAAGTGGATTGAATTGGAGGAAGTTTTAAGAGTTTTTGTTGTTGTTGTTGTTTGGCCTTGCCAAACAGCATGAAGGATCTTAGTTCCTCCAAACAGGGTTTAAACCTGGCCCCCCTGCATTGGAAGTTCAGAGTCTTAACCACTGGACCACCAGGGAAGTCCTTGGAAGATGTTTTAAGAACTTTTTCAAACTTGAGGTCCAGGGAAAAGGTGAGTTTAGAAGGGAAATTAAATGTCTCTTATTTATGGGAGATTTCCCAAGAAGAATAAACTCTTCATTGTTGTCCAAATGATTAATAATAGAGGATTGTGATGCAGGGTAATTCAAGAGAACTAATGATTTTTTTTTATTAGAATGTAATTTTCCTTTAAAAAGAAGTAATCTGCCTAAACTCACAAATCAAACTCCTCACACCTGATCTGATGTAGTCTTTATAAGAGACTCTTTCAGATGCTCATCTTTATCCCCAGCTGCTTGATTTGCCAGAGAGAAGTGGTTCATGATACATCTTTGGTCCTCTAATGAGTTCTTCCTCTTAGTCAGGTAGAAACCTCTCTTCAGTGGAAAATAGTGCTCAATTGTCCACTGTCTGAAGCAGTTCCTGATAGAATTTTTTTTACAACCATTTTAATGCTGTTGCTCCATGTCTATATTTCCTGTATCTGGAAGCAGGATGGAGTGAAAGATAAGATAATCTACTTGTTGGGGAAACACTAGTTCTTATCTCTATTTGCTAACAAAAAAACCCAAGTTTTGAAAGGCTAAGATCTGATCTTTACTGTCAGTAGCAGTATAATTAATTTAATTGAACAGACTCCTATATAGTGGTTATTATGTGCCAGATAAATTACAACTGTATGAAATGAGTATTGTTTTTATCCTGCCGACTCATTGGAAAAGGCCCTGATGCTGGGAAAGATTAAGGGCAGGAGGAGAAGGGGGTGATAGAGGATGAGATGGTTGGATGTCATCATGAACTGAATGATGGACCTGAGTTTGAGCAAACTCCTGGAAATAGTGAGGCCAGGGAAGCCAGGTGTGCTGCAGTCCATGGGGTCACAAAGAGTTGGACGTGACTGAGCGATTGAACAACACCAGCAAAAGATGAGGATGCCAAGGCTCAGAGAGGTTACAGTGACCAGCACAAGTGACACAGATGATGGGTGACTGGGCCAGGATTTAAAGTCCAACTCTGGAGCGTGTTATTGCTTACCACACAGTAAGGCCAAAGCTGGGAACAAAATCTCCTGACTTAAAAAAAAAAAAAAAAAATCTGACTTGCAATGTAGTCCTCTTTCCAGTAAACTAGGTAAGCGCACATTCATTCAGGTATCTACTGAGTAACAGAAGCCAGATCCACATTTCTGTCCAATGAAATGCCTCTGCCAAGTTTTTGTCAAGCTTTCTTACCAATCATATCCCTTGCACTTAATCTGTTGCTGGTTTTTATAAGAGTCTCCAGTACAAAAGAAAGCAAAATTAATTCCCTTCTGTAAGGAGCCATATCATTGGTACACGAGGCCCTAAAATAACTGAAAATTTGCACTCAGAGTCATATTCTTTGAAGGATACAGGTGTTAAATTAGGAATTCTTGCTTGGCTTCTTCAATAAGCAAAAAAAGGAAATGAAACACAAAGGTGATCAATCTAAAAAGGATCAGTCAATCCCAATGCTTTCTCTCCTGTAGGCAGGTGAAGGGCCACACCAGCTCTATTTCATCACTGTACTCATTCACAGATGATACAAGGGTGAGGTCAACCCCTGAAAAACCAAGAGAAATAAAGAATTCCTAACACTGCACTATGTCATAGACTATGCAAAAAAGCTCATATAATCAGTACAGCGATTGTTTTTCCCCCACTTCTACTTTAATCTGGCTTTGATTGCTGCGACTGTAAAGTATCAGGTAGCTTTGAGAGGGAGCCATGAGCTAATGAATATCATTCTCCAGACAGATTCCACTGGATTCCTCACTTCCTTCTTAAATGAAGTGCAAATCTGGAAGCATTACACTAAAATGTACCATTACTTCAGGTTTCTTTGAAATATATAATTTCTAGGTTTTTCTGATATAAACAATAGGAGAAAATGGAATACTAGTTACTATGTAAATGGTTGTAACATCCCAGAAGTATCAATATCATTATTAGCATACCCTCTTCTGGTAGTAAAATATTTATTTTATTGTATCATGAACTCAAGCATTTCTTTAACCAGAACTCTGAGCTGCTTCCCTTGGAGAACTGCAGCATATGGTTTTCCTCTTCCACTTTTTAATATTTTGGTCTCCGGTGAATCCACATACAAAAGCTTCCTTCCTTTAGCTGGAGTCCACAAATGAAAGGCTTTTCTTTTTCTGATTGTAGATTAGCCTGCCAAGAAACAAACATGAGCTGGAGAACATCACTTTAATTTATTGATGGGATACAGATGACAAGGAAGTCTGTCCTATTCCAGGTTTTCGGGAATGCTGCAGGCTGACCCAGCACACCAGAGTTCCTTACGGCAAAGACAGATTTTGCCAAAAACTGAAGCCAATAGTCATTGCAAACCTCTGAACCAAAACATTCCTTTAGTGCTTGAATTTCCCTATAATTTGTGTCGATTCCCTTTTTGTCAATGAAGCTAGCAGTGGATAACTAGCTTAGTGCAATCAGACAAAACAACTGTGCCATTCATTCAGTAATTAGATGATAGCCTTACCGCATGCTTTATGGTTTCCGTTCTTCATTCTTTCCCTTCTTTTCAAGTCCTTGGAGACAAACTCTAGGATGTTTGGCAAAGCAGAGACACTTGTTGAAAAATATCCTGTCTTCTTTTTTCATTTTGAGGTTGCTAATAAGTTCTATTCTCAGAGGCAAAACATTAGATGCACACAGCAGGAAAGATCGGCCAAGTTAAAAAAAAAAAAGTTTGGTTCTTCTGTATATTGCTTTCTGCCTCACTTTCCAGTTTGGCCTTCCTGGAGGCAGAAGATGGTTTTCCTCTTCTTTTATCCATCACTAGGCAAATGAATTTGATACTCGAGCTAAATGCTTATAGCAGATCTTACATAAATCACTTTTTAAGCTTTCAGACATAAAACTTTTATGAGATGTAAAGCAGAGACAGAAAGATAGGAGAAAGAAAGGGAGAAGTGGGCCGCGTGATTGGTTAAGCCACTCTGAAGAGAGCACAGCAGGTACATTTCTGCCTGGCCACCTGGGTGACATGTTGTTGTTGTACTAATAGTTTGCTGCCTTTTTTTTTTTCTTCAATCTTTTGTTTGTTACCTAAACTATAAGAAGAGAAGGGAGGAAAAGCTTCTACAAGAAAATAGGGATGCTATTTATGTTCTGTTGTCCTTGGCTTGAAGATATAGCAGGATCAACATCCACGAAATAGGTGGCTTTCCCCAGTGATTGTCTGGTCCTGTTGGTCAAGGGTCTTGGTTGCAAGCGATATTGCTTGAGCTACTGGAAGAAAAAGAGGAGCATCTCGCTGGCTGCTCTACCTAAACTATAGAAGGACAGGCAGGGGTTCTTGAGAGGTGACTGGAATCAGGGACCTGAAGTCTTATCAGGAATTCTGTTCCTTCTTCTCCTCTCTGCTTCTCATTTGGCTTGATCTCTCTTTTTTTGGGCCACCTGGAACCACAGCTCAAAATATATTAGAAGATAACAATTTAAAAACTAATACAAATGAATCTATATACAAAATAGACTCAGACACAGAAAACAAACTTATGGCTACCAAAAGGGAAAGGGAAGTGGGGGCAATAAATTAGGAGTATGAGATTAACATGTAGACACTACTATATACAAAATGGATAACCAACAAGGACCTACTGTATAGCACAGGTATCTATATTGAGTGGAATATAATATGAAAAAAATATGTAACTGAATCACTTTGCTGTACACTTGAAACTAACATGGTATTGTAAATCAGCTATGTGTTTTGTTGTTGTTAGTTGCTAAGTCCTGTCTGACTCTTTGTGACTCCATGGACTACAGTCTGCCAGGCTCCTCTGTCCATGGGATTTCCCAGGCAAGAATACTGGAATGATTGCCATTTCCTTCTCCAGGGCACCCTCCAGGGATCAAATCCATGTCTCTTGCATTGGCAGGCAGGTTCTTTACCACTGTGCCACCTGGGAAGCCCTAAATCAACTGTACGTCAATAAAAAAAACCTGAATGTTTAATAGCAAAAGTCAGTTGGAACAGGGCAACACCAAGCCAGAGTGGTTAGAAGTGCTCCTTCAACAACAACTCAAAGAAAGACTTTTATAGAGAAAAGGCAGAAGAAAAGTAAGCAAATTATTGGTTGGCTAAAGCTTAAAAAGCCTAGTTGACTGTTTGTGATTGGTTGTCTTTAGTTTTCAATTTCATAATCCGTAGCATTAGAGGCTTAGGTTTTGGTTTATGTGGGCCTCCTGAATCTAATGACTTTCTTGTTTAATTTAAAAATGGATAATGGAAGTTTGGGCCTCAATTACGGTTCTCAGATCAAACTGTTGGAAAAAACTGCTCTCAAACTTCAGGTTACTCTGGAAAGTACTTTGATTTGCCAGGTTTGTGGATTTTCCATCCTGTTGCATCAATCATTTTGAACACTGGGATGAAGCTTTATAATTGGTCTAGTCTAGGTCACAGGCCCATTCTCGATCCTGAGCCTGTGGACATGGGCCATGTATCCAGAAGGTAAGGAGGGCTGAGGAGACAAAGACAAGAGCCACCAGAAATTTTGTCTATGTTCTTCAGTTTATCCACTTGAAAAGCATATTTGACATTTGAGATACCATGAGTTGATATTCTTTCCTGACAATATAGTAGAAGTGACTATACCAAGATCTTAGTTGTTACACTGGGAGTATGGGTCAGGTACTGGTGGTGGTAAATTGAATTACAAAGGAAATGGTGCTTATAGTTCTTCATCTGACATACGATCACAAAGAAATTTTATAATTGCCATGCAGTTAAGCTCACTTTCTACTTCAAGGAGTATTTGAAGGCTTTCTTAAGTATTACACAATGGAAAAACAGTACGTTACAATTAAATGAAAATCTAATTTTCTCATGGTTAAAATGGAAAATAAGTCAGCTTAAAGGTGAGCTGTAGTGTGAAGGATGTGAAGGGGAGCCATAAGCTATCACCTTGCTCCACAACAGGGAGTAGCAAACCTTTTCTGGAAGTGGCTACATAATAAACATTTTTGGCTTTACATGGGAGCTGGTCTTTACTTCAGCTCAACAACTTAGCTCTTGCAGCCAGAGAATCTGTAAATGAACAGATATGGCTGTGTTCCAGTAAAACTTTATTTACAAGTACAGCATGTGGGCAGTAGTAATTTATTAACCCTGACATATGCAATATTACATAAGAGATGTGTAAAGTGAAATATTAAGTAAATCCTATGCATTACTAGTATTTTGAATGTTCTTGAGTAACCTAAGGGTTGCTGTTGTTGTTCAGTCCCTATATTGTGTCTGTTTCTTTGAGACCTCATGGTTTATAGCATGCCAGGCTTCCCTGTCCTTCACTATTTCCTAGAGTTTGCTCAAACTCATGTCCATTGAGTCAATGATGCCATCTAACCATCTCATCCTGTGTTGTCCCCTTGTCCTCTTGCCCTCAATATTTCCCAACATTCGAGTGTTTTCCAATGAGTTAGTTCTTTACATCGTGGGGTGGCTGCGATGGCGCAGGAGTCTGGTGGAGGGGAGCTACCCCATGTCCAAGGTTGGGGTGGAGGCCGAGAGGGACTACCCCACATACAAGGTCAGGGGCGGTAGCTGTGCTTTGCTGGAGCAGTCATGAAGAGATACCCCATGTTCAAGGAAAGGGAAACCTAAGTAAAATGGTAGGCACTGAGAGAGGGCATCAGAGGGCAGACAGACTGAAACCTCCATCAAAGACAACTAGCCAATCTGATCACACAGACCATGGCCTTGTCTAACTCAGTGAAACTAAGCCATGCCATGTGGGGCCACCCAAGATGGACGGGTCATGGTGGAGAGGTCTGACAGAATGTGGTCCACTGGAGAAGGGAATGGCAAACCACTTCAATATTCTTGCCTTGAGAACCCCATGAACAATATGAAAAGGCAAAAAGATAGGACACAGAAAGATGAACTCCCCAGGTCAGTAGGTGCCTAATATGCTATTGGAGATCAGTGGAGAAATAACTCCAGAAAGAATGAAGGGATGGAGCCAAAGCAAAAACAATACCCAATAGTAGATGGGACCGGTGATAGAAGCAAGGTTTGATGCTGAAAAGAGCAATATTGCATAGGAACCTGGAGTGTAAGGTCCATGAACCAAGGCAAATTGGAAGTGGTCAAACAGGAGATGGCAAGAGTGAGCATCAACATTCTAGGAATAACGAACTAAGATGGACTGGAATGGGTGAATTTAACTCAGATGACCAGTATATCTACTACTGTGGGCAGGAATCCCTTAGAAGAAATGGAGTAGCCATCATAGTCAACAAAAGAGTCCAGAATGCAGTACTAGGATGAAATCTCAAAAATGACAGAATGAGCTCTGTTCATTTCCAAGGCAAACCATTCAATATTATGGAAATCCAAGTCTATGCCCTGACCAGTAAGGCTGAAGAAGCTGAAGTTGAATGGTTCTATGAAGACCTACAAGAATTTCTAGAACTAACACCCCAAAAAGATGTCCTTTTCATTATAGGAGACTGGAATGCAAAAGTAGGAAATCAAGAAACACATGGAGTAACAGGCAAATTTGGCCTTGGAGTACAGAATCAAGCAGGCAAAGGTTAATAGAATTTTGCCAAGAGAATGCACTGGTCATAGCAAACACCCTCTTCCAACAACACAAGAGAAGACTCTACACATGGACATCACCAGATGGTCAACACCAAAATCAGATTGATTATATTCTTTGCAGCCAAAGAGGGAGAAGCCCTATACAGTCAGCAAAAGCAAGACAAGGAGCTGACTGTGGCTCAGATCATGAACTCCTTATTGCCAAATTCAGACTGAAATTGAAGAAAGTGGGGAAAACCACTAGACCATTCAGGTATGACCTAAATCAAATACCTTATGAGTATACAGTGGAAGTGAGAAATAGGTTTAAGGGACTAGATCTGATAGAGTGCCTGATGAACTATGGATGGAGGTTCATGACATTGTACAGGAGACAGGAATCAAGACCATCCCCAAGAAAAAGAAATGCAAAAAAGCAAAATGGTTGTCTGAGGAGGCCTTAGTAATAGCTGTAAAAAGAAGGGAAGCTAAAAGCAAAGGAGAAAAGGAAAAATATACCTAATTGAATGCAGAGTTCCAAAGAATAGCAAGGAGAGATAAGAAAGCCTTCTTCAGTGATCAATGCAAAGCAATAGAGGAAAACAATAGAATGGGAAAGACTAGAGATCTCTTCAAGAAAATTGGAGATAACAAGGGAACATTTCATGCAAAGATGGGCTCAATAAAGGACAGAAATGGTATGGACCTGACAGAAGCAGAAGATATTAAGAAGAGGTGGCAAGAATACACAGCAGAACTGTACAAAAAAGATCTTGATGACCCAGATCATCATGATGGTGTGATCACTCCCCTAGAGCCAGACATCCTGGAATGTGAAGTCAAGTGGGCCTTAGGAAACATCACTATTAACAAAGCTAGTGGAGGTGATGGAATTCTAGTTGAGCTATTTCAAATCCTGAAAGATGATGCTGTGAAACTTCTGCACTCAGTGTCAGCAAATTTGGAAAACTCAGCAGTGGCCACAGGACTTTCATTCCAATTCCAAAGAAAGGCAATGACAAAGAATGCTCAAACTACCACAAAATTGCACTCATGTCACACACTAGTAAAGAAATGCTTAAAATTCTCTAAGCCAGGCTTTAGCAATACGTGAACCGTGAACTTCTAGATGTTCAAGCTGGTTTTAGAAAAGGCAGAGGAACCAGAGATCACATTGCCAGCATTCGCTGGATCATTGAAAAAGCAAGAGAGTTCCAGAAAAACATCTATTTCTACTTTATTGACTATGCCAAAGCCTTTGACTGTGTGGATCACAACAAACTGTGGCAAATTCCTCAAGAGATGGGAATACCAGACCACCTAACCTGCCTCTTGAGAAACCTGTATGCAGATCAGGAAGCAACAGTTAGAACTGGACATGGAACAACAGACTGGTTCCAAATAGGAAAAGGAGTACGTCAAGGCTGTATATTGTCACCCTGCTTATTTAACTTATAAGCAGAGTACATCATGGGAAACGCTGGGCTGGATGAAGCACAAGCTGGAATCAAGATTGGTGAGAGAAATACCAGTAACCTCAGATATGCAGATGACACCACTCTTATGGCAGAAAGTGAAGAGGAACTAAAGTGAAAAGAGGAAAGTGAAAGAGGAGAGTGAAAAAGTCTATTTCCCTGGGAAATAGACAGGGAAACAGTGGAAACAGTGGCTGACTTTATTTTTCTGGGCTCCAAAATACCTGCAAATGGTGATTGCAGCCATGACATTAAAAGACGCTTACTCCTTGGAAGCAAAGTTATGACCAGCCTAGACAGCATATTAAAAAGCTGAGACATTACTTTGTCAACAAAGATCTGTCTAGTCAAGGTTATGGTTTTTCCAGTGGTCATGTATGGATGTGAGAGTTGGACTATAAACAATGCTGAGCGCTTAAGAATTGATGCTTTTGAACTGTGGTGTTGGAGAAGACTCTTGAGAGTTCCTTGGACAGCAAGGAGATCCAACCAGTCCATCCTAAAGGAGATCAGTCCTGGGTGTTCATTGGAAGGTCTGATGTTGAAGCTGAAACTCCAATACTTTGGCCATCTCATGTGAAGAGTTAACTCATTTGAAAAGACCCTGATGCCCAGGGTTGATGCTCAGGGTTGGTGCATCGAGATACCCAGGGAGAGGGAATTGGGAGGGAGGAGAGAGGGGGGGTTCTGGAGGGGGAGCATATGTATACCCATGGCGGTTTCATGTCAATGTATGGCAAAACCAACACAATAAAGTAAAGAAAATTTAAAAAATAAATAAATTAATTAATTAAAAAAATGAAAAGACCCTGATGCTGGTAACGATTGAGGGCAGGAGGAGAAGGGAATGACAGAGGATGAGATGGTTGGATTGCATCACTGACTCAATGGGTTTGGGTGGACTCCAGGAGTTGGTGATGGATATTGAGGTGTGGCATGCTGTGGTTCATGGGGTCGCAAAGTGTTGGACACAACTGAGTGACTGAACCGAACTGAACTGGCTCTTTATATCAGGTGGCCAAATATTGGAGCTTTAGCATCAGTCCTTCCTATGAATATTCAGGGTTGATTTCCTTTATGATTCACTGGTTTAATCTCCTTGCTGTCCAAGGGACTCTCCGGAGTTTCTCCAGCACCATATTTCGAAGGCATCAATTCTTCTGTGCTCAGCCTTTTTCTTTTCCAGCTCTCACATCTGTACATGACTACTGGAAAAGCCATATCTTTTACTATAACAACCTTTGTAGGTAAAGTAATGTCTCTGCTTTTCAATACACTGTCTTGGTTTGCCATAGCTTTTCTTCCAAGGAGCAACTGTCTTTTAATGAATTTCATGGATGCAGTCACTGTCCACAGTGATTTTGAAGCCCAAGAAAATAAAGTCTGTCACTATTTCTATTGTTTCCCTATTTGCCATGAAATGATGGGACCAGATGCCATGATCTTAGTTTTTTGCATGTTGTGTTTAAAGCCAGTGTTTTCACTCTCCTCTTTCACCTTCATCAAGAGGCTCTTTAGTTCCTCTTTGATTTCTGCTATAAGGGAATTATATTCATCAGCAATGAATATTCAGGGTTGGTTTCCTGTAGGATTGACTGGTTTGATCTCCTTTCTGTCTAAGCAACTCTCAAGAATTTTCTCCAGCACCATAGTTTGAAAGCATCACTTCTTTGGCACTTTGCCTCTTTTCAGTCCAATTCTTACATCTGTACATGACTACTGGAAATATCATATCTTTGACTAGATGGACCTTTGTTGGGAAAGTGATATCTCTGCTTCTTAATATGCTGTCTAGGTTCATCATAGCCTTTCTTCCAAGGAGTAAACATCAGATTTATAGAAATACCATGGTCAGAAGATTGGCATTAAATTTTGTAGTTGTTTAATCACTAAGTCATGTCTGACTCTGTGACCACATGAACTGTAGCCCACTAGGGTCCTCTGTCCATGGGATTTACCAGGCAAGAATACTGGAGTGGGTTGCCATTTCTTTCTCCAGGGAGATGGTCCCAACCCATGGGTGTCTCCTGCATTGACAGGCAGATTCTTTACCTCTGAGCCACCAGGAAAGCCCATTTGGTATTATATAAGTATGTTTTAAATGTATTTCTTAAGTAAAACATAACCCTAATTAAACTACTTATAGTATTGGAAACTGCTTGCAGATTTACTGCTTATTTAATGTAATTAAAAAATTTTCAAGATGGAGTATAGCATTTATTAAAATTCAAATCTGATATAAACTCTTGGAATCAAATGTGTTGTTAACAGGATATGAGGATACATGAATTTTTACCTGTTTTGGGACAAAATGGTTACTGACAATATATGTTGTAAATAAATTTGTTCCTTTCTTTGTAATGGTTGTAGTCGTGTGAGCATGCAATTATTACTTGACAGTTGAAACATGCCTCAAATGAAGTATGAAACTTTTTATGAACTGAAAAACTTGGAAATCCTTCAGGTAGAGGATTATAACTCTCTGTATGTCCATTGTGTCTCTTTATTTTCAAGCATTTATTAGATAGCCATAAAAAATCACTTTGGCACCAATCTTGATAAATTTTTTAAATGTGATGGTTTCCAAATAAAGAAACACATTTTCCATGTTTCATCAATTCTAAGAGGCTGTTTTTAACATTTTTTAAATGCATTGCTCGGGCTTCTCATTGTGATGGCTTCTCTTGTTGTGGAACAAGGCAACTGGGCTCAGTAGTGTGGTACGTGGGCTTAGTTGATTTGAGGCATGTGAGATCTTCCTGGATCAGGAACGGAAACCTTGTTTCCTGCATTGGCAGGCAGATTTTCAACCATGGGATGACCAGGGAAGTCCTTTCTTTCTTTCTTTCTTTCTTTCTTTTTTACATTTTAATATCTCTGAAGTTTGGATTCTTCTAATTATGGAAGACACGTTAACAAATTGATACAGTCATGAAACAGTTGTTATTACCTGCATGTAACTGGTTGGAACCTCTTTCTTGGAACCTTAATGTTTAAGATCCAGAGAATTAGCATGAAAATCTGCAGTATGAGGGGCAGTATCATGGAAGAAAAGTCTTGAGACTGATGGGGTGCTCTTTTAAGAAATGTGCATGACAGTCTTGATATCACCAAGGAATCTTGTGTGAAAGTCACAGGAGCCAGTGAGGCTGAATCAAAATGTGATTGAGAAGAGTAGCCTCTGAATGCAAAGCTTGGAAATACCTTTCTAAAATGTATTTTGCTAATATCTATTTTTTCACATATCCACAAGAGTAATATACAGTAAAAATCTGTATCTAAATAAGTCAAAAAGAGTTCTTTCGGTAAGTATAAAGCATTCTAAGAGATAAAAAAGAATTGTGTCATAGTTAAATTGGAACCATTTTTTTTCTTAGTGGCATAAAACATAATAATATACAATGATTTATGTGTTAGATGCAATGATATAAAGTTATATATATATATATGTATGTGTATATATATATATATATGTATACAGGGCTTCCATGGCAGCTAAGTCAGTAAAGAATCTGCCTGGAATGCAAGAGAAATGAGCTTGGTCCCTGGGTTTGAAAGATCCTCTGGAGAAGGCAATGGAAACACACTTCAGTATTCTTGCCTGGAGAATCCCATGAACAGAGGAGCCTAGCAGGCTACAGTCCATGGGGTTGCAAGAGTCGAACATGACTTAGTGTTGAAACCACCACCAAGACACATTCTATTGAATATGGACAAATTTAATCACTAATGTGCATAATTTGGATTCAGTTCAGTTCAGTTGCTCAGTCGTATCCAACTGTTTGTGACCCCATGCATGGCAGCACGCAAGGCCTCCCTGTCCATCACCAACTCCCAGAGTCTACCCAAACCCATGTTTATCGAGTCGGTGATGCCATCCAGCCATCTCATCCTCTGTTGTCCCCTTCTCCTCCTGCCCTGAATCCTTCCCAGCATCAGGGTCTTTTTCCAATGAGTCAATTCTTCGTATGAGGTGGCCAAAGTATTGGAGTTTCAGCTTCAACATCAGTCCTTCCAATGAACACCCAGGACTGATCTCCTTTAGGATGGACTGGGTGGATATCCTTGCAGTCCAAGGGACTCTCAGGAGTCTTCTCCAACACCAC
The DNA here is from genome assembly GCA_007570785.1 of Antilocapra americana. Classification (NCBI taxonomy): domain Eukaryota; kingdom Metazoa; phylum Chordata; class Mammalia; order Artiodactyla; family Antilocapridae; genus Antilocapra; species Antilocapra americana. The sequence goes on along the minus strand of ML663566.1, from coordinate 13,025,119 downwards.
AGTTCAAAAGCATCAGTTCTTGGGTGCTCAGCTTTCTTCACCACCCAACTCTCATATCCATACATGACTACTGGAAAAACCATAGCCTTGACTAGACAGACCTTTGTTGGCAAAGTAATGTCTCTGCTTTTCAATATGCTGTCTGGGTTGGTCATAACTTTCCTTCTAAGGAGTAAGCGTGTTTTAATTTCATGGCTGCAATCACCATCCGCAGTGATTTTGGAGCCCAAGAAAATAAAGTCTGACACTTTTCCCACTGTTTCCCAATCTATTTGCCATGAAGTGATGGGACTGGATGCCATGATCTTAGTTTTCTGAATATTGAGCTTTAAGCCAACTTTTTCACTCTCCTCTTTCACTCTCATCAAGAGGCTCTCTAGTTCTTCACTTTCTGCCATGAGGGTGGTGTCATCTTTGTATCTGAGGTTATTGATATTTCTCCCACCAATCTTGATTCCAGCTTGTGCTTCATCCAGCCCAGCATTTCTCATGATATACTCCACATATAAGTTAAATAAGCAGGGTGACAATATACAGCCTTGACGTACTCCTTTTCCTATTTGGAGCCAGTCTGTTGTTCCATGTCCAGTTCTAACTGTTGCTTCCTGACCTGCATACAGGTTTCTCAAGAGACCGGTCAGATGGTCTGGTATTCCCCTCTCTTTCAGAATTTTCCACAGTTTATTGTGACCCACACAGTCAAAAGCTTTGGCATAGTCAATAAAGCCAATAATTTGGGTTGGATATGTGTATACATATATATGTTTAAATTAGCAAATGACAGCTCTTTTTTTCTCACCTTATATTTGAGGTGATAAAAGACTTTACTATTCTTATTAAAGAAAACCTAACTTGTTAACTGAAAAGGCATGGTAACTTCAGCATCAGCCTGCTCGTTGAACTCTCAAGTCCTCTAAAATACAACCTGAAGGGATCTAGCATGAGGGTTTAATTTCAGTACCTTGCATACAAGACCAAAGACACATTTTACAAAGATCAGATAGAATTTGATTATCATCATCCCCATCAGCCTCAGTGTCACATCCGTATTTTCCTTTCAAAAATGTTGATGATTCGAACCAACGTGACCTGGAGAAAAAGGGGGCGGATGAAGGTGGAAGAGAAAACAAGGACTGAAACAAACTGTCTCAGGATATTGTGCTGCGCCTGGGCGCCAGGTGGTTGAATGGAGCGCTTCTTCCGTGTTCCCATAATAAAAAAAAAAAACAACAAAACACAAAAATGTTGATGATTCGTTCCATTTCAGTGGTAATAAGGATAGTTTTGGACCCAATGAATAATGAAGTAATCAGAACATGTTGAATGGCAAGTGAGACGAAACTGAGGATTTTATAGTTATAAGCTACTATTTTAATTGTACTCAGAAGGAAGATCAACAGACTTTAATGCTGAATCCATTTATACGAGGTGAAGTAGAGAATTGAATGTAATGTACATGGTTTGTGTGTATGTTCCTCTGGAAAGACTCTGTAATGCCACCCCCCGCAACGTTGTGTCCTTGGCCCTGTTTCTGCTCTTCCTTAGCCCAAGTCCCCCTTGGATCACCAAGTCCATCACAAAGTATACAATGCTGATGTGATATGGTATACACCTGTGTCTCCATGGGCTAAATTTATGATGTTTTTCCTCATTAGCATTCATCAAAGTTATATTTTAAATATGCTTACACTTTTCAACTCCATTCCTTCCTCCCCTTTGAGAAGGGTTGCTAACAAGATCTATTACCAAATGGCACTTGAGATGATAGGAACCTAACCTGGATTGAAGCAGTGTCTGTAAGTGGATTGCTTCATCCTTTCTCTTCTCCTACTGCCCCTCTCCTCACCCCTCTCATTCATCAACATGCCGTGAAACAGAAGGAGGCTGGTTGCTAGGTACAAGTGCATCTAGCCCACCCCTAGGTATAGATATCATTGGAAGCCTCCTCCTTGGGTCCGTGGGAGATTCTATACTGCCTCTCGTAAAAAAATCCCTTCCATTTAGAAAAATATGCAGTTCCGTGCCAGGAATCTTGCATTCTTCTCTAAACTGTGAAGAAAGTTCCTTCAGATCCAGCCTCAAAATTGAGCCTTTGCTTGCCTCCAGCACTAAATAGTTAGTCTTTGCCAAGAACCAGGTTTTATTTATTTATTTTTCTTCAGATATTTCTCCACAGAATTAAAATGTTAGCACGAAAGACAGTCACTAGGAAAAGTGTGACCACTCATATGATATGGGGAGAGTGAGCTAGAGCTGCTAAAACTGGGCTATGCAGTTACAGCTTTCGTAGGGACGTGGCTATAGAGAGCCATTTACTTCAGGGCCTCACATCTTTTAAAAATGTATCTAGTTTTCGGGACTTCCCTGGTGGTTCAGTGGCTGACTCTGTGCTCCCAATGCAGGCGGCCCAGGTTCAATTCCTGTCAGGGAACTAGATTCCGCATGTTGCAACTAAGACCCAGTGTAGCAAAATAAATACAAAAAAAAAATAATTTACTTTTCAAAAAATTACCTGAAATTATCTTCTGGTTATGAGAGTTCTGTATGCATATTGAAGAATATTGGGGGAAAAAGTAAACTAATGAGAGCAAAGCATTCATAATCTTACTACTTGCTATTTTACATGTTACTACATTTAGTTCAATGATTGTCTTTAGCCTCTTATTTTTTCCAAGAAATTTAAAATCAGACTTCTTTTGGTCATGCCACGTGTTATGTGGGATCTTAGTTCCTCTATCAGGGACCAAGCCTGCGAGCCCTGCAGTTTGAACCACTGGTTGTTGCTGTTTAGTTGCTAAGTAGTGTCCGAGTCTTTTGTGATCCCATGGACTGTAGCCTGCCAGACTCCTCTGTCCATTGGATTTCCCAGGCAAGAATACTAGAGTCAGTTGCCATTTCCTTCTCCAGGGGCCCTTCTCAATCCAGGCATGGAACCTGCACTGGCGGGTGGATTCTTTACCACTGAGCCATCAGGGAAGCCCTTGAGCCACTGGACCACCAGGAAAACCCCCAAATCAAATACATTTATAATATATGCAACTTCATTCACCTAACATTCTATCACGAGGTTTTCCAATGTCTTTAGGAAATACTCATACACACATTTGTATGAATTTCACTATCATGGCTCATCATCCTGAAGAAATATGAATTCTTCCTTAATATACTGTTAACTTTAGTTGAAGAGTTTGTTGTGGCCAAATTTGTAATGACAAAGTCCTAATGAGGGCTCATGAGACTCCAGGTGATGTGGTGTCCAGGGACCTCTCTGAGTTCATCTCCTATAACGTGGTGTCTCCAGATTCTGGCCTTCCTGATTTCTTCTCTGGTTGTTGAACCTGCCAGTCTCACTGTACCTTCCCAGTTCACCTTCTGCCAGGAGTGCTTTTCCACTTTCTCATGCTTTTTCTCTGTCAACCCACTCACAGAATCTCTCCAATTTTATTTATTGATGTCATTTTTCTCTTCTCCTTAGTATCTGTCACCATCTAACATATTATATGTACCTATGTTTGTATGTATGTATTTATGTCTATTGCACCTACCCCCAACTAGAAGGAATTCCACAAGGACAAACTTTAGGGTTTTATTTACCTCAGTATTCCTGATGCATAGACCAGCAGTGCCAGATTTTTAGTCTGCAATTAATATGTTTAGTAAATGAAAAAAAAAAGAAACCACTGCAGTAAATGTATCTGCAAGTGGAATTGCCAGCATTATAGGATATTTCCTTAAGACACACCTCTAGGAGTAGAAGTTTTAGATTGATGAATATTATTTATAATCATTAATAAGTTATTAAGAACACTGTTTATAACTACTTAAAGTTGAGATATTCCCATGCAGTGCTTTTACTTTCCAACTGAATCAAGGAAAATAAGTCTCTCTTTGCTTTTGAAAGATCTAGATAATTTTGGTAATAACCCAAGTTAGTCATTTCCTTTACCTGATAGAGTAGGTTCAGCAAAACCAATTAATTCCTTCCATGGCTATTTTTTTTTCCCTCAAATTCTCCTGCTATGAGTGATGAATCTCCAAAGTGTTCATGTGAAATTACATTGTTCCTATGTTCTGACCCACCTTTATATGCATGTCTTTTTAAAAAAATTTTATTTACATTATCATTTGGTTTTGCCATACATTGACATGAATCTGCCATGGGTATACATGTGTTCCCCTTCCAGAACCCCCCTCCCACCTCCCTCCCGATTCCATCTCTCTGGGTCATCCCGGTGCACCAGCCCTGAGCACCCTGTATCAAGCATCAAACCTGGGCTGGTGATTGATTTCACATATGATAATTTACATGTTTCAATGCTGTTCTCCCGTATCATCCCACCCTTGCCCTCTCCCATAGAGTCCAGAAGACTGTTCTATACATCTGAGTCTCTTTTGCTGTCTCGCATACAGGGTTATCGTTACCATCTTTCTAAATTCCATATATATGCGTTAGTATACTGTATTGTTGTTTTTCCTTCTGGCTTACTTCACTCTGTATAATACGCTCCAGTTTCATTCACCTCAGTAGAACTGATTCAAATGTATTGTTTTTAATGGCTGAGTAATATTCCATTGTGTATATGTACCACAGCTTCCTTATCCATTCGTCTGCTGATGGACATCTAGGTTGCTTCCATGTCCTGGCTATTGTAAACAATGCGGTGATGAACATTGGGGTACACATGTCTCTCTTAAAAAGAGTCTTAGTATTATGGAAGTACCCATTTTCAAGACTGTGTTTAGAGCTTTTGAAATATTGGAATCTAAGAGAAATTGGAAAAATTGTTTCTTTAAAAATATATTGTTTAGAGTGATGGGAATATTACTGGTGTTCTTTCAAAAGCAGAAATTAACATCAGAAATATTACATTAAAATTTTTGTGTATGTGATGAGGACATTTTTTTTTCTTTTTTTTGGCTGCACCACAGGGCCTGTGAGACCTTAGTTCTACAACCAGGCATTGAACCCTTACCACTTGTAGTTGAAGTGAACAGTCTTCACTTCTACTGCAACACAATTTATCTCTACTTTGGTGAATTTTATTTTGACACCTAGATTAAATATGTGAAACAGGGACAACTTTCAAATTTCTTGGTAGTAAATTATTAAAATGCTTATTAATATATGTCTGGCTCTCCATATCCATCAGTCTTTTGCTGCACTTATCTGAAATTTTCTGGAAAAAACTGATTAGAACCTGTGCTTTTTTAAAAAAAACAACAAAACTTAATGAAGTTACTTAACCAACAAATGTGTGACCAAGTTTGCTGTAGGTCAGAGTTAATGTGATTATTTATGTAAAACCATAATCCATTAATTCTTTTGTGTTCTCCAGATTAACTTGTATGGAATACAGCCCAGTTTCATGCTCTTGTTTCCTAATACTTGGGAGTACTTGAAATGTAGTTCCAGCTTGCCTTGTTGCTGAGTAAAGTGCAAGGGTTTTCTACCTCCATGGGATGACTTCCCATCCTTCCTCTTTTCCTTGTCCCCTTCTTACTAATGTACACACACACACACACACACACACACACACACACACACACACACACACTATGTACATACATATATTTTAATTACTGGCTAGATATACCATATCAACATTGGGAACTTAACAAGTCACTTCAGCAGGAATGCCTTTTGCCTCATTTGATATCACTGTATGTTAAAATTATTGTTCCTGAGTAGACATATGAATCCCTGAGATGAATGTGTCTTTCAGATGAGCACCTGACCACTTCACTGTGCAAATCTTTCCTTGGATCTTGGAGTAGTGAGAGAATCTTACTCATTTCCACTCCAGTTGTGCAAATAGATTAACTCTGTCAACACCCATTCCAAACTCCTTCTCCCTTGATTTTTCCTATAAAATCAAGAGAAAAAAGAACACTCAAGATCCCATCTCCTAGGACTTCTCTGGTGGTCCAGTGGCTAAAACTTCATGCTACCAATGCAGGGGACCCAGGTTCTATCCCTGGTCAGGGAGTTAGATCCCATATGCTGCAACTAAAGGTTCTAAGTGCTGCAACTAAGACCTAGTGCAGCCAAATAATTAATTAAAAAAGATCCTATCTCCTATAAGCCAGAGTACTGATGTAATGTCATTCTCGGCAAGTAGATGGGGAAGGAAGTTGTGAGGGAAAACTTTCCTCCTCTTCTTGCCAAATTAAAAGGCAAACCTAGAAGAAAGGGATTTTTATCCTTCCTTCTGCACCCTTCTTTTTTATTGTCTGCGATGCCAAAGGTTTAGCAGTTGTTTTAGGACCATGAGGGTGAGAGTGATAGGCTAAAGAATGGCAGAACAGAAAAGTAAAAGCATCTGACTGCCTAGGGCAGTGAGATTCTTGTTATCTGAGAGACGTTCACCCTTCCTTTGGTCATTGTTTGGTTCTTCGTTATTTGCAACCAACCTGGACTCTTAACTCATCCACATGACTTACCGTCAGCCCTCCCTGCCCTAAACTTGTTTTCTTCTGAAGTAGTGTTGGGTTGTCATATCTTCACACCCTATACTCTGAGGGGTGTCACCCAGAATAAGTGATGCTTTTTATTCTTACTTTTTGCTTGAGGCAGAGAATATCCAAAAACAAAACAAAACTGTGGAGTGGCTGGGCTCATGTTGAGGACAAATTGTAACTTATTTTTACCGGTACCTGATGTGTTTTGAGTGCTTATTTTTAACTCTCTTGTGCACATAATAACTTCTGCTGTCCTCTGCCTTGCTCTCAGTCACCGAATGCTTCTCTGCGGTCATATGACATGCATTTCTCACATTTCACCTAGAAGTCTACCAAAGCAGCTCTTTCTTTACAAAGTACAAGTCTACAATGAAAATATCTCATAGTGTAATAACAGAAGGGCAGATTTGCTATTGAGAACCATAGTCACATTCCAGAGGAGCAGAATGATACAAAATTTGATAAATTCGAATTATGCAAAGGTAGGCCTACCACTAAATTTGGGCAAGAGGCTAAAGAGAGTGAGGAACATCAAAGGTTATACAGAAAGAATGGCTTAAGGAGAGGGAGGACCATATGAGGAAGGAAAAGCCAGAGAGATGGTTTAGGTTGAAGTCCTAAATTGGATAAAATGGTCTTAGGGAAAAAAACTCACAGCCATCACAGCAGCCAGAAGACTTCTGAATAACATGCATGCAGCACTTAGTTTGAATGGATGCCCTGCATGAATGTAGAACCTCATATATCTGCCCCCATCTTCACTTAAATCTGCTACATTCCTGAATGCTTTGGGGAGGGGAACTACTGTTGCTCTTGGTTCAATACAGTGACAGACAGATGTTGGGAAAGTAATTAAACTGAAACTGCTGCTTAGGGCCAACATTATAAGGCTTCCTGACAACCACTGAAACCATGTGGAGTCAGGTTGGAGGCAATGCCTGCCTTAAAGAGCCATGCAAATCCAGGTGGTATGTGAGTATTGCTAAGAATGATTAAATGATATTAACAGTTAGAAGAGTCTCTCCTAGTAGGAAGATGTAGAGTTTTGCTCAAATATTCTTTCAGATTTGAAGAAGTTTGGGGAAAAATTTTTTATTTTTCCCTAAAACTTTCCGCCCTACCCCCTTGCATTTATGTAAGCTTAAGAGTGGAGGAACTATGTCTATTTTGCTTCCCAGTAGACCCCAGGATCCAGGAGACTGCCAAACATATAAAAATCTCAATAAACACTTTGGCTAAGTAAAAATCTAGAAATACATTTTAAAGATATGAAATTGGGAGAATATAGAATCAATATGGGGACCTCCCTGGCGGTCCACTGATTAAGAATCCACCTTGCAATGCTGGGATGCAGGCTTGATCCCTGTTTGAGGAACTAAGATCCCACATGCTGTGGAGCAACTAAGCCTGACACAATTAGAGAGCCTGCATGGTACAATTACTGAGTTCAAAAGCCACAGCTGGACTTCCTGGTAAAGAATCCACCTGCAGTGCAGGAGACCTGGTTCAATTCCTGGGTTGGGAAGATCCCTTGGAGAAGGGATAGGCTACTCACTCCAGAATTCTTGGGCTTCCCTGGTGACTCAGATGGTAAAGAATCTACCTGCCATGCAGGAGACCTGGGTTTAATCCCTGGATTGGGAAGATCCCTGGGGGGAGGGGAAGAGTGGGACACAACTGAGCGACTAAGCACAGTACACAGCACACAAGAGCCAAAACCAAGAGTCCATGAACCACAATGAAAAAGCCTGCATGCATGATACAACCATGATCCCTCATGCCACAATGAAGACCCGATACAGTCAAATAAGTAAATAAAAAGAAATAAATACTTAAAATTCTATTGGAGGCTCAAAATGTTCATATCTATAGATGCATTCAGATTTCTTGATAAAGCAGCACAAAGCTTTCTACAGTATCCTGCACTGTTTGGAAAAGTCACTTGTCAGTTCTCACATTTTTCTTTTAAGATTGTTTTGCTGAACCTCATTCATGTTAGAGTTTTTATTTCTCACTCTTTACATTTATTTTGGCACTAAAATACAGTGCTATTTTTAATTAATTTGAATACATGTTTGAAGAACATTTAATCAAGGCAAAGTAATTTAAGTAACTATAAATCATGGAAACTTAGAAATAATCCATTTTAATCACCTTGATTTAAGAGCAACCCACTCTGAAATGCTGTCACAATTCTTTTATCACCTGTTCTCAGGGTTGGTACTAGAAAAGCACAACAGATACACATACTTCAAATAAAAGAGCAGTATGCTTCCCCCATGGCTCAGCAGGTTAAGAATCCACCAGCAATGCAGGAGACACAGGAGACATGGATTTGATTCCTTGATTGAGAAGATCTCCTGTAGGAGGGCATGGCAACCCACTCCACTATTCTTGCCTGGAGAATCCCCATGGACAGAGGAGCCTGGTGGGCTACAGTCCATAGGGTCACAAAGAGTCAGACACAACTGAGGGACTAATAACCATGCGTGCAAGCAGTGTTTGAACATGGACTACTACATCTGCAAATATTTTCTTGAAAAATCCTGATATTTCTCTGTATGTTTTACTGCAAACTTCTTTCTTCACAATTTTCCCCACATACTTCATTATCTGATGATGACCATTTTTCTCAAAAGCAATAGGGGCCATCAAACACTTCCTTAATTGAACTTTGTTTTTCCTTCTAAATTATGAATTAATTTCATTGTCTTCAGTTGATTTCAAAATCCAAGAGAGGTGGTGGATTGTATCAATGTAAGTATCCTGCTACTATATTCCACTATAACTTAACAAAAAAAATCACTGTTGGAGAAACTGATTAAGCTGTACACTTCACCTCTTTTTTTTTTTTTTAATAACTGCATGAGAGTCTACAATTATCTCAATAAAAGTTTCAATTGAAACAGAATCCAAAAGAAGTCTGTTTCCAGGTAAGACAGGTTGGCTTTGGAAATGCAGACAGTGGTGGTGGTTAATGTAAAATACAATTTGGAGTATTAACTAATTAATATGTTGCCATATGCGATGTCTTTCTTCTACCTGAAGATAGTTCTTTTTACTTTTGTTTAGGTTAATCTCTTGTTTCAGTGAGAGGATCTTTGAATAATTCCTGCTTTACAAAGTCTTCAATTTTTCCTTTTTGAATACTATAGTGGCATTATTTAACTATTCCCCAAATTTATAGTTTATTGCAACTTCCAAAGCTGCTAGTTTCTGATTTTGCAAATCTTTGTGGCTCTTGAATAGATAATTCAGTTCTGAAGAATGTTCCTGAGGTTCCATCATTCACCTCATGTTCCCCACCTGAACCTAGAGATTAGTTTAGTAGTAGATATGTGAAAAGACACAGTATTCCAGAAATCAAGGTCTCTGTGCTATGCAGAGCTGAAGGATGCATATCTTTTCTTGTCATTAGGGGTACCAGCCCAGGAGGTGAAATTCCTGCCTAGAGATGAGGAGACCTAAGAGAGAGCCAGAGAAATGGATCCCAGATCACAAATTAATTGAGGGCTGTTCTGTCTCTGAACTTTTTCAAATACATGATATATACAAACTGAAACCAAAACCAAAACACAAGAAAGCATACCCATCTTTATTGTTCCAACATAACGAGTCTTACTGAATTAGACTGTTGTTGAATTTGGCAATAGAAAATAGGATGTTGTGAGTGAAAATGTGGAACTAGGTGAAACAATGAAGGAAGAAGTGGTGAATTGCTCTGTCCTCTGTCATGTGCTGGAGAGTTGGCTTTTCCTATTTGTAGTTATAAAGGAGTTTTTATAATTATAAGGGAGTTTTTAAAACTATGCCCTGTTGAACTTTGCAATAAGGATCATGTAAGAAAGGCCAGAATGCTAAAGTGTGTTGAAGTCTTCTTTTAATGTTCTGTACTGTCTGATAATAATAATGAGATAGGCTTCTTTTGAAATTAGGCCTCATAGAAGTTGAGAGGAGATAAGATGTTTTGTTAAGGAATGTCTTCTGCCTGCAGAGTGTTACTCAAACATGACTTGAAATCTGGTTATCTGGCTTATCCTAGGGTTGGAAATACCAAATTCCTGGCCCCAGACTGAGGTTAGTATAAACAGAAGCAGGGAGAGAGAGGACTTGGTGAGAGATAAATTTAGGGTACAGGAAGCACCTAAATTACCAACCTTCCTCCAGGTCCTCTGTTGAGCCTTCTTGGTCCTGCCCTATCCAGGAGGCAAGGGGCCCCATTACATTTGCTTTGTCAGTCTTATGATTTTGGGTGAAAACGATTACACTGAGAGTTAGGAGTATGGGAGAAATGAAAGATGGGCTATTTGGAAACAGCAGCATCTAGGCTCAGGTCTGGGTTTAACAACTCTAATCAGATAACATCTATGGCTTGAACTAGCCCTGTTACAGGGTAGAAACAAATCGGTAAGAATCTTTCTCAGTTTCTTTAGAGAGCAGTATTACCAGTAAAACCCAAACAAGCCTGGTTAAAAATAACTTTGATCTGCTCAACCCCATCTATTCATAGACCCCAGGTTCACACTTTGAGAATGTTGACTGCTAGAGGAGCCAGCCATCAAAGCCGCCGTTCCACTGTCCGCCTCTGATGTTGCCAGGGAGAGAAATGAACAGTGAAACAGCTGCCCTAGGAACTGTTCTATTTAAGAATGAGTAGAGGGGCTTCTTTGGTGGCTTAGTGGTAAGGAATCCACCTGCCAATGCAGGGGATGCGGGTTTGATCCCAGGTCTGGGAAGATCCCATATGCCACGGAGCAGCTAAGCCTGTGTACCGCAACTATTGAGCCTGTGCTCAAGAGCCTGGGAGCTGCAACTACTGAAGCCCATGTGGCCTAGGGCCCACGCTAGGCATCAAGATAAATCACTGCAATGGGGAGCCCGAGCATCACAACTAGAGAGTAGCCTCTGCTTGCTGCAACTGGAGAAAAGCCTGCACAGCAATAAAGACCCAGCACAGCCAGAAATAAATAAAGAGTTATTTAAAAAAAAAGAATGAGTTGAGAGCCATGTTGACTTCCGTGCTTCTTTCTTTCCAAGTGGGAGGGTTGTTTATTTATTTAGCTGTGTCAGGTCTTAGCTGTAGAACTCAGGAATTCCACTCATGTGGAATCTAGTCTCCTGACCAGGGATTGAACCCAGGCCCTCTTTATTGGGAGCATGGAGTCTTAGCCACACTGGAACACCAGGAAGTCCCACATGTGGGAGGTTTTATTTCTATAATATTGTTCTCTCTCTGCTGCTGCTGCTGCTGCTTCTGCTAAGTCGCTTCAGTCATGTCCGACTCTGTGCGACCCTATAGACGGCAGCCCACCAGGCTCCCCCGTCCCTGGGATTCTCCAGGCAAGAACACTGGAGTGGGTTGCCATTTCCTCCTCCAATGCATGTAAGTGAAAAGTGAAAGTGAAGTTGCTCAGTCATGTCTGACTCTTAGCAACCTCATGGATTGAAGCCTGCCAGGCTCCTCCGTCCATGGGATTTTTCCAGGCAAAAGAGTACTGGAGTGGGGTTCTCCCTCTGCTAGTAGATGCTGAATGTTATGTGGAGGACACCTGCTCAGTTAGCTGTAGACCCTTGAATCCTTCCTTTTGGAAGAGATTGCCCCTACCGCAGAGACCCTGGGCTTGTCCTAGAGGCAGTAACTCGAAAGGTGTTTGAGTTCACTTCATTTGGGGAAGTAGGGAATATATTTCCCTGGTATTTTTGAAAGTGTGCATCTCAGATGAAAGGTGTATTTGTGTGTGTGTGTGTGTGTGTGTGTGTGTGTGTGTGTGTGTGTGTGTGTGTGTGTGATATCTGTTATCTTTAGTTATCTTTTCTTCTCTTTTAAAAATATTAATTTGACTGCGCCAGGTCTCAGTTGTGGTACCTGGAATCTTCCATCCTGGTTGTGGGATGAGGGATGTTTAGTTGCAACATGTGAATACAGTTGTGGCATGTGGGGTCTAGTTCTCTGACTAGGGAACATTGAGAGCACAGAGTTGTAGCCACTGGCCCATCAGGGAAGTCCCAGAAAGGTGGAAAGGTGTATCTGGATGTCAACTGTTGTAACCAAAGGGGTGGAGTGTAATGGAGTCACCTTTTGGGTTTCTCTGGCATCTATGACCTCTTTTTCCCTCCTCTCACCAACAGTCTCTCACTGGGGAAACAATGATTTCCAAGGAAGCCGATCCCACTGCTGACTCTAGTGACTCATTTTTACTAGAGAAACATAAACTTATCAAACCAGACTTAAAGCTGACTGTACTGCTAGGTCATTTTATTTTATATATATATTTTTTTATTTTATTTTTTATTTTTTTTTTTATTATTGTTTTTGCCATACATTGTCATGATATCACCATGGGTTTACATATGCTTCCCCTCCGGGTCCCCCCTCCCTCCTCCCTCCCCCCCGGGAAATCTCGCTGCACCAGTCCCGAGCATCAATCCTGGGCTGGCGATTGATTAGACACATGACAATTAACATGCTTCAATGCCCTTCTCCCATATCATCCCACCCTTACCCTCATCCACAAAGTCCACAAGTCTATTCTATACATCTGCGTTCCTTTTGTTGTCTCCCATGTTGGGTTCTCATTACTGTCTTTCTAAATTCCATATATATGTGTTAATATACTGTATTGTTGTTTTTGCTTCTGGCTTACTTCACTCTGGATAATGGGCTCCAGTTTCGTCCATCTGAGTAGAATTGCTTCAAATGAATTTTTTTTTAATGCTGAGTAATATTCCATTGTGTATATATACCACAGCTTTCTTATCCATTCGTCAGTTGATGGGCATCTAGGTTGCTTCCATGTCCTGGCTATTGTAAACAATGCAGCGATGAACATTGGGGTGCACGTGGCTCTTTCAATTCTGGTTTCCTCGGTGTATATGCCCAGCAGTGGGATTGCCGGGTCATATGGCAGGTCTATTTGCAGCTTTTTAAGGAACCTCCACACTGTTTTCCATAGTGGCTGTACTAGTTTGCATTCCCACCAACAGTGTAAGAGGGTTCCCTTTTCTCCACATCCTCTCCAGCATTTATTGCTTGTAGACTTTTGGATGGCAGCCATTCTAACTGGTGTAAAGTGGTACCTCATTGTGGTTTTGATTTGCATTTCTCTGATAATGAGTGATGTTGAGCATCTTTTCATGTGTTTGTTAGCCATTTTTATATCTTCTTTGGAGAAATGTCTGCAATTTAAGTTGGATTTCCTATTTGTCACATCATAGAAAAACATATTCAGTGTTCAAATCTCTTACTGAAAAGAAAAAAATGAAACCTTAGCTTCTGTCTCCTTCTAGCTATCATTTTATTATTTTTCTATTTACAATTATAGTTGTTGAAAATGTAATGTTTGCTTGATCTCTGCAATTTTTCTTTTGTCTACTTGACAACCCATTGATTTCTGCTTTCCATCCTCATCACTATACAGACACAGCTACTGACAAGGACATAAATGGCTTACAAATAGTCAAATCAGTGGACTTAGTTCAATTATTAGTTACTAATATTAGTACTTTTACTAATTGATATTATTTTAGATAATATTAGTATTATTCTGTCTCTTCATTGGTGTCCATTGGTACAGACATGCTTTCTTTTCTTCCTTGATCTTCATAAAATACTTCTCCTGTTACTTTGGTTTTTTGTTTTTTGGCCACATTACATAGCTTGTGAGATCTTTGTTCCCTGACCAGGGGCTGAACTCAGATCTTTGGTGGTGAGAATGCAGAGCCCTAACCACTGGACCCCCAAGGAGTTCCTCCCATTACTTTTTAAAATACAACTTTCAAACAGTTTCTGCCCAGTCTTTCTACTTTCTTCTCTTCTTTTTATGTTGTCCAGAGTTTCACTGATACTGGTTCCCATCCCAATGACTTTTTTTTTTTTTTTAGATTTGCTAATGTGCATTTAATCACCAAAGGACTGAAGATGTCTGGGTTTTTATTCTGTAATGTTTCTAAGACTGTGTCCATTAAATGCAAACAAAAAAGGAAGACGTCTTGGCAGAACAGGAGAAGTGATGCACACTTGACGATCGAATCGATTTAAATATTATTCATGGCATATAGCCTAGTCCATGCTCTAGCTGTTTCTATGGCTTGGGCTTCATTGGTCTTCCATTGCTCCGCTACATCATTTGCTAATGGATCATCTGGATTGGGAGCACTTAACAAAGCCTGGATCGATAGCAGAACTGTGCGGATCTGCAGTGCTGGGGACCACTTATCTTTCAAAATATCTAAACATATTCTTCCCAACTTGTCTACATTAGGATGATAAATTTTGGTCATGAAACGTACTTTAGGGGCTGCCATTGGGTATTCTTCTGGAAGGAATAGTTCAAGTTTAAAAGTCCCTCCCTCAAAGGGGGAATCCTGAGGGCCAGCAATGACCACATGAAAATAACAGGCGTTGCTCTCATCTGGTTCTGCTTTAATGCTGGGAACTGGTTCTGCCAGCAAACGCTGGGTTTCCTTGATGATCCTGCAGGCCAGCCCGGCCATCTTGTCAGATCCCGAGTTCGGCCTCTGGTCTCGTCTCCGGCTCCGCTCGCCTCACGCCCCATCCCAATGACTTTTAAGCTAGTCAAACGTTGCTTTACATCTTTCTAGAAATTGTAAACAATTTTCTGATTCTTGTCAATCCCCAGGACCACTCCTTCTCCCAATATTAACCTAAACTCTTACTTCTGTGACTTTAACTTTTATTTTATTTTTGAACCTTTATTTTAACCTAATACCCTGAAATTGATATTTTTACACCCTGAACTAGATATTCTTACATGCATTTATAGTCTGTGAATCATGGGCTTATGTATTAACTCTTAGCTTATTATTTTCTTTCTCATTTTTTCCTGTTGCATTGGGTAGTAATAGAGAATTATAGTAACAGTATAGAAGCAGTAGTGTATACACAGATATATAGAAACAGATTTATTGTGAGAGATTGTCTCAAATGAGTGAATGAATTCACTATTAAGAAATTCCAGGGTCTGCCATCTGCAGGCTTGAGGTGTAGGAGAGCAAGTGGTATAGTTCTAGTCCAGACCTGAGATCCAGGAGTGCTGATGTCCCACAGCAGGAGATGGGTGTCCCGGACCAAGCAGGAAGCAAGTTTGCCCTTCCTTTGCTCTTTTGTTCTATTCAGGCTCTTAACAGATTGGCTGATGCCCACCTGCCTTGGTGAGAGCAATCTTCCCAGGTGGCACTAGTGGTTAAGAATCTGCCTGCCAATACAGGAGATGCAAGAGACACAGGTTCGATCCCTGGGTCGGGAAGATCTGCTGGAGTATGCAGTGACAACGTATTTTAGTATTCCATGGACAGAGGAGCCTAGAGGGAAACAGTCCATGGGCTGCAGAGACTCAGATACGACTGAGCACACCGAGAGACACTGAATTCTCTGGGTATTTCTTAGTCCAGTAAGTTTGACACATAAAATTAGCCATCATAACTCTATAGGATACAATCTTTTCTCCATTTTCCTCAACCTCAAGGCAAGGGAAAGATGGAAGAATTGAACACAGATTCATTTTCCTTCTTATCACCTCTTGTATACCAATTAAAGCTGGCTGGGTTGCAGCCGTCATTAAATCCAGGGAGGCCAGTGGAACCTAAGAGAAAGGTGGAGAGGTGGTTTTATAACTATAAGCGGCTTTGTATGTCAACACAGCTGCATCTTTAACCAGTGGTATTGGTTTGATTTGAGGAAACAAAAATAAAAAGTAGGGTTAAAAAGCCAAGGAAGGAGCTGGGAGAGTCCCTTGTTGATCAAGTAGATTCTAACTGAGTGACTGTCTTCACCGTCCAGTAACTAACTGCATGGTGAATAAAGCTGAGCGCTGACGAATTGATGCTTTTGAACTGTGGTGTTGAAGAAGACTCTTGAGAGTCCCTTGGATTGCAAGGATATCAAACCACTCAATCCTAAAGGATATCACTTCTGAATATTCACTGGAAGGACTGATGCTGAAGCTGAAACTCCGATACTTTGGCCACCTGATGCGAAGAACTGACTCATTTGAAAAGACCCTGATGCTGGGAAAGATTGAAGGCAGGAAGAGAAGGGGATGACAGAGGATGAGATGGTTAGATGGCATCACCAACTTGATGGCCATGAGTTTGAGAGAGCTCTGGGAGGTGGTGATGGACAGGGAGGCCTGGCGTGCTGTGATTCATGGGGTTGCAAAGAGTTGGATATGACTGAGTGACTGAACTGAACTGAACTGAACTGAGTGACTGGAATAGGGATCTGTGTCCTTTAGAACCCACACGTTTAAGGTGGTCTTAGGGGAAAATGGAGAAAGCCCTCATATAGAATAGATGTATATGGGAATGTTAGTGACAGATTGCTAGCCCCTTCTGTGTGCTATTTGTAGAGATCTGCCCTCTGAAAAAATTGTCTACAATGTTGAGATGGTGTGTTATTTTTCAAACCTTGTAGATAGAGGTTGCCAGCAAAGGATGTAGGGCCTGAATCTTGGGTTAGAAACTTCAGGCAGGTGATAATTATTTGATATCATTACTCATCGAGAAGGAGCTGCCAAAGACAAGAAAATGATTTCCAAGGGGCTCTATGTGTCCAGGGAAGCTAGAAAGATTAATTGAAGTCATACTGTCTCATCAAGAAAGGAACCATGGTCCAACATGATGTGATTTATTTTCTAGGCTTTTCTTCCTAAGCTCATCTCTTAAATTATGGTATTCTCCAGATGTCCATCCTCGACCCACTGTTCTCATACTGTGAACTCTTCCAGAGTGATCTCATTTCCTCTCATGATTTCAGTTCCTGATGACTTCAATTCTCTATCTTTATCCTTGACATTTTCTCACAGATTCATACTTCTATCCATCTGTCTGCTCTATGTCTCCCATAACATCATCTTAAAGTCTCAAGCTCAGCTTTTATAGAATGGTAACTATTCCCATCACCCCAGCCCCAAATATACTCCCTTCCTTGTCTGTCCAACTCCTTTATTATTATCTTGTCTCTCTTCTCCGTTGTATTTGGAAGGACTGAAAAACCACATTAATCCAGGCTAAAACCCATCCTCTTTGACTCTTTCTTTTCTTTATCCCACTCTGAATGTATGTTGTGAATTTTAACTCCTAGCTATTTTTTCTACCCTCTCTTCTCCTTTCCATCATGACACCTTTGCTCAAATTCAGGTACTACCCCCTTTGATCCTAAATTATCACAACAATTAAACTATTATTAACTGGTTTTCATCAGTCAGAATTTTCATTGTAAGCAATAGAAAATGACAATGTGGCTAACTCAAGCAGAAGAGAACCTTTCATACAGAATTCGGAATACTTAGAGAATCAGCAGGCTTACTGGAGGACATGATTCAGAAAATGCTGGAGAGCCAAAGGGGCCTAGTCAGCTGGGACCTCAGTCAAGGTCATGTATCAGAACAGACTGTCTAGGATGTCACCATGAGTGCTGGCCCTGCTGGAAAAAAGTACCGTTCTCACCTTTGATCTCGCTGACACTCCCGCCCCGGGACCCTGCTGTGGTTGAATGCCACTGCTAGCTGTCCCTTCATAGTATTTACTCCTGGTCAAAGCCCTGAGTGTGCGTGTCAAATTAATATACCCTAAATTGCATGCCCATCCCTTAGGCACTGGAAAGTGGGGAGAAAAAAATCTGTCCCCCTTCAGTTGCTGTGGGGCATTTCTCTCAAACTGGAAATATTGAAAAATCGGTTAGCAAGAATAATAACAAAAATAAAAGTCCAGTATGTGGACTCTCCTTCTAGTCATTTCTCCATCTAATCCATCTTCTTTGTGGAAATGAAGGGGAAGAAAGCAAACAGGAGTACTCATGGGGACATTGATGCAGAAACCCAGGTAAGAAATTCTGCACTCCTAAAGAAGTGCAGTGACAGAAGAGTGTGGAGAAGTGTGATAGACGAGAGCTATATAGGGGCTTGACTCACCGGTGATTTGTGATTCATAGATGTGTGGGGTAAGAGAGAGAAACTGAGACTGGTGTTGAGATTTCTTTCTCAAGCAATAGGAAGAAATGAGAGATTTCTTTACTCTTTTTGTTGTTCAGTCACTCACTCCTGCCCAACTTTTTGCAGGTCCATAGACTGTAGCACACCAAGCTTCCCTGTCCATCTCTATCTCCCGGAGTTTGCTCAGTCCACAGATGCCATCCAACCATCTTGTCCTTTGTCATTCCCTTCTCCTCCTTCCCTGAGTCTTTCCCAGCATCAGGGTCTTTTCCAGTGAGTCGGCTCTTCGCATCCGGTGGCCAAAGTATTGGAGCTTCAGCTTCAGCATCCGTCCTTTCAATGAACATTCAGGGTTGATTTCCTTTAGGATGGACTGTTCTGATTTCCTTGCTGTCCGAGGGACTTCTCCAGCACCACAGTTCAAAAGCATCAATTCTTCAGTGCTCAGCCTTCCTTATAGTCCAACTCTCACATCCGTACATGCCCACTGGAAACACCATAGCTTTGACGCTACGGACCTACGTTGGCAAAGTGGTATCTCTTCTTTTTATGTTGTGTAGGTTTGCCATGGCTTTTCTTTCAAGGGGCAGGCATCTTTTAATTTCATGGCTGTAGTCACTGTCCACAGTGATTTTGGAGCCCCCCAAAGTAAAGTCTGTCACTGTTTCCATTTTTTCCCCATCTATTTGTCATGAAGTGATGGGACCGGATACCATGATTTTAGTTTTTTGATTGTTGAGTTTTAAACCAGCTTTTTCACTCTCCCCTTTCACCTTCACCAAGAGGCTCTTTAGTTCCTCTTTGCTTTCTACCATTAAGGTGATGTCATCTGCATATCTGAAGTTATTGTTATTTCTTTATTTTTGGATGTATTTAATGTTGAGGCTAGTGAGAGAGTCAATGAAGATGTTGTTTAAGTAGACAGCTATGTGAGTCTGGGGTTCAGAGGATAGAGCAATACTGGAAATATATTCTTATAAGACATTAACATAAAATTGACAGTTGAAGTGGTAGGAGATGTTGCGATCACCCAGAAAGGATGTCCAACTCCACTGAAGCCTGACAAATAGGTGCCTCTCTGTGGAAGCCATCCAGAGACACTTAGACCACATCATCTCAGTTCTTCAGCAGATTTAGCACTTGGCTCACTGCTTCCCTTGTGTTGGCAGTAATGCTCTGATTTCAGTACACCTCTACTGAGTGCATTTCCATCATCCTGGTCTCTCAAATCCTTGATCTACTCATTTCCAAAGATTTTGTCTTTAGCCCCACATCAGCTACTCACTTTCTGTTGTCAGACCCTGTGCTGGTGTTTTGCAACCAGGACCTTTTAGTGGGTCAGAAAATCAGTGAAGTTGTCTCAAGTGGAATTTCTTTTGAATGAAACGTGATTGAAAATATCATCATGCTATGTATATGCTTAGTGTATAAACTGGGTTATACATCAGCCCTGTCTGATTGTGTACAGGACTGTTCACATGTTGTAAAAGGAGAAAAGGCA
The DNA here is from genome assembly GCA_007570785.1 of Antilocapra americana. NCBI lineage: Eukaryota > Metazoa > Chordata > Mammalia > Artiodactyla > Antilocapridae > Antilocapra > Antilocapra americana. Next base: position 13,005,208 of record ML663566.1, on the reverse strand, counting down.
GATTGGAAGCAAGGTGGCAAGCTTGGGTGAGGTTATTTTGAATTTTTAATGAATAACAAAAGCCTGGGTCTTCAAGCAAGGACAAGTACAGGAATAATGTCTTTGACTAGTCAAGAGGAAATGAAACCCAATACTCTAAGTATTATTTCTGCCATTCTGTCTTTTTACTACAGGACTGTTTTGTTTTGTTTTTGTCATAAGATTATTCTCACCTTTATAGAAAGACGGAGTAAACTCTTCTGTCTGAAGAAAAAAAAAAAGGTACCCCAAGATAACCATACATTCTACTCATTATTTACTTTTCTTCTTTCTTGCAGGTCATTGGGCCACTGCAGTTAAATTCTCATTTTGGCCATTCTTATTCAATTTACAGGGAACTTTGATTTGCTTTACAAACCTAAGACCATCAGATCTTGCTTAATTCATAAGCAATATTGGACATTGCTGATCACCATTTCTTGTTTGAAACCCTCTTCTTTCTTGACCTTGATTCTTTACCACTCTCCCCATTCACCTGACACTTCACCGGCTGCTCCTCTGGAACATTTTATTGGGCTAACCACTTCCTCCTGCTCAAAATAGTTTCTTCCTGTGGCTTGAGTGTCACCAGCCCTTCTGGTTTAGTTGCCTCCTCTTTGGAGACTACTCAAGTTTTCTTTATGAGCTTCTCTTATTATTATTTCTTAAATCCTCAAATGTTGTGTTTTCTTCAGAGATCTGTTTTTATTCATACTTTGATTTATTTGTTACAGAGTAAGAGTTTGCTATGGATGGATGATGGATATCATCAGTGTGGGGACATGGCAGTGGATCAAATAAACAGGGTTTGTTTACATTAAGTACTATCTGGTGGGAAACAAGAGAAACTAGACACAAAGCCAAAAATATGGAGGCAGGAGGGACAATAAAGCATAATGAGAAAGCACAGAATTTATTCTTTGAGGAGGCCATTTTATGTGGGGGCCAGGGAAAGCCCCAAAAGAAGTAAGGGAAATTACAGGTTATGATTTGGAGATGGGCATTTCAGAAAGATGTAACAACAGTATACACAGAAACTCAAGTTAGGAGAGTACCTCGTAGGTATAAGAAAAAGCAAAGAGGCCAGTGCATCTGGAGTGGAAAGAGAGAGAGAGAGAAATAGTAAGGCAGGGGGTAAGGCAAGAAAGTAGAGGATCACATCAAGGGGAGTCTGTGAATCATAACAAAAGCTTTAGATTTTTTTTTCTATGATGTTAAACTGCCGGAGAGCTTTGACCAGCAAGGACCCATGTCTTAACTTGACTTTAGTAAGTGAAAGTGAATGACCTTTGTGAAGGTTGAGTGGAGGAGGAAAAATTTGAGTGAGTAACCAATTAAGAGGTCACTGAAAATGTTACTATGAAAAGAGATGGCAGTTTGGATGAGGTAGGTGGTAAGAGAAATGAAACTGAAAGTGTTAGTCGCTCAGTTGTGATCCCATGGACTGTAGCCCGCCAGCCTTCTCTGTCCGTGGAATCTCCAGGCAAGAATACTGGAGTGGGTTGCCAAGCCCTCCTCCTGGGGATCTTCCCCACCTAGGAATCAAACGTGGGTCTCCCACATTGCAGGCAGATTCTTTACCACTGACCCACCAGGGAAGCCAAGCATAGGTCAAATTCAGGATATATTTCAGTGATAGAGTTGACAAGATTTCTTCATGATTTGGGTGTAAAGTTTGAATTTTTGACTGAGCAGCTGCCATTAACTGTGACAAAAATGACTAGAGGATAAGCAGCTTAGGGGAGGGTGATGAGGTGGCAAGAATTTGTTTTTGCTCATTTTAAGTTTGTCCTACTTGTAAGACATCCAAGTGTATAAGTACAGTAAGCAGTGTATGTAAGTAAGGGTGTATGAGTCTGGAGTTAAGGGAGAAATTCATGCTCAAAATGTACATTTGGGTATTTGTAGATGGTAGTTGAAGTCATGAAACTTGAGGAGGAGCAGGAATCACCTAGGAAGGGAGTGTTAGATCTAAATGTGAAAGTCAGAGCCCACATCTCTGCCCGTGTTTCTTGCAGCGGGAGTGGCCCTCCTGAGTCCACAGTCTTTGCTCTCATTCTACGCCCATTGCTTCCTGAGCCCCAGCATCGTCAGTGCTGCTAACCATGATGCTGGTGTGGAGCTCCCAGATGCCTCTGACACGGGGTAGGCATCAGAGCTAAAGCCAGTGGGATGTCAGGAGGTTTCTACTTCAGGAGAAAATAGAATAGATTTGACTTTAAGAGTGAAAGACTGCGTTTGACCTATAAAAAGATGCTCAACATTGCTAATTATTAAAGAAATGCAAACCAAAGGCACGGTGAGGTATCACCTCCCACCGGTCAGAATGGCCTTCATTAGAAAGCCTATAAATAATAAATGCTGAACAGGGTGTAGAGAAAAGGAAACCCTCCTACCCTGTTGGTGGGGAGGTAAATTCATGCAGACAGCATGGAGAACAGTATCAAGGTTCCTTAAAACTTTAAAGATAGAGCTATCATAGGATCCAGTAATCCCAATCCTGGGGATATATCTGGAAAAGATGAAAATTCTAATTTAAAAAGATACATACATCTACCCCAGTGTTCATTGCGCCACTATTTACAATAGCCAAAACATAAGAGCAACCCAGTGTCCATCAACAGATGAATGAATAAAGAAGATGTGGTATACATACATGGCAGACTCGTAGCCACAAAAAGAATGAAATATTGCCACTGGTGGCAACATGGATGGACCTAGAGAATATCATACTAAGTAAGTCAGACAAGCACAAATGTTATATGATATCACTTATATGTGAAATCTAAAAATTAATAAAAATTAATCTCTGAACAAAACAGAAACAGACTCACAGACAAAGAAAACAAACTTATGGTGATAGAAGGGGAAAGGGAGGGAGGAGGGGTAAATTAGTAATATGGGATCAACAGATATTAACTATGATGTGGAAAATAGACAAGCAACAAGGATTTACTGTATAGCACAGAGAACTATATTCAGTATCTTGTAATAACCTATAATGGAAAATAATCTGGAAATATGTATTACTTTACTGTGCCTCTGAAACTGACACAGTATTGTAAATCAACTATATTTCAGTTTAAAAAAAGACCGCCTTTAAAATATAGGGCCAGAACTTTGTTGATGGAGCTCTGCCAAATCCTTTCAAAGGCTGTTCTGCTAAGAAAGGGGTGAGAGGATGAGAACTATTAACGCTGCTAGGTCATGCCAGAGGCTCCCTGGGACATTGGCACCTTTGTGAAAATGCTCGCAGGATTATCAGGCTGGGCTAGACTCCTGGTAGAGGAGTGTATCCAGCTCCCTGGTGGACCTTTTTTTAAAATTAAATCCAAAGAGAATCATTTGAGGAATGTGTGGGAATTGGAGCCTGGAATTACATACTTTCGGTCTCCTCCATTTTGGCTTGTGGTAACATTAAATCTGCCCCTTCGTTGCTGCTTCTGTGTTGCCTTTGGCTAAGCATCCCTCCTTGAGGTCATGGGCCTTCTGGGTTCTGGCAGGAGACGCGAGGGGTTAGTCTCTACATCCGCAGTGTCAGTGGGAGCCTGCCTGGTGGCATGGACATCGAGAAGATCCCAGCAGAAAGAGTCACACTTATTGCTTTGGCATTTGAAATCTCATCTCTGCTCATCATCTTCTCAAAGGCCCATACTTGTGTACTGAGGGAAAAGGGTATGTTTTTATGACGTTAAGAAAGTAATAATATGCAACAAATAGTAGAAACTGAGATTTCTGAATGAAGATGCCGATCATCTGAACCATTTCACAAGTGTTAGTCACTAAGTCATGTCTGACTCTTTGCAACCCCATGGAATATAGCCCACCAGTCTCCTCTGTCCTTGGAATTCTCTGAATTCATCTGACCTATACTGATATAATAACAGATTGTTAAATTAACTATCTACATTTGGAGAGTGTTTCAGTTTGTTAAGCTGTCCAATAAGTGGGAGGTGAAATATTATTGCATTTCTAAAGGGTTTTAGTTTACAGGCCGGATATAAATGGAGGAAGAAAATTAATTGAAAGGATATTGAGAATCTCAGAGAACCACTGGGAAAGCAGAACAAAGAGTCTGAGATTAAGTTGTGGTAACAAGAACCACAACTTAGGGACTTCCCTGGTGGCTCAGTGGTTAAGAATCTGCCTGCCAATGCAGAGGACAGGGAGAATCCCAGATACCGTGGAGCAGATAAGACCCTGTGCCACAACTACTGAAGTCTGTGTGTGCTCCGCCACAAGAGCAGCCACTGCAATGAAGGAGAGGCCAGCACACCGCAAAGAAGAGTAGCCCCCATCTGCTGTTAACTAGAGAAAACCCGTGTAAAGTGACAAAGACCGAGTGCCGCCGAAAATGAATAAATAGCTTAAAGAAAAAGAGCCGCAAACTAAAGCACATCGTATAAGTGGTCTGGCGGAAATACAACGACTATTGCTGAGATTGTACCTTGATGCGTGTCCCACCTACCCTCGATCTCCTAGGCCTGCCATCTCTGAGAAGCAACAATGTTGTCACCACCGCGTGCATCCGAGCACATTTTCAGCTGTCCCTTTCCCTAATTCCTGATTTATAATACAGGGTGGGTACATCTGATTAGCTCAGCCTAGGTATGGTGCCCGTACCCCAGCTGCAAGGAAATCTGGGCTGCTGAGAATCTGGCATCTTTTGTGTCTATGATAGGACATGCCTCCCATCAAGATTTGTAAGATGTGAAATGTCCTAAATATACAGAAGAAGGTGAAATGCTGGGCAGCCAAAAAAGTGACGAACGTCTGTAAGTGTGTACACGTTGGCTGTTGAAAATAAACACATACTTCCTTCCACACTTGACTTTTCTACAAGAGGAAATTGCTTCCATGTAACATGATAAAATTATTCCCCCACTGTCTTCTGAGTCCTAGCAGTTATTACATACAGCTCGGGCCACACTCCCTGGGCCTCTTTGTTCTGCCAGGACCCTGAGCAGAGAGTCTTTCAACTACCAGTTGCATTGTGACATGAATCACTCTACATAAAACAGTGGAGGAAAAGGTACAAAAAGAGTAGGAAAACTGAAGTGTCTCAGTTACAAGAATATATGTGACAGAGAGAGGAAGTCTTTTTTATAATTTACAGAAGACGCCTCACAGACACCATCCTCCACCCCCGCTCTTTTTTATTTCCCATCCAGCTCCGTCCCCCACGGGCGTGAAAACAATCACTGTCTTCTTGACAAGACTTTCTCAGTTCATCACAACCTCCTGTCTGTTTCCTTTATCCATGGCCATTGTCTCGGATCAAGATGTTGGAGTACTTCAATAGCTCCTGAACATTTTTCATTTTCTATCCCTTTTCCCCTACTAAATTCTTTCCATAAAAGATGGTTATCTTTAAAAATGCATGTCTTATGTTACTCCCTGCTTCCAGTGACTTGCAATTATTCTTTGGAGAAAGTCCACAGTTCTCAGCATGGTTTAGAAGGTTTTCTCCTTATGACCTCTGGCCTTTCCAGTCTCATCTCTGTGCTCCAGTGACACTCTTCTCTCTGTTTCTCAAAAATCTCACTCTCCTTCCAGCCTCATGGGCTTGCAGTGATATTCCCTTTGCTTGTTCTTGCCTTTTTGAGTGTCACCTCCTTGGGTGTCAGCAAAATTTCAAATCATCACATCTGCATCACACATTTACTCCCAAACCCAGACAAGCAAGGCCCTTACCTCGACTACTCTTCATACTAGTGATGGTCACAAATATTATTTTTATTTTTGATAAATACCTGTCTTGACCCATCAAACCCAAGGCCTACAAGGAAACGTGCTGTATCCTCAGTGCATTGGATACTTACAAGCCGGTGTGTGACAGGTGCTCAACAGGTAACCTCTGAATAGACGGATACATGACAACGGCCGTGTTGGCCATTCCTCCTGATAAAACTCCTCCATCATTTAACCCTCTGATTTCTCTGGTAATTTGTTGTGGCTGGGAAGGTGTTAATAGAAGAATTCAGTTTGTAGAAGATATGAAGCTCATATTTGCCACAAGAGAGGGGATGGCTTTGCAACTGTCCAAATGTCATTTGTTTCCCAGCACTAAACTTTGGCAAGAAGAGTTCTCTGCTAATTCGAGTGACCAAGAATTTATGCAATTTCCTCTGAAGAAAATTATCCTTTTGAGAGCATGAAGGAATATTTCATTCTCTCCACCTCAATCTAATCATTTTACCAGGCTCCGTTTCTTCCTGCACCTGATTTCTCTCCCTCTTTTTTTTTTTTTCTCATAGCCCCAATTCTATCTGCTTTGTATATAAACCTCTCTGGTTTAAAAATTTGCCTTTCAAATGCACGACGTCCTAGGATGTGTATATTGAACGACCAGAAATAACTCAGTGACATATTCTTCTTGCTTATTTCATACATATTTCCAACTTATGACTCATTGGTTTAAAGAGGACAAATGTGAACTAAGAGCAGAACAGAGGACTTGATGTACTTGGGCCTGAGAGGAAGATGAATCACTGTGCTGCTGGCAACGTGTCCCACTCAGGGCCGCCTGTCTCATGGGTTTGAATGACCCCCACTGTTCCCTGGGCCGGCCCCCCTCACAGGCTCACATGCAGCCTCACACAGCCGCACATCCAGACGCCGCTCGCTTCTTACTTTAGCAGCCCCGTGGAACTATTTTAGGTTGAAGGCATGCTCGTAATGAAGAGACTGACTGTCTTGGAGGCTATAACGTGATATAGGGACACGTCAGAGGGACCCAGAATGGTAGCAATGGCATTTTCCTTCTCAGTTTTCAAAGCATTTTATTTTCCTCTCTCCTTCCACCATCTGTTTTTCTGACTGTAGCAAATGTCACTCCCTATGGAGTTTAATAGGATATGAAATGGGATGGTTTTACAGTGAATGTTGATGTAGTTTCATGATTTTCCTAAGAGTAGTTTTCCTTCCTCCATCCCTTTCTCCTTCCTTCCTTTCCTTCTTTCTTTCTTTCTTCCTTGTTTGTCTCCTCCTGTTTTAAAACCCCCCCTCTCCCTCCCTCTTCTTTCCTTCTTTCCATGTTAATCAGAAAAATTGAGCTAACTTTGATAAGACATTAATCACACCAACTGAAAAGAAAATAACTCCTACAGGTTTGCTTCTAGATCCTGGACTGAAATCTGTGAAAAAACAAAGTTCTTAAATATGTGAACTTTATATATTCTTATAACGAACAAATTCTCAACATGGCATTAGACCATTAAGCAGTAAATTATAGACCACTGAAGTAACAAGCCATGGATCTTAACTTCCGTTGGTGTGAGTTTGAATGTAAAAGGAGCCAATGACAAATGCCAAGCAAGGGGAAAGTGCAAGAAGCAATAACAAGGATACACTTATATGTCCTTCTGACATGACAGTAATCTTGAAACTCTATGTGTATGGATTTATCTAAGTGTGACCATAATTACATGCTGGAGTTATCACTGCTTTCTCCATTTTACAAATGAGAAAACCGAGGTATAAAAGGGTTAAGACCACACAGCTGCTAAGTGGCAGAGGTAAAGGGTCCACACAGAAAAGGGTAAAGTTGGTTTTGTTGCATTGTTTTCTACATCTCATCTGACTCTCACATATAAATCTGTAGCATGATGGACAGTGTTTAGGGAGACATTAGAACAGTCTTCTACTGTCTTCATTTGAGCAGAAGAAATCCAAGAGGTTGTAGAAAGTTCCTCTCACCATAGTAAAGGGAGGAGAACTCCAGAAGGCAGGAGTGTGGTCTTCATGAGAAAGTGGTACATGGACCGAGTGGTACAATGAGGAATGGTGGAAAGAAGCAGGGAGAGGCCTGGCATGTTTAGAGAAACAGGCTGTATTGATGGTGAACTCTGCTATTGACTAGAGACATCCTGATGTCTGTCCCAGAAAAATCTCACTGCCTCAACTTTCTCTTTCTGCTCTATGACTGATTCAGTGAATTTACTCTCTCTTTGGGGGATTAAAGAAGGACAAGACTCCACCTGTTGAGAATGGCTCAACTGTGTGAAGTTTTTGGGAAATGAGGTGCCATGGGAAGATTATATTTTAACTGTAACAACCTGCATTTCTCAGGGAAGGATACAATAGGAAGATTCATATTTGGAGCCATATTTTAGGGTCAACTCATGCTTTTCTTTTTTAAAATTTCTCTCATTACAGTAGTGGTTCTCCTCCAACAAGGACTTTGTTACTTATATATAGTTAAATGATAGAGGCAATTTTTTGAGCATAGTATCATGTTCCTTCTTACTGCTTCTCTCCTATTTATTCAGGGAATCTGGTTTTCCTCCCAGAGTCTATATGAAATCACCTTCTTTAAAAAAGGAAGTAGTCTTAAATTTTGCAGACACTCGAGGAGTAGCAATTTGGGGAATCCTCATTTACTGTGACTTTAAGACTTTCAGCAGGAAGAAGCAGAGACATTGACAAGCATTTTTCTAAGTCTGTCTTCAGGATAAATTTGGTGGGATCTATATATCTTTGGGTAGGACTTTACCCTTGTGTGTTTTTTTTTGCTCATATATGTATTGACTGTTGTGGGGCCCATCCAGGCAAAATCTTCTTGGCACCTGGATTATCTGGGAGAGGAAAAGGAATCTATCTTTTCTTCTCTTGGCTTTAGGATCAAATATAAAAGAAAGAATCAGAAAATAATAAGATTTCTTTATTACATACTTTGAAGATATTTTAGTTGTATTTTGCTCAACTGGAAAATAATGTGCTCATCAAACTGGATACTTTTTATCCAATGGGACAAGATTGAGAAAAGGGCTACAGAAACATACTTGTTGTATCCCTAGACAGAATGGAGCAAGTGAGAAAACAGTAATTCAATAAACAAGCAAATGAAGAACTAAAAAAATAACCCAGTGGATTTATTGAACATATCCTATACAGATATGGGGTACTAATGCTTCTTTGATTCAAACTATATTAACAAAAACAAGGAAGTTCATTGTCATTCAAGTTGGAATAGTGAACTGGAGGTAGTTCACATGATTGAAAGAAAAGTTTCAAGGATTAGGGCCTTACTGGTTCGGACAGAAGCTCGGTACTGGCAAATGTTTCTTCTCCTCTCAACTTTCCTCCCCACCAACTCTATTCTTCTCCTTTCCCTGTCTTTCCTCCTTCCCTACTTCATACACATGCACACACATTTGTATGAGTTCATATGATCTTCCCAAGTGGCAGGGACCACTGGGTTACTATAAAGCCAAAACTCATATTCTCCCAGATTAGCAAACCTGATAGAAAGAGAATTTCTCTTCTCATTTGTACATCAGTCACAGGTAAGGTCTTTGATTAGCTTGAGCAAGTGACACGTCCACTTCTGGACCAAGCAATAACACATCCACTTCTGGACCAAGCAATAATACACATGGAAAACTTTAGTACTCTTTATTTGAAAATGCCTCTTTTACCAAATTTAATCAAATTTATATAATTTTCCACTTTATAAAAACTGAACTGTATTTGTGGAAGGCCTAGAGAAAGGCTGGGTGTTCCCAGGTGGCTCAGTGGTAAAGAATCTGCCTGCCAAAGCAGAAGACACCGGTTTAGTCCCTGGGTCGGGAAGATCCCCTGGAGAAGGAAATGGCAATCTGCTCCAGTATCTTGCCTGGGAAATCCCGTGGACAGAGGGGTCTGGCAGGCTACAGTCCATGGGGTTGCAAAGAGTTGGATACAACTTAGGGGCTCAACAACAATAACAACAGAAAGGCTGACTCCATCTTTCCCAAGATAAATGCTTTCTTTGATCCCCCAGAGTTCGGAGGACTCAAGCTTTCATCTGATTATGAACTCAGTAAAAATAGCAAAGCTACATATTTAATAATTCTATGTTTGAAACAATGTGAAAATGTGACGGGTTTTATTTTCTATTTCTTTTCTAGCCAGTGTAATTAAGAGTAGTTACCGTGCCTACTCTGAAGATTGTTCTCTTGGATTAGGGATCTCTGTCAATACTTAACACAGGAAACAAGTAGAAATCATGGTCTTCTTTTGTTTTTTTTGTTTTTTATTTATTTATTTATTTATTTTTACTTGTTTTTGCCATACAATGTCATGATATCACCATGGGTTTACATATGCTTCCCCTCCGGAACCCCCCTCCCTCCTCCCTCCCCCCCAGGAAATCTCGCTGCACCAGCCCCGAGCATCAATCCTGGGCTGGCGATTGATTAGACACATGACAATTAACATGCTTCAATGCCCTTCTCCCATATCATCCCACCCTTACCCTCATCCACAAAGTCCACGAGTCTATTCTATACATCTGCGTTCCTTTTGTTGTCTCCCATGTTGGGTTCTCGTTACTGTCTTTCTAAATTCCATATATATGCGTTAATATACTGTATTGTTGTTTTTGCTTCTGGCTTACTTCACTCTGGATAATGGGCTCCAGTTTCGTCCATCTGAGTAGAATTGCTTCAAATGAATTTTTTTTTAATGCTGAGTAATATTCCATTGTGTATATGTACCACAGCTTTCTTATCCATTCATCAGTTGATGGGCATCTAGGTTGCTTCCATGTCCTGGCTATTGTAAACAATGCAGCGATGAACATTGGGGTGCACGTGGCTCTTTCAATTCTGGTTTTCTCGGTGTATATGCCCAGCAGTGGGATTGCCGGGTCATATGGCAGGTCTATTTGCAGCTTTTTAAGGAACCTCCACACTGTTTTCCATAGTGGCTGTACTAGTTTGCATTCCCACCAACAGTGTAAGAGGGTTCCCTTTTCTCCACATCCTCTCCAGCATTTATTGCTTGTAGACTTTTGGATGGCAGCCATTCTGACTGGTGTAAAGTGGTACCTCATTGTGGTTTTGATTTGCATTTCTCTGATAATGAGTGATGTTGAGCATCTTTTCATGTGTTTGTTAGCCATTTTTATATCTTCCTTGGAGAAATGTCTGTTAAGTTCTTTGGCCCACTTTTTAATTGGGTTGTTTATTTTTCTAGAATGGAGCTGCAGGAGTTGTTTGTAAATTTTTGAGATTAATTGTTTGTCTGTTGCTTCATTGGCTATTATTTTCTCCCATTCTGAAGGCTGTCTTTTCACCTTGCTTATAGTTTCCTTTGTTGTGCAAAAGCTTTTAATTTTAATTAGGTCCCATTTGTTTATTCGTGTTTTTATTTCCAATATTCTGGGAGGTGGGTCATGGAGTATCCCGCTTTGGATTATAGCAGAGAGTGTTTTGCCTATGTTATCCTCTAGGAGTTTTATAGTTTCTGGTCTTATGCTTAGATCTTTGATCCATTTTGAGTTTATCTTTGTGTATGGTGTTAGAAAGTGATCTAGTTTCATTCTTTTACAAGTGGCTGTCCAGTTTTCCCAGCACCACTTGTTAAAGAGGTTGTCTTTTCTCCATTGTATATTCTTGCCTCCTTTGTCAAAGATAAGGTGTCCATAGATGCGTGGATTTATCTCTGGGCTTTCTATTCTGTTCCATTGATCTATATTTCTGTCTTTGTGCCAGTACCATACTGTCTTAATGAAAAAGCTCTTTAAATGAAAATATATACACTTTATAATACCCATCCACTGGGATTTTTTGAAGTACATTGTTTTAGCTCTTCCAGTGGTGTAGAGATTAAAGACAGGCAAGAAGTATCTTGGCTACAGGGCACTGGACTCCAGGTAGTGGACCAATGAGAGAGTCCAGCTCATGGATCACTGCAGGCAGGAGGGCAGTGACTGAGCAAAAGCAAATAAATGTGTGATGCACAAGCCTGGAGGACAGAAGTGCAGTGTTCAGACCAAGTTCTGTCGTGTTATTTGCACTAGTATTTGAGTGTTATATAAACACTTTGGACAATTGTTTCTGAAGTTTCCATTGTTATTTTGGGGTTTACTCATTTACAAAGGCTATAGACAAATCTCTGGCATGTGTACAGTTATCAACTGTGCAGTACCATGCAACTTAAAAAAAATTTATTATCTATTTATTTTTGGCTACCCTGGATCTTCATTGCTATATGCCAACTTTCTCTAGTTGTGGCAAGCAGGGACTACCCTTCCTTGGGGTGCATGGGCTTCTCAGTGCGGTGGCTTCTCTGTTGTGGAGCGCAAGCTCTAGGGAAAGTGGGCTCAGTCATTGTGGCACATGGGTCTAGCTGCCCCACAGCCTGTGGTGTCTTCCTGGGCCAGGGATCGAACCTGTGTTCGCTGCATTGGCAAGTGGATTCTTAACCACTAGACCACCAGGGAAGTCCCCCATATAACTTTTGTAAAGAATTTGCTTCTATTTGATCCAGTCAGATAGACTATATTTTTTTACATATAGTTCTCTTCTCTGGCCCTTGCCAGAGATCAGTGTTTCCCCGACAAAAGGAACAGCTGTCTATGTCTTTGTTTTTCATAGCGCAGTCTATACCACAAGCAATGACATCACAGCAGAATCTCAGGCTCTACTTTAGACCTACTGAATTGGAATTGACATTTTAACAAGATTCCCCAGGTTCAAAGTGTCCATAGGCGTTGGAGAAGCAAGCAGTGATGGTGAAGGACATTCTAGAAGGAAGTATCAGAAGTAGCAAGGCTTGTAGTAATTATAGGCCCTTGATCATTGATCGGATATGGGTAAGAATTTTATTTTCATGTTTTTAAGTTTTTAAAATATTTATTTATTTGGCTGCCCTGGGTCTTAGTTGCAGCATGCAGTATCTTTAGTATGCGAACTCTTGTTGTGGCATGTTGGATTTAATGCCCTGGCCGGGGATCGGACCTAGGCCCCCATCCATTGGGGGTGCAAAGTCTCAGCCACTGGACCACCAGGGAAGTCCCTGGGTGAGATTTTAAACTGGAGAAGAAGGTGATTAAGTGGTATTCAGGGAAGAGCAATGGGACTGCACTCTGCAGATAGCACAGAGAGGGAGGAAGGAAGCACTGAAAACAGTTAGGAAAGTGTCACCCAAGCCTGAAGCAGAGGGATTGGGTCTGATATGAGCTTTTGGCAACGAAGATGGCAAGCATAGGACTCTGTGATTCATTCTTCTGTTTAGTTTGTTTATTTATTTATTTCTGGCTGTACTGGGTCTTCGTTGCTATGTGCGTTTTTCCCTACTTCCGGCGAGTGGGGGTTTCTCTCTAGCTGCAGGGCCAGGACGTCTTGTTGCAGGGCACAGTCTATAGGGCGCGTGCACTGTAAGGAGCTCCCGGGCTCTGGAGCGTTGGCTTAGTAGTTGTGTCTCCCAGGCTTAGTTGCTCTGGGGCGTGTAGAATCTTCCTGGATTAGGGATGGAACCTGTCTGTGTCTCCTGCTTTGGCAGGCGGACTCGTCACTACTGAGCCACCAAGGAAGCCCTGTGATTCATTCTAAATTAGCTTATTTAAGTGACTGGTTGGGAGGCGTTCATTACCCTGTGGTGGCTTAGTCGCTAAGTCTGTCTGAGTCTTGCGACCCCATGAACTGTAGCTGCCAGGCTCTTCCATCCATGGGACTCTCCAGGCAAGAACACTGGAGTGGATAGCCATTTTCTTCTCCAGAGGATCTTCCTGACCCAGGGATCAAGCCCAGTTTCCTGCATTGCAGGCTGATTCTTTCCAGTCTGAGCTACCAGGGAAGCCCTTGAAGGATGAAGTAAGTAGGTCTTCTTTGAGTTAGGAGGTAGGCAGGTAGAATGTTGAGCAGGCAAGTGGTGGACTATGAAGAAAGGATGTGTCAGCTAAGTCTAGCTCTCTGTTTCTAAGATTTGCACCTCACTCAATTAAATACATGATATCCCTTGCCACCTGGCACTGCCATGGTATCTAAAAAACATATTTAGAAAAATGAAGGTGGGGAGGGAATGTAAACAATTGACTTTGCCCTTACATGATTATCTGATTTGACTAAAAAAAGTTTTGACTTTTTTGTTACAAAGGACAACTTAAATATCTACTTTCTGAAAATGTCAGAAACATTTAACGAGCACAGACCATATTACAGCGCAGCTTTTCCATATTAAAAAAAATATTATCCTGAAATAATTCAGGGGCATTGTCTTCAAATAAAAAAATAATTTTGAGAAAACTCATGTTTGACAATTACTATTTTTTCTTCATGTTTTTCTTCCATGAAAGCACCAAAAATATACTTCAAATTTATTTATGATTACAGTGAATCCAAGAGATTAAGAACATTGCATAGCGACAACACATACATCTTTTACATTTCCGAAATATAAAAAAATAAAACTAAGTACTTACTACTCTTATACCATTTAGCTCGCTCGAGGAATTAAAAGGGTAAGCCACTGACACTAAGCTGTCCCTAACAGAGGATTCCGAGTCATAGTCTAATGGTGTTTTACTTAGCATGCTGTTTTTGACATTCATTATTGTGTTTTTGCAATGGACATGACAAATGCTAATTACAAGAGTAAAACCAGATCAACCCCTTTTCACATCATATCCCATCTTATTGTTTCTTCCCAGATTGTTCCCATTCACTCAAAAAAAAAAAAAAAGCTTGAGTTCCTGCCTTGCAGGGATAAATGCAAACTGCAGTCAGATGTAGGAACTGCCTCACCAGGTCTGGGAACCAGGCCTTCATTAGAATGCTTGGAAAAGAAGAGCAAACGAAAATTATTAAGTTTCATTCTTGATTCCTGTTTCTAATTTTAAAGAGGAAATCATGCATTAATCAAGCCCTGTGTTCGAGCTCAGAGGCACGGTTTTGAAATATCCTGAAATAACAAGGGGAAAATTTTTGTTCTGTTTTGATAAAACCACCGTTGACTACTTGCTCTGTATAATGCCATATATTTCAACATGCAGTGTACTAAGTTACAATATACTAAGTTTTCTTCTGGACCCAGGGTATAGCACTGTAAATAAGAGTTGCCATGTATTCTTTGAAGACATAACACAAATGTGCAGCACTCATTTTTAGAGGTGAATGCAAGGTGAATTAAATGACTTATGAGAAGAACACAACTCTACAAAGAGCTACATGGCAAATAATTTCTGATGAGCAGAAAAACTGCTTTTATAGCAGCATTCTTTTTTTGGTATACAGATTCTGAATCAATGATGAAACTAATTAGTGATGATTAAACTTGTACTTAAGGGATAGTGATGTTTTTATGTGAGACTGGAAAATTGTTCCTGTTTTCTACCAAACAATGAAATATGGATACTGTATTCTTAAAAAAATGCTTGGCAATTAACTCTTCAATGTCTTATCCTGAGCCACATTATGAAAATAAACATACATGGGTATACTCCCTATAAATTATTTCCTTATGACTCTAAAGTAATAATTTAACTTTTCACTCTTACTGGCTCCACTGATGTTAGGAACTTTCCTTTCAAAGGAGATTCAAACATAGGGAAAATGATGAATCCTGGAAGCTCCTTTGTGAAGCAGTATCTTGTCACCACATAGGAACTGCCTTTCTGCATCTCTGCTATTCTTTCAGTATCCAGAGACCATAATTCAGAGACTTGCTTAGCCTGTGTTGTCTACTTTAAACTTCATTCTAAATGTTTCATGATGAAGATGGTCTAATCTTTAAACACATTTAAAAAAAAAGATCAGGCCTTCTGGAGCCTTAAAACTATGTGAAGACAGAGAATGAATCCATTGTGTGTGTCGGTGTGTGTATGCATTTGTCTGTTTCTTTAATCACTACAGAGTTTTAAACACAGTAGGCAAACAGAAAATATTTGTCAAGTGACTGAAGTCACATTAGGATTAGAGGAACATGTCTAGAGATTCAGAGATATAATTGATTAAGAAGATGCTAACATCTAAAATATTGTAGGTATTTAACTCTTCAGGCTTCCCTGGGGTCTCAGATGGTAAAGAATCTGCCTGCAATGTGTGAGACCCAGGTTCAATCACTGGGTTGGGAAGATCCCCAGGAGAGTGGAATGGCAACCCACTCCAGTATCTTGCCTGGAGAATTCCATGGACAGAGGAGCCTAGCAGGCTACAGTCCAGAGGTTCTCAAAGAGTCAGACACAACTGAGGGACTAACACACATGCACAACTCTTTAAGAAATTTTAATAGGTGGGATTTCAAACAATTTCATCAATTAGCCAATTTTCTCTCCTTGATTTTAAAAGGAAACCAAGAGTTTTCTTTAATCTTGTTTTAAGACCAGATCACTCTGCAAAAAGATTTGCTTGTTGGTTTGTTTTCCTAGCGTTTCATTCCAGGCACTTTCTCTTTTCTGACATTTTCTGAGTTTCTAGTATTATGGGGTAAAAGTTACCAGGATTTTCCACCAATTAATTCTTTTTTTTTTTTTAAGCCTCTTTCTGAACCACCATCACCATTAAAACACATACACAACACAACACAACAAAAATCTTCTCTCAATAGCCCTTTCAGATCCAATGATCAGGGTCTTGTTTTAGCAAAGACCATTTTCCAAAAACTTCACTTGGCTTTGACACATATGTCACAATATGCTTTTTATTTTATTTTGTTTTTTTGAGCGCTTTTGTTCCTGAGCTTACTTACAACGTCTGATAAAGCATGGAACAAGCAGCTACAGGATTTAGGATGCCGATTCACAGCAAAGTTAGCCGGCCTTTAGCCTCCTGGTAAAGAGTTAGCTGTTTAATGAATAAAAAATTATAAACAGACTCTGAGGTTAAAGGATAACAGGCACCGTCTTGGCCTCCACCTTATTAAGCAGGCCAGCTTCCAAGACACTGGACCAGTTACATCAGTGGAACCCACTGGGGCTTAATTCACATGTTCCTGTTGTGTTTTTCATCCTGTTGACCTACCAGGACTGCATAGATAAACAGAGCCAACCCTCACCTTGATGTGTTTCTATTTTGTTATTGTTTAAAAAGTGAGAAATCCCCATTTGGCAAATTCAGTGTATTTTTGTCACAGTGCCTTAAATGCTCAGAGTGTGTGGTTATCAGGTTTAGTGTGCGAAGGCTGAGGGGGAGCAGCATGGTCAGACTGAAGAAGAGAGGTGTGAAAAATTGTTAAAAATAAGGCTATAAAAAACACATGTTTTTCTTACCAGCAAAATGCTGCTTAGATTTCTTCAAAGAATGGAAAGGTCCTGATAAGTGGTAATGAGGTTTGTATCATTGATCCAACTGATCTTTTCAGAGAAATAGGCCTAATGCTTAGGTGTTAGAAAAGTATTTTTGGCTTGTGGGCTATTTCCATTCAAGAAAGCACTTATTATGCTCCCATATCATGTACCTGTAGTTTAGAGGGTAACGAATCTGCCTGCAATGTAGGAGACCTGAGTTCAATCCCAGGGTTGGGAATATCCCCTGGAGAAGGGAATTGCAATCCACTCCAGTATTCTTTCCTGGAGAATTCCATGGACAGAGAAGCCTGGCAGGCTACAGTCCATAAAGTCACATAGAGTGGGACAGTGACTAACATGCTATCATGTACCAGGCATTTTTTCATAAATCCTAGAATATGAAAATGAATAAAGCATGTGAGTTTTTTTTTTTTTTTTTTTTTGTCCTTAGGGTAATGCAGAGACTGGGAAGAATTATGGAGTTATAAGAAAATACTATGGAACATTCTGGATGTTGGAGTTTTGATAAATAGACATAGACAAAAAACATCATTAGTGCCAGGGCTTCTTGGGGATTGGGAATGAAATTAAATGATTAGGGGAGGAGAGATTTTGAATGACTTGAAGCAGGAAGTTGCTGGGCATTCAGATATGATTCATAGTTACCACTCCAGGGGAACAGGAAGTAATCCAATGCATTTATAGGTCTGATGCATTTATAGGAACGGGTCTCAAAGCTTGTCCCCAGACCAGCACCATCTGCATCACTGGGAACTTGTTAGAAATGCAAACTGTGCCCCACCCCACAGCTGTAGGATCAGGATCTCTGGAGGCGGGTCTGAGTGTGATGTATGCTATGTTTGGAGAATCACTAGCTTCAGAGGATAGGGTTTCAAATTTGACCTCACATCAGAATCATTGGGGAGATTAAATATATGCCTGGGCTCTATCCCAGAGAGTATGATTTATTTGGTCTTAGGCAATTGAAACTTAGAGGGACTGAATAATTGCCTTTAAGGTCACATAGCTAATAGGCAGGAATTAATGCCCAGGTCAACCTCATATACCAAGGCCCATGTTTATCCATCTTGTTGCATAGGGGCCGGTCAGACTGTTGGAGAGCAGAGACTGACCAGCCTTGATCCCTGGGCTCACTGTACAAGGTCTCTTATTGTTTATTTCTGCCCCCTCAAAGGAAAGTTGTTGTTGTTGTTTAGTCGGTAAGTCGTGACCAGTTCCCTCTGGCTCCTTTATCCATGGGATTTCCCTGGCAAGAAGACTGGAGTGGCTGGCCATTCCCTTCTTCAGGAGATCTTCCCCACCCAGGGATCAAACCTGCATCTCTACATTGGCAGGGGGATTCTTTACCACTCAGCCACCAGGGAAGCCCCGAAGGAAAGCACCCTTAAACAATAATGGGACGTCTTTGCTGGTCCAGTGGTAAAGAATCTGCCTGCCAACACAGGGGACGTGGGTTTGATCCCTGGTCCTGGAAGATTCTACATACTGCCCGGCAACTAAGCCCATGAGCTACAACTACTTAGCCTGTGTGTCCTAGAGCTCTGCAACAAGAGAAGCTAGAACAATGAGAAGCCAGTGCTCCGCAACTAGAGAAAGAAACTAGACAGCAGCCCCCACTCACTGAAACTAGAGAGGGCCTGTGTGCCTCAATGAAAACCTAGCACCGCAAAAAAAAAAAAAGAGTAATGATACTTGTGGTTGTGTCTTTGTATGTCAAGAATAAGATGAATATATCTTTGCAATGTTTATGTTACTTTAAAAAACACATTTGTTTATAAGCCCATGAACTTGCTTACTACAGGGTACCCTTATTGTCAGCAAATCAAGTATACAGAAATTTCATATAGAACTGAAAAATAGAATTACCCTCCAATACGTCAATACTTTCAATTTAGTAAATAATTCAAATGCAGCTTTCAGGGTTCTCTAGTATAGTGTTTGCCCAGATACTACTTGTGGCTTTGGGATTTTTAGAGGTATGCAAATGAATATTTGCATGCACAATAGTTTTGCATGAATAAATGGCTCTTTTAAAATTGATTATACCGTCAGATCTCCCTACTAGGTGCTTTACATGGATTAAGCTGCATCTTATTTAATTTGCACACCTTGCTATGGGATATTTGCTTTATAGATAAGGAAACTGAGGCTTTTGAAGATCAAACCAATCTCTACTAGCTGTGTGGACTTGGATGTAAAAATTCAGGATTTAATTGAGGCAGTGTAGAAACAGAGAGGCTTTAAGTTGTTTTGAAATCCATGTCACTGAGTTTCTGAGCTTCCATAGCCATCTTTTCAGAAAACAGCTACAAGATTACCTCTTTCCTTTTTAAAATAATTTTATTTATTTATGTTTGGCTGTGCTGGGTCTCTGGTTGCGGTAAGAGGGGGCTACTCTCTAATTGCAGTGTGTGGGCTTCTCATTGTGGAGCATGGGCTCTAGGGCACACGAGCTTCAGTAGTTGTGGCTCCCAGGCTCTAGAGCACAGGCTCAGTTGTTGTGATGCAAAGGTTTAGTTACTCCTTGGTATGTGGGATCATCCCAGACCAGGGATTGAACCCGCGTCTCCTGCATTGTCAGGCAGTTTCTTTTTACCACTGAGCTATTAGGGAAGCCTCGATCATTTCTTTCTTATTGATTGCCCCTGGCAGCTAGATATAGGCTGGCCAGTAGGAAACTCAGTGACCAAGGAGGTGGCTTGGGTCAAGGACTCTGTCTTCACTGATGTCTGCCTAACTGATCAAGTGGGATACTTTCTTTCAAAGAACTTTGAAATATATTAATCAGACAGCAGATTGCTTAGAAACACAAAGAGACTCAGAGAGGCAGAAATCTACTGACTGCAGCAGAGATGGTTTTGTTTACCCACCTCTGGGTGTTTTCTTACAAAAACTCCCCTCCCATCACTCAGGGCAAATCTGCCATATCTCCATTCATTGTCATCTCAAAGAGCCTGACTAACATAGTCTCAGGAGAATCCAGTGACAGCTGTGTATGTAAGGGTGTGGAAACTTAAAAATTTAGCCCTGAACCTCTGTATGAGTCAGAGAGGTTTTATCAGTCTGGAGATGTGAACACAAGACTCCACCCGAAGTCTTATTTGTATTGATACCTGAAATAACCAAAAGGAAGGGTGTGAGTTCTTGACCCAGTTTTACTGTTGTTGTTCAGTTGATAAGTTATGACTCTTGGTGACCCCATGGACTGCAGCAGGCCAGGCCTCCTTGTCCTCCACTATTTCCTGGAGTTTGCTCAAGTTCATGTCCATTGAGTCGGTGATGCTATCTAGCTATCTCATCCTCTGCCACCCTTTTCTCCTTTTGCCTTCACTCTTTCATAGCATCAGGGTCTTTTCCACTGAGTCAGCTCATCACATCAGTTGGTCAAAGTATTGGAGCTTCAGCATCAGTCCTTCCAATGAATATTCAGGACTGGTTTCCTTTAGGACTGACTGGTTTGATCTCCTTGCAGTTCAAGGGACTCTCAAGAGTCATCTCCTGCACCACTATTTGAAAACATCAATTCTTTGGTTCTCAGCTTTCTTGATGGTCCAGTTCTTACATCCATACATGACTACTGGAGAAACCATAGCTTTGACTATATGGATGTTTGTCAGCAAAGAGATGTCTTTGCTTTTTAATATGCTGTCTAGATATGTCATACGTCTCTTAGCACATTTATTTTCCACTTATGTTGAAGCTTTGAGTGCCCCTGGCATTTAGCGTGTATTTCTCTATAGCACATTTGAAAAACTGTGAAATCAACAGGATTGCAGTAGAGCAGAGATTCATACAATAAGCCTTTATTAGAAAAAGATAGTTTACACATATGCTTCTGTCATGTTAGGTATTTTAGGCTAAACTATGATACTTAATAAAGACAGAATTGTGATATTTTTTATGCTAGCTAGCATATATTTTCTTTTCTAGTTGAGACTTCCATTTCAAACCTAGGTAACAGCTCACCTATTGTGCCTGTTGTGTAAATAGCTGAATCTCTCCAGTGCTCAAATACCTGAAATCATAATTGCCTTCTTTATAACTTGGCCATAGGCAAAAAACATTGAATAATACATTCTAATTTAGCATGCCAAGTCAGGATCTGAGAATATAAGACAGAGTCTTTGTTTGATTATCACAACATTGCACAAAAGTGTAATATAACTTCAAACTAACTCCTTTTAAAGGTCAGATGTTTTATTCTTGTGTGTTATTAATGTAACTATCCAAGTCATTAGATTTTTATCGTAATAGTGGTTAGAATAATTGGCGGGACATCTGCAGCTCTTTCCCATGCCTGCAATCTCCTTCGACATTGCTGTGTTAACTGCTGAATACTTTATGCAATAATTATATGAACAAATGTAAGTACTGTTTTCATAATGTATCTCCATAGAGAATATTATCCAAAACAATATTGTCTGAGCCCACAATTATGTAACATTTCTCTTTGTGAAGATGGTGTGACAGAGCCCAAAGAAGGTCAGAGACTTGAGAAATAGCCTTAAAAAAAAAAAAAAACTTTTTATTTTGTATTGGGGTATAGCCAACTAACAATGTTGTGATAGTTTCAAGTGAACAGAGAAGGGACCAGCCATACATATACATGTATCCATTCTTCCCCAAACTCCCTCCCATCCAGGCTGCCATACAACATTGGGCAGAGTTCTATAGCCTTTTAAAGAGTTCTTAGACTGTAAGTGTTTATTGGAAATGACTCAAATAGTTCTATTATTCCATAAATCTCAAGATAAACTTAGCAAGGATGTTTTGATCAAAATTCAATCAATTGCTTTTCTGAAAAATTTGAGGTTACTGTTAGATTAGAACTTCCATAGGAGAATATAGCAATGTTTATTTTTATTTGTGCTTTTTAAAAATTATTTCCTTATTTTTGGCTGTGCTGGGTCTTTATTGTTGTGTGCAGGCTTTCTCTAGTTGCAGTTCGAGGGCTTCTCATTGTGGTGGCTTCTCTTGTTGCAGGACGCAAGCTCTAGGCACGTGGGCTTCAGCAGTTTCAGCTTTTGGGCTCTAGGGCGCAGGCTCAGTAGTTGTGGTGTGTGGGCTTAGTTGCCCTGCAGCATATGGGATCTTCTGGGGCCAGGGGTCGAATCTGTGTCCCCTGCATTGGCAGAAGATTCTTAGCCACGGGACCACCAGGGAAGTCCTGTGGTTTGTATTTAAAGATAAATCTACTGCGTGGAAATGGGCTTGTTTAGTACAAGAGGCCTCCGTCCACACTTGTACCCTAAATTAAGCTGACAGTCTTCCTGCTATGCAAGCAGAGAGCGCTGCTCCTGTTTTAATCATTTGCTTTAACAAGAGGTCTTATTCCATATTTACTTTTCTTCTTGTTGTGAGTCTCTTAAACATCTGTTCTTATGACACAGGAGTTTTCCAGATGGTTGTGTCTTTGTCACAACCAGAAGAGTCTAATTTTATAAATAAAGGAAGTAGCATAATGATGGAACTGGTTTTTATTCTTTTCTACACCCTGATATTTATTAGAAGATTCCTCTGCAATGAATGTCATCTCTGTATTAAAGCTAACCAACGTCAGTCCACCCTCTTGTATAATTGTGACTTTATTACAGCCAGGCCAATTATTCTTTACCTTTCTCAGCACACATCCCACTGTTATTCCAGTTGGGGATACACTTCTTTTCCTTGCATACATGTAAAGTCCATTCAAGTCTGCTTTAGTCATCCCATAAAGATATTTTACTGAGGGCAGTGCATTCATAATAGGTAAAACAAAGACCTTGGTGCTCAGATGATCCCGAAGTTCATTCCTGGATTCACTAATGACTAAATTAGAACTATTGGGTGAGCTACTTATTCTTTCTGGATTCCAGTTTTCTCATCTGTAACAGAAGTGATGTTTTAGAGTTTTCTAAACATCATATGAGATGAAATTTATTTGACATTCAATACATTTTTTGATATCTCTGTTATACCTGTATGTGATTATTTTTCCCTTAAGCAAAGGGGGATATATTTGTACCAACTTTGCTCATGTCCATAATTGAAATATATAACTTATGATGTGAGGTCTGTTTGTGACATACTCCAGTCTGCTGTCACTCTTGCCTATTGTCCTGCTGCAGACAGTCACTTCCAACTCTTCTTTACTTCCTTATCCCTTATAATTCCCATTTTGTAATTTAACCTTGTAGTTTCAGGTATGATGAAAGTGAAAGAGAGTGAAAAAGTTGGCTTAAAGCTCAACATTCAGAAAACTCAGATCATGGCATCTGGTCCCATCACTTCATGGCAAATAGATGGGGAAACAGTGGCAGACTATTTTGGGGGGCTCCAAAATCACTGTAGATGGTGACTGCAGCCATGAAATGAAAAGACACTTACTTCTTGGAAGAAAAGTTATGACCAACCTAGACAGCATATTCAAAAGCAGAGACATTACTTTGCCAACAAAGGTCCATCTAGTCAAGTCTATGGTTTTTCCAATAGTTATGTATGGATGTGAGAGTTGGACTATAAAGAAAGCTGAGTGCAGAAGAATTGTTGCTTTTGAACTGTGGCATTGGAGAAGACGCTTGAGAGTTCCTTGGACTGCAAGGAGATCCAACCAGTCCATCCTAAAGGAAATCAGTCCTGAATATTCATTGGAAGGACTGATGTTGAAACTGAAACTCCAATACTTTGGCCACCTGATGCAAAGAACTGACTCATTTGAAAAGCCCCTGATTCTGGGAAAGATTGAGGGCGAGAGGAAAAGGGGACGAAAGAGGATGAGATTGTTGGATGGCTTCACTGGCTCAATGGATATGAGTTTGGGTAAACTCTGGGAGTTGGTGATGGACAGGGAGGCTTGGTGTGCTGCAGTCTATGGGGTTGCAAAAAGTCAGACACACCTGAGTAACTGAACTAAACTGAACTGAACTGAGTTTCAGGTATTAACTATTGGTATGGGAGGTGAGAATGAAGCTTGCCTTCACTGTGCCTCATATCCTCAGTACTCTCTTCCTATAATGCCTTTCTGTTGTCATAATTTTCATTAGATCGATATTGAGGATTTACATTATTACAACTATGTAAACACTAATGATAGGTGATGAAACTTAATATTTCCTGTGATTGTTTTTCCTTTCAAGAAAGAGTTGATGAGTATCTTAACATTTTGAATTTATCTTCACATATATTTATTATATTTCAAGTCCAGTACCCATAAAATGTGTGAGTGATATGTTCATATTTTTTTCTTTTAAAATTTTGTTTAGTTTTTTACATTTATTTTTTATTTCTTTAGAAATTGGAATATAATTGCTTTACAATGTTATGTTAGTTACTGCTGTACAACAGCATGAATCAGCTATATGTATACATATATCACTCCCTTCTTGAGCTTCCCTCTCACCTCACCATCCCAATCCTCTAGGTCATCACAGAGCATGAGCTGAGCTCCTGTGCTATACTGCAGCTTCCAATATCTATCTATTTTACACACGGTGGTGTATATATGTCAGGGCTACTCTGTCAATTGATATGCTCATGTTTTTAAAGATATCGCTCTCTTGGAGCTTTCTGACCTCCTTAAACCTGGGCAAGTTGCCCTCTTAACCTGGTTCACAACCATGCATTTTCCTCTGATCGCCACTTCCACTATCTTCCTAAACTCTTCCTCTGCTCCTTTCCTGTGTGGATCTTCTGTTTTCTGTACCATGTCTTGTTAATTTATTTTAGTGGAGCATACTCTCCAGTAATTTTAGAAGCATGGGTGCATGAAGTTAACAGTCAATACTTAAGTATCATATATATTTGGTATTCCACCCTCACTCACACTAGTTGATAATTTCACAGGTGCAGGATTTTCCTTTGGAAAAATTTCTTTTTAGGAAGTGGACTTAGTGCTGGTACCTGCTAAATAAAGTTGAGATGACAGAAATGATTTTGTGTTAATGTTGGAGGAAGAATCCAAACTCCTAGAGAGACATGAATGTTGGAGTAGTTTATGTTCACTAGTCCCAAGAAGGCCAGAGGCATTGCCTTCATTCAGCTATTAGATGTAAATTAGCAAGATGAGCACAGGAATCTCTGAAAACACCATAAGCTGTATTCTCTGGGGATGTGCATGTCTGATATTGTCATTGGAATGGGCTCCCTGATTTTAGTGCAGATGCTGAGATTCCAAGGGAGTAGAGGCCAAACAGCATTAATTATATGCCAGAGGCAAGGTGAATGTGCTCTCTTAGCTGGTCAGGCCTACAGGCCTACATCTTTGATGTTGGCTGAATGATCCTAGAGTCCTGAAATCAAAATAGATGGTCAGGGCACCAAAAGCCTACTTAATCTTTAGTAAAACAATGTAAGCCCTAGGTTTGCGGAGTAGAAGCATAACTTTCAGCCTTGAGTCATGTCACAGAGCCAGAGCTTCCTGAATAAAGTAGACAAGCTACCTTGAAAAAATATCCTGTGTCAACATCATGGACATGTATTTAAATCTTTCTTCTAACTGTCCACAGAAAGATTTGTGACTATTGTGCACCCAGGAAAGTAAAATACCCATGTCTTTGGAGGGTTACTGGCAGAATGTCACTATTATCATAGGTTAGGTGGATGTTGGAGGATGAATGGAAATTTACTCAAAGACCATTTCTTGTTGGGGCCATTGAGTACTGATTACTTCCTTAGTTTCTATGTGGGTAATAATTTGATGTGGTGTATTCAGAAACTAGCAGATTCCCCGGTCTGTCCCTGCATGGTCTGTTAAGACTGCTATAGAGGACTTCCCTGGTGGTTCAATGGTTAAGAATCTGCCTGCCAGTGCAGAGGGACACAGGTTCTATCCCTGTCTGGGAAGATTCCACATACCGTGGGGCAACTAAGCCTGTGCACCATGGTTACTGACCCTACACTCTACTAGAGACCATGCTCTGGAATAAGAGAAGCCACAGCAATGAGAAGACCACATGCTGCAACTAGAGAGTAGTCCCTGCTCGCCACAAGTGGAAAAAGCCCACATGCAGCCAGAAGGCCCAGCACAGCCAAGAAACAAATAAATAAATAATGTAAAAAAAGACTACTATAGTGAAGATAGCAAGGAGAAAGCCTCTGGAGTATGCCTCTAACAAAATGATAAGTCAAAAGTCAGGCTATATCACTGAGAGACTTTTAGAAACGAGAGTCACCATCAAGAACTTAACAGCTGAAACTTCTCAGATAGTTCAGTGGTTTAAAGAAAATCCGCCCTGCAACAGTCAGGTGTGATTCCTGGTCGGGGAACTAGGATCCCACTTGTCGAGGGGCAACTAAGCCTACAACTACTGAGCCTGCGAGCTACAACTAGAGGGTCCGTGCACACAATGGAAGATCCCTTGTGCTGCAACTAAAACCCGATGCAGCCAAATAAAATTTTTTTTAAATATAATGATTATTTCTAGGCTATCCCCATTAAACTTACCCGTTCTGTTTGTGCAGAAGATGGATGGGTAGATTTTGGGGGATGATGATGAATTGTAATATTTCTAAGAATCTCATGGACTTTCCTATAGCTCAGATGGTAAAGCATCTGCCGGCAATGCAGGAGACCCAGGCTTGATCCCTGGATCAGGAAAATTCCCTGGAGAAGGAAATGGCAACCCACTCCACTATGCTTGCCTGGAGAATCTCATGGATAGAGGAGCCTGGTGGGCTACAGTCCCTGAGGTCACAAAGAGTTGGACACGACTAAGTGACTAACACACATACATACACAATTCCATTTAGCTGCTATTTTCCATGGTTCTTAGTGGAGCAAACTAACACAGGCTTGGAAGTTGGTTTGCTTTGTAGCTATGGATCTCACCAGAAGCAGTTTGCTTCTACTCGATAATTGTAAACCTTCACCTTTATCTTTGTCAATCCTTTAACTCTAGGACATAATTTAATCCTCAGGGATTTTTTTTTATCATCTTATCATCCTTTGGGATATTTTTTATTTTGGTCTGTTTTTATCATCTCATCATTTTTTGGTATATAATGCTTGTGTATTACATCAGTCATGCTTCTAGGGCCATGTAATAGTATGTGTGTGTTTGTGTCTGTTAGTCACTCAGTTGTGTTTAATTCTTTGTGACCTAATGGATTGTAGCTCACCACGCTTCTGTGTCCATGGAATTATCCAGGCAAGAATACTGGGGTGGGTTGCCATTTCCTTCTGACACAGGGATCGAACACTGGTCTCTGGCATTGCAGGCAGATTCTTTACTGTGTGAGCCACCAGGGAAAGCCCATGTAATAGTATCATAGCAACATAAATGTCTTGGTGATATCTATTTTTGAAAGAGGATAGAGGATATATTATATCAAATTTGAGGATTTGCTACTTTAAATTTGGGGTAGTAGCAAAAGCTTGTTTATGCATCTCCTTCAAAGTGAGAGTCTAAGAGGAGTATTTTGCATCTCATACTAATAAGGAAAAGATGCAATAGTTTGTGGACTTATGTGGATTTTGGATTAATATGTAACACATGTGGATATGTGGCTCTGACATGTTTATCAAGAGATTGCTCACAAAACTGTTTACAAATAATGGGGCCAGAGCAAGAGAAGGCATTCCAGCGGGCCTAGGCTGCACTACAAGCTGTTCTCCCTGTTGGCTCTCATAAAGCAGTCGATTTAGTGGGGCTTGCAATATCTTTGGCAGACTGATAGTGCTGTATAAAGCAAGTACAAGTCTAAATAAGTGAACTATGATAGAGGTCACTAAGGTTCTATTGCAAAGCCTGTCTTCTTCAGTTAAATGTTCTTAGCTTGTTACTGGTCTAAGGTAGAGACTGCAAGCAGGTGACTGCAACCTGAACTCCTAAAATGAACTATTTCTATCTTGTTCTCCAGGTGTAAAGTCAAACATGTTGACTGGCTCTCCATCAACAAATTAAAGAGGCAAATATAAAATCCAGATTTGTCAAATTCTGAACGCATAAGAAAGTTACTTGGGTAAGTGACTCATACTCAATGCACTTACGCTATGGCTCTGTTCTCACCGTCCAGAATGGCCTTGAGGGGGAGTTCCTGTGAATAGTTAGACTTAAGAGGAAGGGAAACTTGGGTCTGCTTTAAAGATGATTGATTGCTGGCACCAGATGGCACAGGACTAGTTTACCATACCAAATGCATCTAAAAAAAGTCCCTTGGTGAGTATGTGTATGCTCATGTCTGACTCTTTGTGACCCCCATGGACCACAGCCTGCCAGGCTCCTCTGTCCATGGGATTTTCCAGGCAAGTATACTGGAGTGGGTTGCCATTTCCTCTTCTAAGGGATCTTCCTGACCCAGGAATCAAAACTGCATCTCCTGCATTAGCAGACAGATTCTTTACCCCTGAGCCACTGGGAAGCCCCCTTGGTGAGAAGAACCACCAGTTTGTATCATCTCATGCATTGTGGCTGATGACCAGTCTGACTAGTACAGGATTTAGTAAGAATAAGATTGGCGGACTAGTGACAGATTGGCTGGGGGTAAAGAAATGGGAATGAGTCTCTTGGAATGGGTCCCAATTATAAGAGCATTTATACTGTGAGTGAATACTCCCCAGGAGGACCCTTCTGTGGAGGACTCTTTCAATAATTAGTTAGACAAGGTTACCCTGTGGATTCAATCATATCTTTCCTCATCCAATTCAGTGCTTGTTTAATGGGCTCATGAATGAAGCGGCCATAATAACAGATACTGAGGTCCTTCGTAGACTTGCCACAGATTCATAGAACTCCTCTAACTGCAGCTGATCTGACTGCTGTCAAAACAACAAAACTTGAGTCCCTGATAAGTTATCATATCCTAGAGGAACTAATCTGTCTTTAGCAAGTTGATGAACTGTTCTAAAGAGTGTACCTAGGAAAAAGATTAGGGAAAATATCAAGCTAAGTCAGAATTCAAAGCTTAGTTTTGATTTAATAGAGATTCTATAATTACATGAATTTCTTTTTTTTTTTCTTTACTTTATTGTGTTGGTTTTGGCATACATTGACATGAATCTGCCATGGGTATACATATGTTCCCCTTCCAGAACCCCCCTCCCTCCTCCCTCCCGATTCCCTCTCCCTGGGTCATCCCGGTGCACCAGCCCCAAGCATCAAACCTGGGCTGGCGATTGATTTCACATATGATAGAGATTCTATAATTACATTAATTTCTTCCCTACCAGGCACAGTTTCGATTTTCTCTATGTGACTGAAAAAAAGAATCAAGGTGTGGAAAATACCATTCAAAGTGTTATGAGACAATACATTATAACTTGTGTTACACAGAGGGGGAAATCATTTGTTTATTTTGTTTGTTTTATTACACTCTCATTGTTTTTAATTTTAATTAGGTATTATCATTGAACTCAAAGTCCATTTATTAATGCTATTCTTTTTCTTTAACCTTCTCAGTCAATAATTTGATTTTTAAAAAGTGATTCATAGCTTCAAAGTGACAGTGTCTTATTACTGATATAAGATGTGGGCCTCCTTGCAAAACAGTGTTTCTCCCATTTAAAATTGGAGGAAAACTGCTTGCTTCTCAATTGTTGGGAACATATGATGAATAGTTTTTCTGTAGCTGCATTTTCAATGAATAAACAGCAAGAGCTATAGAAATTAAATTTCAGAAATAATTATTCATAGTGGTTTAAAATTTTTTGTTATTAATAGTTGTTAAAAATGTTGAAATAACTTTTAAATTTATTAAGATCATTTAATGAGAAAGAAATAAGTTCAGGAACAATCTGAATTTTAATATGAATGGATTGCTGATGATTTATAATTCTCATATACCTGAACAGTCTATCTATTGTCCATTTTTTTGCCCTCATTTCATAGATGAAAAGGGAAAAGTTACCTGTCTTCCTAATGATGTAATATGTAAGCACTACTCTGGTGATACACAGAAAAGGTTCCTAGGCTTGCTTTAAAAAACGGTGAAGCCAGTTGATACTGACAGTTTGTCTCCTAGGTGAATGTCTCCCTATGGGCTAACACTAAAATAGTCATAGTTTATTCTGTGAAAAAATTCTTTTTTTTTTTTAATTGTTTTTGCCATACATTGTCATGATATCACCATGGGTTTACATATGCTTCCCCTCCGGGACCCCTCTCCCTCTTCCCCCCCCCCCCCCCGGGAAATCTCCCTGCACCAGCCCCGAGCATCAATCCTGGGCTGGCGATTGATTAGACATATGAAAATTAACATGCTTCAATGCCCTTCTCCCATATCATCCCACTCTTACCCTCATCCACAAAGTCCACGAGTCTATTCTATACATCTGCGTTATTCTGTGAAAACATTCTTGAGCTCATTGAGTAAATGAGATTTAAATACATGTAGCTAAATAACATTTAAATAGTTGTTTAGAGAGTGTAGAGAAGATATCAAAGGCAGGCTATGTATATTAGTCAGTTTTTTTTTTTTTAAATCCAATAATTGCAGTAGGAATTCAGAGAAGGGACAGATTATTTCAGACAGCCTTGGTCTGGAGCAGTGTCCCTTTTCAATGAGAAATCTGTCTGATTCTGAATGTGGTTTTCTGGGCCAAGATGGATAAATAAGGAGAAAATTATGGACTAAGCTTTAATATTTCTTGACTGAAAATATGCATAGCTTGGCAACTTCATTTTTTAAATATCAGTGTTAACTAGGAAAGTAAATCAGGCAGTCAGATATGAAGAGTACTAGGATTTCATGCGTGTATGCTAAGTTGCTTCAGTTGTGTCCAACTCTCTGGGGCCCTATGGATTGTACCCCGTCAGGCTTCTCTGTCCGTGGGATCTATTTCCTCCTCCAGGGGATTTTCCCAGCCCAGGGATGGAACCTGAGTCTCTTACGTCTCCTGCCTTGGCAAGTGAGTTCTTTTACATAGCACCACCACTTGCTGTTAATTCACAGAAGGAAGTGGGATCTGAGCTGTTTGAAATAAGAGAAAAGACTTGGATCTGTAGAGAGGAAGATCACTGTAGAGCATTTTGGGCACACGCAACATAAAGGCCTGGGGGTGCTTATGGCGCAGGGAATAAACATACTGGTTGAAGCGGAGGCAGCATAAAGGAAGTAGTTGATAATAGTGCCAGGAACTTGGGATGTCTGTTGATGCCAAAGACGAAAGATGTTGAATACTGAAGTTAACTTAAGCTTTGGGAGTGATGGCTTGTGGATCACATTTGGAAGAATGATGACATAAAAGAAAAATAGAAAAACAAAATAATAAAGAGTGTCATTTTCCTGAAAGATGTATGCCACACTTAATGATACATCATGCTGTGGAACCTCCATCCCAAATAAACTGACATGGCCTGTCACTCAAATGTAACTATCCACACCCAGTTTCTTGCAGAGATAAACATAATGTATGAATTGGTAAATTCATATGTTTTTTCTACTATAATGATTCATAGATGTCTGAAATTTCAACATGAGAGTTTCCTTGCATTTAAAAAAGTGAGCTTTCAGGAAGGGTAATCAGTTTGGACATAGACATACCCCTCTCATACCTTGCTATGAATGCCTCCTCTAAGAACTTTCCCCAAAGAGTAAGATCAGATGGTATGGCTAAGAAGGCAATGAGTCAAAGAGAGGTAGATACAGCACATTCATGTCAGTTTAACTTTTTATAATTCCATATGGGTAAAGACATGAGAAGAGATGCTAGTGTGGAGGAATAAAATATTAAAGACTGTTCCTCTGATACCAACAATACTACCTCAGGTTTGTCCAGGACCAGCAATTACCTCTCTGCTTTCCTCAAATTGACTTGTTGGACAGCTATTCTTTTTCTTTTTTTTAATGTGGACCTTTTTAAAAAAAACTTGAATTTGTTATAATTGCTTCTGTTTCATGTTTTGATGTTTTGGCTTTGAGGCATGTGGGATCTTTGCTCCCTCACCAGGGATCAAACCTGTACCCACTGCACTGGAAGGTGAAGTCTTAACCACTGGACCATCAGGAAAGTTCCTGGACAGTTATTCTTATTTTTGCAAATGTATAATGGAATAATTTGTTGAGTGAGTTCAGCATTAAACCTATCAGGTAGACATATTCTCCCAGAAATGGAGGTCTTGGAGAATTGCCAGAAAGATGATGAAAAGTTTTTATTACCATATTTTCTCTTTAATTTTGTCATCTTTACATAGGAGGGTTACCAGTATTCTCTTTCCAGTTCCCTGGTCTAAAAGTCACTTTCAGAGTGTCATCTTTTATTATACCTTCTGAGCGTCCTCTTGCATTCTATTTAAAGACAGATCTTGCTTTTCATTAGGAAAGCGAGACATCTTATTTCAAATATGCTTTCCTTGGATAGAATAGATAGCAGCTAGAGATTTATGTGTGAGTTCTGAAAGCTTTTCACCAAAGATATTTGGAACATTCATTTTTTGATATCTCATTGTTATCTGCAAACATAAAATGGCCACCAAGATGTTGAAGTACAAGGATTTTTGTTATTGTCAATTTAAAATTGCAATGCTTCATTAAAAGTCTGGGATGATTTATGGAACTATTTAAGAAAAATATTGCACATGGTCTTATTGTGTTAGTTCCTGGTTGTCATGAATCTGATTTTGCCCATGTTTGGGCAAGTTGATAAGTTTCTAAGAATTCTTTGACATTCCAGGCATATTGTTTGTTAGGGGCCTGCCAAGTTACAGAGCACATAAGGCTGCTCACGGCAAACTGTTTGCCTCAATATTTAGCATCATATTCTCAAATGAACCAGAAGGGCCTGCTGGAGAACACAAGATATTTGGCAGATATTTCAATCAGCACTGTTAGCTCTATGTGAAAAACAAGGATAAAAGCTCCACCGGGTATAGGATGATCAGCAATAAGGTTGTTACGCTGATACGGGCATGATTTAACTAGGGCCTGAATGAAATGCTTTATCAGATTCCACAGCTCCAGCAATGCAGTCTAAAATAATAAGTATTTATTTAGCTTACGAGCCTACAGGTCAGTGATTTAGCCTTGGCTCTGCTGGGCAGCTCCTGTTTTGACCGGGCTCCTTCACATGTCTGGCTATCACTTGGAGTGATGGAGCCACTGGACTACCACCCGTCTGTTTTACTCCAACAGGCTAGCCCAAGCAAGTTCCCATGGCAAAGACAGAGGAGTGAGAGGAGAACAAAGAAATGCACATGGCGCCTTGAGGTCAAGGCTCAGAACTGACACGCTATTCATTTCTATCACATCCTGTTAGCCGTAATGGGTCATGGAGCTAGCCCAGATTCAAGGAATAAGGATACTGACTTCTCTTAATAGAAGGAGTTGTGAAGTGGTGAGGAACTGGACCGTGAATGCAATAAATCTGCTACCAAACACAGAACTCCAAGGACTGAATGCTTCATCCCTAAGGTGGCCCAGAGCTTAAAGCGTCTGCCTGCAATGCGGGAGACCCGGGTTCTATCCCTGGGTCGAGAAGATCCCCTGGAGAAGGAAATGGCAACCTACTCCAGTATTCTTGCCTGGAGAATCCCATGGACTGGGGAGCCTGATGGGCTACAGTCCACGGGGTCGCAAAGAGTTGGACATGACTGAGCGACTTCACTTCTTCACTTCAAGCTACCATGTAGTTCCAAAGTCAGTCTAGATGATTCTGAACTAGGACATCCGGGCCTAAGGGAATGAGATTCGATTGTACATTATTCACAGTACAGAGTAGATAAACAAGTACCTCTTTTAGATTTACAATATTACAATAGCCAGAGATTATGCTGTGATGAGTATGAGAATGCTGTGGATTGAATGCTTGTGCCTCCTCCCCCCTCCCCTGCCCCACCACATGCTGAGAACTGGGATGGAGAAAGTGCAGTGAGTTGTATTATAACAAACACCTAAAAATGTGGAAGCAATTCTGAAATTAAGAACAGGCATTTCTTGTTTTACTGTACTTGGCTTTATTTTGCTTCACAGATATTGTGTTTTTTTACAAATTGAAAATTCATGGGAACCCTGCATTGTCAAATGATGGTTAGCTCTTTTTTTTTTTTTTAAAGGAATGAAGTATTTGTTAATTAAGTTATGCATACATGCAAATTTGCTTCAGTCATGTCTGACTCTTTGCGACCCTATGGACTGTAGCCCACCAGGCCCCTCTGTCCATGGGATTCTCCAGGCATGAATACTAGAGTAGGTTGACATGCTCTCCTCCAGGGAGGGGATCTTCCCAACCCTGGAATCAAATCTGTGTCTCTTATGTCTCCTGCACTGGCAGGCAGGTTATTTACCACTTGTGTCACCTGGGAAACTCTAGCTATGTTATATACGTTGCTAAAAAGACATACTGTTGCTGCATATTTAGTATCCTATAGTATCTCATGGGTAGAGGCTGGAAGAGTTTTGAGCTGTATACTAGAAAAAGCCCAAATTGCCTTGAATAGACCATTAGGAGCACTTTTGAGGGGAGTTCAGAGAAAAAGCCCTGGGCTTCCCTGGTGGCTCAGCTGGTAAAGAATCCGCCTGCAATGTGGAAGACCTGGGTTCTATCCCTGGGTTGGGAAGATCCCCTGGAGAAGGGACTGGCTACCCACTCCAGTATTCTTGCCTGGAGAATTCCATGGAGAAAGGAACCTGGCAGGCTATAGTACATGGGATCGCAAAGAGTCAGATACAACTGAGTGACTCTCACTTTCAGAGAAAAAGAGGAGAGCTATAGAAAAAGCCTCAATCTTCTTAGAGAACACCTAAGTCATCCCAGATAAAACACTGATGGAATAAGGATGGTAAAAGCCATTCTGATAGGGTTTCAGATAGAAATGAGAAGTGCGTGATTTAAAACTAGAAGAAAAGCCATTCTTGCTATACGGTGGCAAAGAAGATGGCTGAATTGTGCTCACATTCTAGAGATTTGTAGAAGGTAGAACTTGTGAGAGACGAATTTGGGTATTTAACCAAAGCTGTTTTTAGGCAAAGGGTTGACTCAATGGTTTAGAGCCTATTGACTGCTTAATAGTAAGATTCAAGAAAGAGAAAGGTTTAAAGATGGAATCATTGAGAATTCCCTGGCAGTCCAGTGATTAGAACTCCTCACCACTGAGAGCACAGGTTTAATCCCTGGTTGGGGCAAGCCAAGCAGTGTGGCCAAAATATATATGAAACTGTTTATGAAAAGGGAGGCAGAATTTAATGGGAAAACCCTCAGCTTATCCATAGTGTAAAGAAAGAGAAACCTGTCATATTTAAGGGTGTGGCCGTACAACTGTAATGAGGCGATTAGTCAGCCGTCTCCATAGAAACCAAGAGCTCTTGTTCGCAATAATCAAAGAATGCAAATCACAGGCGGGGGTTCCCGTGGGACCTCAGTGTGTGTTGCTCACCTCCCATCACTAGCTCCACTCTTGCGCTTTGGGGCCACATGTCTGACTGCCTGGGGTATGGCTCTGGTAGACCAGGTGGCATCTCTGGAGTGTGCAGATGACAGCCGCTGGCCATGTCTGAATTGTCATCTGTGTAGGAACACAGAGTGCCCAGCTGTGGGGACATGACTGCTTCCACCAGAATTTCAAAAAATGCGTGTCAGATCTCCTGGGCACTGGATTTCACCCCAAAACTGTGGGCAGAGATCTTAGTTTAGGGGGAGGATCCAAGCAGAGAGCCAAGGTGGGGCTTTCTAGCCAAGCTGTGGGTACAGGTCTACGAAGAGTGTTGGGGACCAGCATGGTGAAACTGCAGGGGAGGGAGGGACACCTGCCTGGTGGGCCTGGAGGGCAGAGGATTATTGGGCCAATGAGGATTATTCTTGAGCCTTAAGGTCTAACAGAACCCACTACACTGGATTTTGGACTTGCTTGGTAAGGTCACTCCTTCCTTATTTCCTAATTCTCCCTTTTGGAGGGAAATGTCTGTCCTATCCCTGTCCTACCATTTGTGTTTTGGAAGTAGGTAACCTGTTTGATTTCCCAGGCTCTCTGTGAGGGCAGTTTGCCTCGAGATGAATCATATCTTGAGTCTTGCCCATCTGATTTTGATGATGTTTAGATAGGACTTTGGATTTAGATTTTAAAGTTAATGCTGGAATGATTTAAGACTTTTGGAGTTATTAAGATGGAATAAATGCATTGTGCATGCATTAAGGACCGGAATTTGGTGGGGCACGACTGGGTGGGGCAGAGGAACAGTAGCAGAATGCTATACTGAATATTTGCGTCCTCCTCAAATCTCTGTGTTGAAACCTAACTCTCAAAATGACATGTTTAGAGGTGGGGTCTCTGGGAGGTGATTGGGTCATGAAGGTGGGGCCCTCATGAATGGGATCAGTGAAATAGTGACCTTATGAAACAGACTCCAGAGAGCTTCTTTGTCCCTTTCACCACATGTTCAGTTCAGTTCAATCACTCAGTCGTGCCCCACTCTCTTCAACCCTAAGGACTGCAGCATGCCATGCCTCCCTGTCCATCACCAACTTCCAAAGCCTACTCAAACTCATGTCCATCACATCAGTGATGCCATCCAACCCTCTCATCCTCTGTCATCCTCTTCTCCTCCCACCTTCAATCTTTCCCAGCATCAGAGTCATTTCCAGTGAGTCAGCTCTTCGCATCAGGTGGCCAAAGTATTGGAGTTTCAGCTTCAACATCAGTCTTTCCAATGAACACTCAGGACTGATTTCCTTTAGGACTGACTGGTTGGATCTCCTTGCAGTCCAAGGGACTCTCAAGAGTCTTCTCCAACACCACAGTTCAAAAGCATCCATTCTTTGACATTCAGCTTTCTTTGTAGTCCAACTTTCACATCCAAACATGACTACTGATAAAACCATACCTTTGACTAAAGATGGAGCCAACTTGTAAGAACCAAGGAACTGGCTTTCACAAGACACTGAGTCTGCTGGTGCTTTGATTTTTGACTTCCCGGCCCCCAGAAACATGAAAAAGAAATGTTTATCAAATTATGATGCTGGAGAAGATTCTTGAGCATCCCTTGGACTGCCAGGAGATCAAAGTAGTCAATCCTAAAGGAAATCAATCCTGAATATTCATTAAAGGACTGATGCTGAAGTTGAAATTTCAATATTTTGGCCACCTGATGCAGAGAGTTGACTCGTTGGAAAAGTCCCTGGGAAAGATTGGAGTTGAAAGGAGAAGAGGGTGGCAGAGGATGAGATGGTTAGATAGCATCACTGACTCAATGGACATGAACTAGAGCTAACTCTGGGAGACAGTAAAGGACAGAGAAACCTGGAGGGCTATAGTCTATGGTGTTGTGAAGAGTCAGGCATGCCTTAGTGACTGAACAACAACAAGCCACCTAGTCTAGGGTATCTTGTTATGGCAGCTTGATCTAAGAAATAGTAATAGATATTTATTAAAAATATTTAAAATTGAGCATCATGAGCATATGTTGACCTTTTCAAATAGTTTTGTTAAAAAGGGAAAAAATTGAAAATTGGACTTTCAGGGAGCAGAATTTTCTGTATTATATAATTATATTTATTTCTAGTAGTGTTTTCTAATAACCACCCTGGTGTAAAATGCCTTATGTCCTCCACTGTATTGGTAACAACGACCAGTAACAATCATTTTCAAAAGGTTTTTTTTATTAGGATTGTAATGCCAATCTTTGGATAGGTTAATTTTTTGAAAGTATTTATTGGATATCTTTTATACATAAACCAAAGCGGGATCCTCTATGACCCATCTCCCAGAATATCAGAAATAAAAGCACGAATAAACAAATGAGACCTAATTAAAATTAAAAGCTTCTGCACAACAAAGGAAACTATAAGCAAGGTGAAAAGACAACCTTCAGAATGGGAGAAAATAATAGCCAATGAAGCACGGACAAACAATCTCAAAAATATACAAGCAACTCCTGCAGCTCCATTCTAGAAAAATAAACGACCCAATCAAAAAGTGGGCCAAAGAACTCAACAGACATTTCTCCAAAGAAGACATAAGAATGGCTAACAAACACATGAAAAGATGCTCAACATCACTCATTATCAGAGAAATGCAAATCAAAACCACAATGAGGTACCACTTTACACCAGTCAGAATGGCTGCCATCCAAAAGTCTACAAGCAATAAATGCTGGAGAGGATGTGGAGAAAAGGGAACCCTCTTACACTGTTGGTGGGAATGCAAACTAGTATAGCCACTATGGAAAACAGTGTGGAGATTCCTTAAAAAACTGCAAATAGACCTGCCATATGACCCAGCAATCCCACTGCTGGGCATACATACCGAGGAAACCAGAATTGAAAGAGCCACGTGTACCCCAATGTTCATCGCCGCATTGTTTACAATAGCCAGGACATGGAAGCAACCTAGATGCCCATCAACTGATGAATGGATAAGAAAGCTGTGGTACATATACACAATGGAATACTACTCAGCATTAAAAAAAAAAATTCATTTGAATCAGTTCTACTCAGGTGGATGGAACTGGAGCCTATTATCCAGAGTGAAGTAAGCCAGAAGGAAAAACAATACAGTATACTAACGCATATATATGGAATTTAGAAAGATGGTAACAAGAACTCTGCATGCGAGACAGCAAAAGAAACGCGGATGTATAGAACAGACTCGTGGACTCTGTGGAAGAGGGCAGGGGTGGGATGATAAGGGAGAATGGCATTGAAACATGTTAATTACCATATGTGAAATCAATCGCCAGCCCAGGGTTGATGCTCGGGGCTGGTGCACCGAGATGTCCCGGGGAGTGGGGGAGTGGGGAGGGAGGAAGGAGGGGGGTTCTGGAGGGGGAGCATATATATACCCAGGGCGGTTTCATGTCATTGTATGGCAAAGCCAACACAATAAAGTAAACAAAATTTAAAAAAAAAAAAGAAGTACTAGGCATTGAGTCTTTTTTCACCACTTTTTTTATTATGTAAATATCATATAAAATACATTATATATGGCATGCAGGAATTTAACATTAGAAAATCTATCATATAATTTATCACATTGACATATTACAATTGATAATGGGAAACAGTCTGGAAAATTCTATACTGGTTCATAATATTTTCCAAACTTTAATATTTATTACTGTAAAATGAAAAGAAGAATGAAAGTGAAAATGAAAGTCGCTCAGTCATGTCTGACTCTCTGCAACCCCATGGACTATACAGTCCATGGAATTCTCCAGGCCAGAATACTGGAGTGGGTAACCATTCCCTTCTCCAGGGACCTTCCCAACCCAGGGATTGAACCCAGGTCTCCCACATTGCAGGCAGATCCTTTACCAGCTGAGCCACTGAGGAGGTCCCCAAAGGAAAGATGTTGCCTCCTAATAAGATGAGATTTAACACAATGAATGATGATGATAAGAAAAAGAATAAGAAAGAGCAGGAAAAAAGAGGACAAAAAGGAGGAAAAAGCATGAATAAAAATCTAGCTAACATATTTGATTTCCTAATTTGTATTAGGCTTTGTTCTGAATATGTTACTTGTATTAGCTCATTGAATCTTACAATAGCCCAAATGAAATGTCTGCTACTTTTATCTTTAATTTACAGATAATAACATTGACACATGTGTTAAGTAGTCTTCTGAAAGTCACATGATTAATAGAGGCAGACTCAATATTCACTTTAGTTGATGGAAAGAAAGAATGGAAGAGCTTTGAAGATAAATATATTGCGTTGTGATGGAGGTAACATTTAATCTTTAAAACATTACTATAAAGAAGATATTATTTTTGCTATCTTCATTTCATATATGTGCAGTTTGAGTCTTAGAGAGTTTAGTGGGTCTGCCTAGGCCATCACTCAGCTAGAAAGTGGTGGAGCTGGGAATATACCCAAGTTGACTTTAAATTTGTCATTCAGTCACTCGGTCAGGTCTGACTCTTTGCATCCCCATGAGCTGCCAGGCTTCCCTGTCCTTCAAACTCAATGTCCATTGAATTGGTGAGGCCACCAACCATCTCATCCTCTGTCGC
Source organism: Antilocapra americana (assembly GCA_007570785.1). NCBI lineage: Eukaryota > Metazoa > Chordata > Mammalia > Artiodactyla > Antilocapridae > Antilocapra > Antilocapra americana. Next base: position 12,965,325 of record ML663566.1, on the reverse strand, counting down.
TCCCTTTTCCTGTTGCCCTCAATCTTTCCTAACATCACGGTCTTTTCCAATAAGTTGGCTCTTCGAATCAGGTGGCCAGAGTATTGGAACTTAAGCTTCAGCATCAGTAAAGCACCCCAGGATATTTTTGTAAGGTAAGATCCTAAGTAGGAGACTGCCTTTAAATCAGACTTTAAAAGATTTTAGCGCTTCATCCATTTTTGCATCTTTCTTCCTACAATTTTCCTGTAATAATTTCTTTGAGTTTTGTGTTATTAACATAGATTACATCCTTTTCAGACTGTTTCATTTTGTAAGGTCTTCATCAAGATTGGAGCATTCAAGCACAGTAATAGAGATTCTTTCTTATTTTAAAGTGAAACTCATAAACATTTCCCTAAAAACCTTTTGAAAATTGTTGTTGTTGGTTACCTTTACCAAAACAATGAGGGCATAAGGCATTTGACCAGTGTGGTGATTAGAAAATGCTACTTGAAACAAATATACGTTCCAGAAGGTACTGTTCCCCAAAAGTCCATGTGTATCGTTCAGTTTAAAGTAACTAAATCTATGCTGCAAAGAAAGCAGCCTAGAAATGAAGCCCATTCACCGGCTAGTTGTTCATCTAATTTGCTAGCTGCTGCTACATCTTTCACTGAGTCACCTATTTTCCTACTATATTTACGTGGGTAAATGGTCAAGAATATATCTGTGTGAATGTCTCACCTTAGCCATCTGTTTTTCAGTTACTCCTTAGGTTAGTGTGAAAGTTGCTCAGTCGTGTCCGACTCTTTGTGATCCATGGGATCCATTCTCAAGGCAAGTGCATTGGAGCGAGTTGCCGTGCCGTCCTCCAGGGAATCTTCCCAACCCAGGTCTCGAACCCAGGTCTCCTGCACTGCGGGTGGATTCTTTACCAGCTGAGCCACCAGGGAAGCCCATTCCTTAGCTTAGGTACTGTTTTATGCTAACTTCATATCACTTCACTAAGGTCTTTGGTGAATTCTGACACTGCAGCACTCTGATTACAAAAGGCGGTTGTCTTCAGCCAGTATTTCCTTTCTAATACAATATGTAAACAATCTTAGTTTTTGGCTTTTTGGACAGTGCTGTTACAAATTGCAGCTTGTATTCCTTATTCTTTTCCTCAAATAAATCTTTGAAAATAAATCAGTGTGCTATTTCCCAAGCTTACATCATATAACCCTGACATTTGAATCGTTTCAACAATGTGTCTTGGACATATTTCCAGTATCTTTTTAGTCAAAGTTTCATAACTTAATACTGAGATGGGCAGTTGCTGACTTCTTTGCATCTTTTCCTGATTATAACTTTACAAAAAATTTTTTTAAGAGTCTCTGGCCTGATTTCTTATACAAAGTGAGAGAAAGAAGCATCATGCTCTCACAAGTGAAAATGTAAATATGCTATAGAATATTTTGATCATTGTCTGCCTAAGGATCTTTCTTCTCCTCTTCAGGGTCTTCTGGGAAGTTGCTGGATATCATTATCAGGTACAGCTTTTTCTTCCCCTTTCATTACTGAATTTTCTTCTTTTCCTTATGAAGCATTAAATCCTCTAGTCTCAGAAATTTCTAAATCTGCCTCATTACACATTAGTATAACTTGGGAACACTGGTTTTTACTCTTTTGACTCTATGCCATGTTTGGCTCCTCTTGTTGTGGTGGCCAAAGTATTGGAGCTTCAGCTTTAGCATCCATCCTTCCAGTGAATATTCAGGGTTGATTTCCTTTAGAATTTACTGCTTTGATCTCCTTGCTGTCCAAGGGACTTTCGAGAGTCTTTCTCCTCTTACCCATTTTTTTTTTTGACTGTGCCCCTCATCATATGGCATCTTAGTTCCTCAGTAGGGATCGAACCCACTCCCCCTGCAGTGGGAGCGCAGAGTCTTAACCACTAGAGCACGTAGGAATTCCCTCCTTTTACTCTTCCTCATCCAGATCTTTAGTGCCAACATTTCTTTTCCTGATTTGCCTACTCATGTCCAGCCTGCTGTCATGACTGTAGGAGTTTTCTCATTCATTTTGTTCCCTGGTAATTTTCTATAGAATTGTCATAGTATACATTTGAAGTACAACATGATGATTCTCATATTAGGCATTCTAGGTAAGGAAACTGAAGGACAGTGACCTGAGTATGTCACTAAAAATGAGGAGAGACTCAGGTTCAGAAGTCCAAGGCCAGACTCAACTTAGTCCAGTGCTGTCCAGCTCTACTGCTATTTCCAATTTTAGGAAAGTGTGAACATGACCTTTTTAGCCCCAATTTTAATTTATTTTACCTTTGTATAAATTCATAACAGTAACCTCCAACCTCATATTTACTAAGAGGTTAATTTTTTTTCAGGGCTTCCCATTTTAAGTAGCATTTCTTACATGATAGTTACCTGAAGAAAGTTAAAAAAAAAAAAAAAGAAATGTGCATTGGATCAGACCTGCTTGACTTCAGCAAATTTCTGCAAAGCAGACAGATGATATGCATAACCTCAAAGTATCTTTTTAAAGAAGTAGCACAGCACAAGTGATTGTTAGTGCTCAGATATGCAGTCACTCTAGGCGTCAAATTGCTCCCATTTTGATGAATTTTGTTCTTTCACTGATCAGACTGTTCTCTCTATTTTTATGGGAAAAAAATCTGGAAAGATTTCTTCCAATGCTGAAGAAGTCTTTAGGGCTTAACATTGAACCTTGATGGAATTAGAAGACCACTGATTTATTCAGAAAACCTCAGATAAGTTTAAAAATAGTATGTACTTAGTAAAACTGTACTGAGAAAAGAGCATATGGTTATATTAGTGAATGGTTTCTATGAATAGCCTTCATGTATAACTTTTTGCATTTATCAGGGAATTTTAATTTCTACACCTGCAGATACATCCCAAACCAGGTTTATTTTGAGCTTATGTTTCCTCTTTTGTAGAAGATAGTGTCACATGAAACTATGGAGAGGGGGGACAGAATTGATTTATAATTTCAATCAACTAGTTCTTTAACATTTTCCTGGCATTTCATTTCCAGAAAGTTGTTAAGCTGTTTGGACAGAATATGGTTATTGATCAGTTATATTTTGGGGATTGACTTTCTTATTTTAACCCCCTCCCCCCCCCCAAAAAGTGATTCTCACTTTTCTCTTGAGCCGTTGCAAGAAAGACACCATTGCAAGTGTAAGGGAGGATCTTTTTCAAATTAATTTTTACTCTTTATTTGAATATAATTTAACTGAAAGTGGTTTATTTGAGGCTGTGAAATTTGTGGACATTGGCAATAACTTTCCTACATTATTGAAAGAAATCCAGGTGACCGGCTTTTCCCTGTCTCACAGACCTGTCATAGCTTTCTTCTTTCTCCTTTTCCATTTCTGATTTTCTGTCTCCCAGTCTCCAGCTGCTTTTGATCCTGTCACTCAGGATTGAGGCATCTTGCTTTACCTCTCTGTGACACATATTCCTTAGGTCTGGACAGGAAAAGCAGATGTCATGAGACTGTGGGCCTTACAGATCTGAAATCAGGGTCTACGAGTGTGACTGGAAGAGGTAGGCTGGGCTGGGGATTTGGGGTCACATGAATCAGGTCGAACACTCAATGTAGTATTTGCTCTACAAATCCTTCTGAGGTGTGTTCTTTTTCTCCCTGATTTTTCCTAGTTTTCATTTCCTGACCCTTACTCCCATACTCCACCAGATACACACACACACCATTTTCCATTCTGCTGCCTTTTTCTGACTTGCCTGGTTATGTGTATATGTGGATCAGTATTGCCCTTATGAACAGTGTTTGGACAAATATCTTTCTGCTTTCATCTCTTTGGTTCTAAAGTGGTGCTAGTAACACTTACCCTGGAATTATGGGGAAAGTTAAATAACACAGGGTTTACAAAATGTCTTGTGTCCTGCCTAGTATGCAGTAAATATACTCTAAATGGTAATTATTGCTATTATATGACTCAGTTAGAATAGGTTATGAGTTCCAGGGACTTCTCTGGTGGTTCAGGGGCTAAGATCCTGTGCTCCCGATGCAGGGGCCCTGGCTCAGAGAACTGCTGGGGTGGGTCGCCATGCCTTCCTGCAGGGATCTTCTGGCCTCTTCCCAACCCAGGGATCAACACCAGGTCTTCCTCATTGCAGGTGGCTCAGAGCCACCAGGAAAGCCCAAGAATACTGAAGTGGGTAGCCTATGCCTTCTCCAGGGGATCACTCAACCTAGTGATTGAACCAAGGTCTCCTGCATTGCAGGAGGATTCTTTACCAGTAGAGCCACCAGGGAAGCCCATATATATTATTAATATATTAGTAAAAACAATATATTATTATAGTGTATATGTAATATATATACTTAAAGTATATATGTTATATAAGTATATTTAAAAGTATATATATATTACTTATATATATATATACTACTAATATATATATATATACACACACACACACAATATAGTCACTATACTTTAAGTATATTATATATTCTTAAAGATCAAACCAAGATCAAAGATTAAACTGTGGGTCCAAACAGAGGCAGTAGGCAAGAAGTACTGGAGATGGTTTGTAGGGATCAGATTGTCTAGGAGGAAGCAGAGAGAATCCTAGTCCAGGAATGATGGGAGTATATGACATGGGAGAAGTCCTGAAAGATGAAGGTTATCAAGTTAGCAAAAAGACTAGATTTTTCCTCAGCCATAAAAAGGAATGAAGTTTGGTTATTTGTAGAGATGTGGATGGACCTAGAGTCGTCATACGGAGTGAAGTAAGTCAGGTAGAGAAAAAACAATCTCATGTATTAATGCAAATATGTAGAATCTATAAAAATGGCACAGGTGACCCAATTTGCAGGGCAGAAACAGAGACGCAGACATAGAGAGTGGGTGCGTGGACATAGGGGCGAGGGGATGAATTGAAAGTCTGGAATTGACTTATGTACACTACGAGGTGTTAAATAGATAGCCGGTGGGAACCTGCACAGGGGGCTCAGCTCAGTGCTCTGTGGTGACCTGGAGGGGAGGGGTGCAGACCGAGGGCGCTTGAAGAGGGAGGAAATATCTGTACACATATAGCTGATTTGCTTTGTTATACAGCAGAACGTGACACAACATTGTAAAGCAACTATGCGTGCGTGCGTGCTCAGTCACGTCCATCGTGTCCGACTGCAACCCTGTGGACCGTAACCCACCAGGCTCCTCTGTCCATGGGATTCTCCTGCAAGAAGAGGAGTGGCTTGCCCTGCCCTCCTCCAGGGGATCTTCTGGACCTGAGGCTCGAACTCGCATCTGCCTGTGTCTCCTGCATTGCAGGTGGATTCTTTAACCCCTGAGCCACCTGGGAAACCCAAAGCAACTGTACCCCAATTTTTTTAAAAAAAGACTAGATTTTAAATGTTCTCACCACACAAAATAATTTTTATGTGACATGAAAAAGATGTTAGCTCATGCCATGGTGGTAGTCTTATGGCAAAATATAAAAGCATCAACGCACTGCACCTTCATCATACCAATGTTATCTGTCAGTTATATCGCAGTTGAAAGGATTGTCACAGCCCGAGCGTGAAGGACCGTGGCTGCTCAGGCATCGGCTGCCTCTCCTCTTCTTGGTGGCAGCACTCACTTAATGAGGATGAATGTGGTGACCACTATGTGTGGGGACCAACCAGGTTTTCCTGGCTCGCACAGCTCGTCAGAGATTTAGAATTGGATCCCAGCACTTTCAAACACCAGCTGCTCTGCAGGGTGAGGTTTTCACCACATCCCACATTCCTCTAACACGTTTTCTGAGAAATCGTCAGGAAAGAGCAGATACTTGAGCTAACTTTTGAAAGTTCTGTACATGAATACAGGAAAAACCATAGCTTTGATTACACAGAAGGATGTCTCTGCTATTTAAAAGGCTGCACTGGTTTGTCATAGCTTTTATTCCAAGGAGTAAGCCTCTTTGAATTTCATGGCTGCATTCACTGCCCACAGTGATTCTGGAGCCCAGGAAAATAAAATCTGCCATTGTTTCCACTCTTTCCTCATCTATTTGCCATGAAGTGATGGGACTGGATGCCATGATCATAGTTTTTTGAATGTTGAATTTTAAGCCAGCTCTTTCACTCTCCTCTTTCACCTTCATCAAGAGGCTCTTTAGTTCTTCTTCACTTTCTGCCATTAGAGTGGTATCAACTGCATATCTGAGGTTGTTGATATTTCTCCTGGAAATCTTGATTGCAGCTTGAAATAAGTGCAATTTGAGATCCCTGAGCTAATAAGTGGAAATGCTACCCTGAGTCCTGGAGTTATTAAGAATATCATTAGAATATGTGAAGCAGGTATATGTGATTTGTGTTTAGAACTTGTAGTGAATGAATTGGAAAAGAATGCAGCTGGAAACTCATAGATCAATAAAGAAATATTTTTAATAAATGATAAGAGATGTCAAGAAGTCCAATGTAGGAAATGTTTGTGACATTGGTGAGCAGGGGTAACTTTGACAGACAGTAAGCACATTCACTGTAGACAAGAGAGAGAGAGGAGCTGTTAAAGGAGATACTTAATACAGGAGGAGGAGTGGCTGACAAGAGATTCTCCAGCTGGCTTGAGACTCTGCTTCCTCTGGAGAGTTCTGACAGGGCTTAGCCTACAGCAGAGATTTCTAGGAGAAATCCATTCATGGCATCCCTACTTTGTGAAGAACAGGGATCTAATAAGATCTTATTTAATGTGAATTGTAAGGTTGGATTTACCTTTGAATTGTACCTTCTCTGAATCACTAATACACATAAACTGTTGTTGAACTCTAAAGCATATTTGATGCAAATTCATAATTATACAACATGTTTTTTTTCTTCTGATACTGAAGATAAGGACTTTAAAATTATGTGAATCCAATAAACATACCATTTACATTCCATGCCACCATACTGTGTAATGTCTATAAGTACCTGTTCAGTTTATGTATTCTGTGCATACTCTAAAAAAACAGCACCATCTGCCATGATACACCCAGGAAAACTAATTGTTTTTGTAGGTGTTGAAATGGGTATATATTTATCTTTGTCTTTGTATATGTTTATGATTAAATGTTATTGAGTGTTAAGAAACAAAATCCTTTATGCCTTTTCTTCTAAAATCTAATATAGCATGGTATAGAAGTTAATACCCTAATTGCAAACTAACAAGAGATGCTTTACAATTACTTCAATGTTTGCATGGTTATGACTCATGAACAAGTTACTTTCATGGTTGGGTTGCGTTTATACAAGACAGGGTGTGAATTTTAAAAATGGATCAACAAGATGGGACAGATTTAGGTGTGGACGTTTTTACGTAACATGTTTAAATATGGGCATCGAGAAGCAGAAAAACAAATACCTCTTTTGGCATGTTCAATAGTTCAGGAAGACTTTGTGCACTATTGTATTAATAAACATTTATGGAGATTGAATGAAAATTGGCATCAGGTAGGGTTCTGGCAAAAAGCCCTTTAGTAGAGTCAGTTGAAAGCTAGTGACACCTTAAATCCTTAAGAAAACATGGAATGATGCCACTTGCAAATCCTTCACTTAAAACAGATGGAATGCAAGCTTGTTCCAAATGGCAGACTACTCAAGAGTGGTAAATGGAATTAAGCTAATCATGATAGTGTGAACCTGCGAAAAAAAGGAAGTAGACATATAACCCAAGAACTTCAAATGGAATACTTTTATTGTGTTTCACACCTGGGAATACACAGGTAATTTTCTAACTCACGTGGGTGATTTCCAGTAATATTGTTTGTCCTGGTCTATGCCCATTGGCCCTTTTGCAAATAGTAGCCAGTTATTGTTATGCCTTTAACCCAAATCTGAGTCCTGTATCCCTGATTTTAAGAACAGACACCACTATGCCCAGTACAGTCCTTACATACAGTAGTCTCTTTGAAAAGTTGGCAAGTCTGAAATCACTCTTCCCAGAACGAGGATAAAAAGCCTGAATCTCCTCTATGGTTCTGAAACGATTCCACATTTCTCTTCACCAACTCTGCCCACGGGTAATGCCAGCCTGCTTATAGGCAATCTCTGAGCAAGTTCAGAATTGTGCAGTAAATAGTACACTATGCATTACCATTTATATTACAGCCAAATTGGTCTTATTAAGAGATTAACTATAGGACAAAAGATACCTCCTAGAGGCTTAAGAATTCTCTTTAAAAATGTATCCTCAAGAAGGAGCCTAAGAAAAAGAATTACCATCCAACTAACAAGATATTAGGAAGGGGTGTTGGAAGTAGAGATTATATAACAAGGGGGCTCAGACATACTACACAGGCATGCATCCTAGTAACTGTTCCGTATATACATATAATTATTTTCATGGGCTAAGTCAAATAGATACCTACATCATATTCCACATATACTTTCTTCCTTGAGATTTTCTGTTAATAATCATTAGGAGACCACATCACACTGTTTGTCACAGTCTTAAATCTTGATTCGGAGGCTTCCTTGGTGTCCAGTGGCTAGGAATCCCTCTGCCAGTGCAAGGGACATGGGTTTGATCCCAGGGAAGATCCTTCATGCCGAGGGACAACTAAGCCAGTGCACCACAGCTGCTGAGCCCACACTTGAGAGTCCTGGAGTCACAGCTACTGAAGCCCATGCAGCTAGAGCCTGCGCTCCACAGCGAGAGAAGGCACTGCAATGAGAAGACTGCACACCGCAGCTAAGAGTGGCCCCTGCTCACCACGGCTGGAGAAAGCCTGCGTGCAGCAACAAAGACCCGGCGCGGCCATAAATAAAATAAAACTTAACAAAAATCTTGATTCAGGATTTCTGGGATTCCAACTCTAGGTAGATAATTGGCAGCAACTTTGGGGAACTTTTATAGAGAACAGCTTCTTCTTCCCCAGAAACACTTAGCAAAGAATTATGATTTATTACTCCTGCCATGAGCTTAGTGGCATTCTCAGATCTCCCGGAGACAGTGGAAGCTTCCTTGCTTCCTTGAGTTACCTTCTCTCTGCTGTCACTTCCTCTCTGTTGTTACCTTCTTTCTGTTGTCATATTGAAAGTTGTTGTAATACTTGTTGCCTGTATGTGATTATACAGCAAGATGCTCATGTTTGGACCTGCATACCAGACTGGATTTTTATAAACAGTTACTGCTAATTAAATTGCTCCCATGTTTCTTTCTAGACTGTATGATACAGTAGAAACTCCGAAATATGTCTTGCTTTTATTTCCTTCTTATCATCTTTCCAAGGTTTCAGATTAACAAAGGTTAATAATGAGAATAACTTCTTTATGTATTAGCATATATATGAGGCTTCCTAGGTGGCACTAGGAGTGAAGAACTCACCTGCCAATGCAGGAGATGTAGGAGATGCGGGTTCAATCCCTGGATCAGGAAGATACCCTCAAGTAGGAATTGCAGTAGGACATTAGCATATTTGTCTTAATTCAGATGATATAAATACATATTCCGATTTTTAAATTTTAGACTTACTTTCATCTTTAGCCTCTAAACTTACTGATGCTGAAATCTGGGCTAGGGCACAGATTTTGTGCCTCTTTCTGAAAAAAATGTGAATTTCAGGCTAAGTCTGATAATGACATTTCTCTGGCTTACACCTAAAACATTTTCTTCTAATTATTTACTCTATTTTAAATTTAATCCTTTGAGTCATACATAAATATATTCACTGCAAATGATGTAAGCAATACAGATAGAGTAAAAGTCCCTCTCCCTGTAACACCATGCCAATCTAATCCCATTCCTTTCCCTAACAATGGTCATGACTAAATGGTTTGTTCACTTTAAAATTCAATTCATATGTATATGTTAATATAGATGTTAAATTTATTATAAAAATATATCATGACCTAAGTCAAATTGCTCCTTAAAATTTTCTAGTGGCCTTTTCCACTCTCCCCCACCTTTTCATTATTTAGCTGTACTGTGTAAGCTGGTGGGATCTTGGAAGCATGGAGTCTTAACCACTGGACCACCAGAGAAATCCCTCTAGTGACTTCTTATTTTCCTTAGTATACAATCCATGTAGCTCATCCTGGCCTCCACCGCCTTTCATGATATGATCCTTGCTGGCTTCTCTAACTCATTTCTTATACTTCCCCATGTCTTAATCAAGGTCTGAGAACATTGGATCATTGCATATCTTTAATATACTCTTCATGTTCCTCTCTGAGAGTGTGTTGATGAGCCCTTTTCTCTACTTGGAATAGTCTACATCCAGCCTTTACAAGGCTGGTACTGCCTCCTCATTCAAATCTCAGCTCAAATACCATTTCCTAACAGAAGTCTTTTCTCAGAGGCTATTCTGATTATCTTGTCTCCTGCTAGGTAGTCTCTAGCTAATTATTATGTTTGAGTATTCACAGCATTTACTACTCAGAATTTTATATTTTAAACAAACCATGATTATTATTATATAGTGTTTGCTGTGTATATCTTGCACTTTTTGGAAGCAATTCAAGTATGAACAGGGTCTTCCCAGGTGGTGCTAATGGTAAAGAACCTGCCTACCTATGCAGGAGATGTGAGAGACACAGGTTTGATCCCTGGGTCGGGAAGATCCCCTGGAGGAGGGTATGGCAACTTACTCCAGTATTCTTGCCTGGAGAATCCCATGGACAGAGGCAGGCTACAGTCCATTGGGTCACAAAGAGTCGGGCATGACCAAAGCAACTTAGCACACACATGCAAGCATGAATAGAGGAGGAGGAAGAGTAAAGAGAACACACTAAAATTCCCTCTTTTATTAACCATAGGGTTAAATGTGTACTGTTAGTGGAATTCATTAACTCTACACAGTTTAGTCTACCCTCAGTGAGCAATTAGCCAAATTATAAGCAGCAAACCTGAGATGGAGACAAAAAGATAGTCAGCTTATTAGTTCAGGACTAATGTTTGCCTACTTCTAGTACACAGGATTTAAGTTTATCTGAGATTGTAGACAAGCCTTTCCTACCAACCAAATAATCCTCTGTTGTTTACAAACAATTGCAATCTGGAATCTTAGTTTGCTCAAGAAGACAAACAGGAAGGGGAAGAAGTGAAATTCTTAAGACTCAACAGTGTAAACAGCTGACCGAGGAAGGGACACAGACCATTCTAGCCAGGTTCTCCCTTGCCCTCTTACTCTTTCACTCTCTTCTTTTCCTGGAATTAAACCAGAATGAAATTAATCTAGTTAGTAGGAATTCCTCTTGTTTAAAGGTTATTTGAAACAAGGATGGGGAATTATACAAAATGTTTCCCTTGTGTAAAATCCTAAACTGAAGATAGCCAGATCTCAGTCCCCACTTCCGCTGTCGGTAACAACCCTTGAAGGAAGGGTTGGCGGTGCGGAAGGCTTTAACTTGGGAAGATGTAAGGACAGGATTAGCTGGGAATGTCTGACCTTACAATTCAGAATAAGAAATCTATTACATAAGGAACTACATAATCTACTACAGTACTTCCAGATTCAAGAAATCATAAGCCACAAGCAGTGATTCTCCTCTTAATTCTTATTTTTCTCTTAACTAAAGAGTCTGTCATACAGAGTGAAATAAGTCAGAGAAAAACAAATATTGTATATTATTAATACATATTGTGGAATTAACATACATAATTTGCATATTAATCATGTTTGTACCATAGAAAAATGGTACTGATGAACCTATTTGCAGTGCAATAGGGAACAGAGACGCAGATGTAGAGAATGGACATGTGGACTTGGGTGGGGATGAATTGGGAGATTGTGGTTGACATATATACACTACCAGGTATAAAACAGTAGCCAATGACTGTAACCTGCTATGTAGCACAGGGAGCTTAGTCTGGTGCTCTGTGGTGACCTAGATGGGTGGGATTGGAGCTGGAGGGCTGGGGGTGAGGGACCACAGGAAGGAGGTCCAAGAGGGAGATATTAATATATGTATATGTATAGCCGATTCACTTCATTGTAAAACAGAAACTAACACAACACTATAAAGCAACTATACCCTACCCCCCCCCCCCCCCCCCCCCCCAAAAAAAGATTCAGTTAAATCCTTAGCTTGACCTATCAACGGGGTGTTTGCTGGTTTTATCTAGTTTTGGACTTTATCTAGTTTTGTGTAATCTCTGCTGATTCCTTTCTCTGAGTGCCTGGGCCTTTTGTAAGTGGCACCTTTCCTTTCCTTTTGTAAGCACCTTGTCCTGGTTCTTAGGTAGAGTCTGGAGTGGGGCCAGATGCACAGGAACTGATCCCTCCCCTGCTGCTTCCTGTGTGCTGTTTCTCATAAGTCACGGAACCTTCAAGTGCTTTGCTTTTCTCCTTCTGTCTTCCAACTTCACAGGGTTGATGTAAAGTTTAGCTGTAATATTTATTTACAGTGGAAGATTTGGTTTAGTTTCATCTGTCTTTGTTCACATTTCACTTTCTTTAACAAGTACTTTTTTTTTCTCTCTAGGATTTAGATGCCTTTTATTAAATCAGAGGTTAAACATATTTGCAAAAATGTAGTATCACTCTTCTGACTGCTTCACTGTTTTAGAGGATAGAATTATTTTTCACAAAAATGTTAAGTGTCAACATGCAGTGGATTTATTATTATTGTTTTTAAATAAAGAAATGCATAAATATTGGTTTTATTTTCTGATATGTAGTAGATAATAGTATCTGTAACTCACATATACTAAAGCTCCTTAGGCATGCGGGACCTTAGTTCCCCTGTTGGGGATTGAACCCATACCCCTGCAGTAGGAGCAAAGTCTTAAGCACAGGACTAGAGGGAAGTCCCCCTGAATACTTTTTAAGAGTACAGAGTTCCTGAGATGACTAAGTTTGAGAACCACTGCTCTAAGACTCGGCAAGAAAATGAAAGAGTCAGAGTCCTCGCCCTCATTCTAGTTGGGGTGTGCAGGTGAACAAATATGTAAACATGACTTCAGATCGTGTGAGGCTCTAAAACAAACGGGGTGATATAACACACCATTGATAAACATACTTCCAATACTAAGCTCAGAGACATCTTCTCTGAGAAAGTAACAATGTGGTCTGAGACCTAAAGCTTGAGTGAAGAGCCAGAGGAAGAGCATTTCAGGTAGAAGGAGAAAGAATTTCATTAATCAAACACTTTAAAAAGAGTGTGCGTGTTTGAGAACCAGAGCTGAGTGGGGCCAAGGAACCAGGGAACATGGTCCTCAGAGAGAGCAGCGCTGAAGGTTGAAGAGCTGGGCAGAGGAGCAAGGACTTTGGTGGCCACCATTGGGATTAAAACTGAAGTCCAGTGGGAAACTGCTAAAGGATGAAATAAGGGACTGTGTCATCAAATGAAGATGTAAGAAGACCACTCTGGTCATTGCGTGAAGGATGGATTACTGGATAGTAAGAATTGAGACAAGGAAAACAGTTCGATGGCCAAGTCCCTGGCACAAAAGGAGGTGAATGGCTAAGCCAAGGTGATGGGTATGTGGATTGAGAAAAAGTGATAGATGCCAGATATAGTGGAAGTAACAATAGGATTTGGTAATGGAATGGTTAGAAGTGAAGTGAAAGTCGTTCACTCATGTCCAACTTTTTGTGACCCCATAGACTGTAGTCGCTAGGTTCCTCTGTCCATAGAATTCTCCAGATAACAATACTGGAGTGGGTAACTGTTCCCTTCTCCAGGGGTTTTTCCCGACTCAGGGATCAAACCCAGGTCTCCTATATTGCAGGCAGATTCTTTACCATATGAGCCACCAGGGAAGTCCAATGGAATGGTTGTGGGGAATGAAAAAGAGAAGAATCGAAGATGATTCCCATGTCTTTGAGTGGAGCAACCAAGTGATGACAAAGCACATTTGCTGAGATGACCCATCACTGTATAGTCACCACATTGCCACACCTTCAGCTCCCTTGCACCTCTCCATCAAACTTGCCAGGTAAAACCTCAAACCTGGTGAAATATAAGTTGAAATCATGAGGCTTCCTTGGTGGTATGGGTTCAATCCCTGGTTAGGGAGCTGGTGGCCAAAGAACCAAAATATAAAAGAGAAACAATATTGTAACAAATTCAATAAAGACTTAAAAAATAGCCCATATTAAAAAAAATACTTAAAATGATGGCTTACAAATGTAAGCCTACTTACTTAATGTAAACTTAGTTACAAAACAGAAACTCACAGAGAACAAATTTATGGTTGCCAGGGAGAAGTCTAGGGGGAAGTGATAGTTGAAGGGATAGTTACGGAGTTTGAGATGAACATGTACACATGTGTACTCTGTACACACTGCTATATTTAAAATGGATAACCAACAAAGACCTACTGTATAGCACAAGGAACTCTGCTCAATGTTATGGGGAAGCCTGGATGGGAGGGGAGTTTGAGGGAGAATGAATACTTGTCTATGAATGGCCGAGTTCCTTCACTGTTCCCCTGAAACTATCAAAACATTGTCATACCCCAAGAAAAAATAAAAAGCTTGAAAAAATAAATAAAATTCTAAAAACATAATCTTAAAAAAAATTGCACTGACTCTTCATCTGCCCCTGTGCAAAGAAGCACAGATGGAGGAAAACCACACAGGCCAGCTGCCTGATCTCACTTTAGGACCTCAGTTTTGCAAATCAAATGCACCTTTGTTGGGCCAGATGATCCTATTACAATTTCCTAGGTAATTCACCTTCCTGCTCACCTAGGTAACTATTTTGTATGTTCTTCTTTCTCCTTTTATCTCCAAGACCTCTCTGTTCTCCTTCTCAGCTAATAATGACCTTGCTTTCTTTTTTGTCGTTGTTCAGTCACTCAGTTTTGTCTGACTATTTGTGACCCCATGGACTGCAGCATGCCAGGCTTACCGTCCTTCACCATCTCCCAGAACTTGCTCAAACTCATATGCATTGAGTCAGTGGTGGCATCCAACCCTCTCATCCTCTGTCATCCCCTTCTACTCCTGCCTTCAATCTTTCCCAGCTTCAGTCTTTTCCAGTGAGTTGGCTCTTCATATCCAGTGGCTGAGGGATTGGAATTTAAACTTCAGCATCAGTTCTTCCAATGAATATTCAGGGTTGATTTCCTTTAGAATTGACTCATTTGAGCTCCTTGCTGTTTGAGGGACTCTGAAGAGTTCTCTGGCACCACAGTTTGAAAGCATTAATTCTTTGGTGCTTCTTAGTGGTCCAACTTTCAGCCTTCTTAATGGACCACCTCTCACATCCATACATGACTACTGGAAAAACTTTAGCTTTGACTATACAGAACTTTGTTGGCAAAGTAATGTCTCTGATTTTTAATATGCTGTCTAGGTTTGTCATAGCTTTTCTTCAAGGAGTAATCATCTTTTTGAATCTAGAAAAGGCAGAAGAACCAGAGATCAAATTGCCAACATCCGTTGGATCATAGAAAAAGCAAGAGAATTCCAGAAAAAATCTACTTCTCCTTCACTGACTCTGCTAAAGCCTTCTACTGTGTGGATCACAACAAACTATGGAAGATTACTAAAGAGATGGGAATACCAGACCTCCTGATCTGCCTCCTGAGAAACCTGTCTTCAGATCAAGAGGCAACTGTTAGAACTGGACATGGGACAATGGATTGGTTCCAAATCAGGAAAGGAGTACATCAAGGCTGTATGTTGTCACTTTGAGTATTTAACTTCTATGCAGAGTACATCATGAGAACTGCCAGGTTGGATGAAGCACAAGCTGAAATCAAGATTGCTGGGAGAAATATCAATAACTTCAGATATGTAGATGATACCACCCTTATGGCAGAATGTGAAGAGGATCTAAAGAGCCTCTTGATTAAAGTGAAAGAGAGTGAAAAAGCTGGCTTAAACTCAACATTCATAAAACTAAGATCATGGCATTTGGCCCCATCACTTCATGGCAAATAGATGGGGAAACAGTGGAAACAGTAACAAACTTCATTTTCTTGGGCTCCAAAATCACTGCAGATGGCGACTGCAGCCATGAAATTAGAAGAAGTTTGCTTTCTATTTCAATGAAAAACGAGTTTCCACACCTCTGGCTACATCTGCAAACCTACTTAAAATGGACTCTTCTGCCCTTCCTCCAACTGCAATGGATAAACTGCCTGGTCTTCCACCTATGCCCACTATCTCCACTTGAACACTGGATCCCCTCTTCCCTGCCTAATTGTGAACCTTGCTCCAACAGGTAACTCCCTTCTTAAAAGTCATCAGCCAGTATCTGCAGCATCTCATTAATCTTTTACTCTCTCCATTCCACTGTAATTATCCTTGTCAAGGTCATCCATGACTTCCATGTTTTTTTTTTTAAATTTATGTATTTTAAGATTAAAAATTTAAAAAACATATATAGTTTTTAAGGATTACTTTTGATTCACAGTTATCACCATGTATTACCTATCTTACCCATGTTGTACAATATATTCTTGAGCCTATCTTAAACCTAGCAGTTTATACCTCTCACTCCCTGGTCCCTATTTTACCCCTCCTTTCTGTCCCCACTGATAACCACCAGTTTGTTCTCTATATCTATAGAATAAACATATCTCTCTATCTTCCCTATATCTGCTTCATTTTTGTTATATTCTCTAGTTTGATTTCACCAGTATTCTTGAAGAGGCTGTTCTTGCCAACTGCCTCTACTAATGGTTTATGGCTCAAGAAGTAGTTTCTATAATGGACATTATTGTCATTATTACTATTTTCTATTCAACAACTCTTCCCTCTTAACAATTACATAGTTTTGTTTCTTTATTTATTGACATTTTGGCCATGCCATGTGCCATGCAGGATCTCAGTTCCCTGACCAGGAATCGAACCCATGCCCCCTTGTAGTGGAAGCAGGGAGTCTCAACCACTAGACTGCCAGCGAAGTCCCTCTTTACTTTTACATAGTATCTGGCTTCCTACTGGGGGGATTCTCTCACCATCTTCCGGTGCTTTGTCAGTCTTGAAGGTGTTTACTTCTCCCCCTCAAGCTGAAGGGGGTGCTTCTGGAATTGTGAGAGCTGGAGTAGTGGACAGAGGGACAGTGCACTTGGAGGAACTAACTTAGACTCTCTAAAGGATACCTGACGGCTACCTGGCTTTTTCTGTTAGCCCTGAATGTTCCCCTATATCTATCCGATACAGTGTCTGTGTATAGACCCAAGCGGGTCAGAGTAAACTTCTTTTCCTTGAGACTGATGCCTCCTCTCTGATACAGATCCCTTCTTTCTGTGTTAGTGCTGCCACTCTGCTTTCTGTCCCCACGTTCTGTGCCCACCCTGGTGTTCTGCTCTGTTGTATTCGGTGTCCTCTGGCCAGCTGCCTCTGTGTTCATTCCTACCGAAGCCATTGCAAGCGTATTTCATTCTATTACCTTTGACAGAAAGAATCATTTCTTGATTACTATCTGAGTGGAAAATGGTTTCTCAGTTGAGCAGAATTACCAGAGCTATACTACATTTGCTTATAATGGCCTCCTATTTCCTCAGCCCTTCCAAAGGAAGCTGCTGAGGCCCTTGCTTACTGATGAGTGGGTGTGTTATAGTCGTGTGTCACGTGACCACACCATCTGGCTGATACTTACTGGGCCAGGGATGTGCACGTACCCCAAGGCAGCAAGTCCATGTTTCAGCAAGGCAAGAAACTTGCTTAGTCTGGCTCAAAAAAACGTGGAGACAGCCAATCAGATCCGTCTCTTAAGAATTTAGAATTGGGAAACAGACCTTGCCTAAGGCAGTTAACCTTAGGGACATACATCAAAATGATGGATGAAAAGTTGTTATTGTGTCGAAGGGGTTGAAATACTCACATGGAGATGAGTACAAGCTGAAGCAGGAAGGACCTCTGGAAGAGAGGCTGATGAATGAAGCAGACCAGCAGGGAAAAGCAGAAAGGCATGAAGATGTGATCTCTGACGGGGAGGTAGGGAGGGAGGCTTTGGTTTCCTACTCTAGTTCCTATGAGGTTAGTTGTATAGTACTACTGCTCTCAATTTTCTGGGATCTTTATATATCTTTCACGTTTTCCCTATGAGTTGTGAAGCCAAAGTTTCCTTATTAAAGCAGATATTGTAACATTTCCTATGTAACATCAATGATTTTCCTCTTTGGGTGTAGGAGATCAGAATTATTTCCATTAAACCAATGTACAGTCACTATGTATGAGTTAAAATAGCATGGGGGTTTTCTTGTTATCTTTGTGGCTTTTTATTAAATTGTTGGCTTTGTGTATGCTGTCCCTTCTTCCTAGGTTACCTTTTCATCTTACGGTCAAGCTAGTGGTGATCTGAACCCACTATAAAATAGGTGTTGGTAGCTATAGTCAGTATTGCCCAGCAATTCTGTGTGATGCATTCAAGAGCACCGTGGTTCAACTCATTAAAGAGCTCTTCAATTTTTTCCTTTTAGGGGAAAAGATGAATGTGAATTAAAAAAAAATTTTATTCTTTAATTTTCCTCTTTGGTCAGAATTCATGTAATACCTGTGTTACAAGAAATTTTTTCTCTTTTTTTGGTATTTTCTAAGTTGGAGAATTGTTCTACAATGTTGTGTTAGTTTCTGCTGTACAACAATGTGAATTAGCTATAAGTATCCATATATCCCCTCCCTCTTGAGCCTCCCTCTCACCCCACCTCCCATCCCACCCTTCTAGGTCATCTCAGAGCACTGGGCTGAGCTACCTGTGATATGCAGAGGCTTCCCACTAGCTCTCTGTTTTACACATGGTCATGTATATATCCCAGTGTTACTCTGTCAGTTCATTCTACCCTCTCCTTCCCCTAATTATGTCCACAAATCCATACTCTACGTCTGGATCTCTATTCCCACCCTGTAGATAGGTTCATCAGTACCATTTTTCTAGATTCCATTTATATGTGTTAATATATGATATTTGTTTTTCTGACTTACTTCACTCTGTATTATAGACTCTAAGAAGTACCAGGACTTTTAAAAATAATTAATATTTATTTATTTTTTAATTGAAAGATAATTGCTTTACAGAATTTTGTTGTTTTCTGTCAAACCTCAATATGAATCAGCCATAGAGTACCAGGACTTTTTAATGGAATTGGGACTGTTGCTTCATTCAAATGGAATGTAACTGCCTCCTCCCCTTTGGAAATGTTAATTCCCTTTGAAATTCTTTTAGAAGTTTCTTGGAATCATGCAGTTGTAATAGCACAAAGGCTTTTACAAACTCTAGCCACTGAAGTAGTACGGCTTGTTGGCCAGCACCAGGGACCTGACCTTATATTTGGTGTGACTTTGGTGGCTCAGACAATAAAGAATCAGCCAGGAATATAGGAGACCCAGGTTCAACCCCTGGGTCAGGAAGATCCCCTGGAGAATGAAATGGCAATCCACTGTAGTAGTCTTGCCTGGGAAATCCCATGGACAGAGGAGCCTGGTAGGCTGCCTTTCATGGGATTACAGAGTCAGACATGACTGAGCTATTAACACTCTTACGCATAGTCTTTACGACTTACTAGTTGTTGCTTTGGATAAGTACCCTAATTTCTCTGCTCTCCATATTTAAAATGGTGATAGTACCGATGTGTAATTGCTAAGGTATAGGGTAACCTACTGTAAAAACAAAACCTTCAGCTACAGTAGATCCCTAAATGTAAGAATTCACTTCCCACTGACACAGTAGTCCAAAGGCAGGGGAACATACAGCATGGGAAAGTGGTCCTGTAATTCTCACACATAGCTACACCTTGTGGGTTCAAGGTGGCTATTGTAGTTTTCATTATCTCCAGTTAGCAGAAAATTGAAAAGGATGAAGGGGGACTTTGACAGCTGTTTTATAGGAATATCTGGGAATTGAACATACATTAAATCCTTGCTTGTTGCCGAAAGGTCACCTCTAGCCATTAGGGATGTTGTGAAATATGTTCTTTGGGTAAGAAACCACGTGCCCAGCTTCAAGACTGGGAAAGATGAGGATGGCCCATAAAGTCATTTAGTTTTCTGCCAAACCTACTCTGTTTTCTGAGTGTTAACTTAAACCTTACCCAGTTCATATAACTAAATTATTTGCATAGAGTTAACATTCAGACTAGGGTAACAAATTATTCATGTCATTTCCTTTGCCAAAAGCATTTGTGTTATTTGAGATGAAAACAGAAGTTTTCTCTAAAGAAATCATAAACATGTTATAGCTCAGTAATCCAGGATTACATTTGTCAAAAAATCCTGATAGACAGGTAGCTTCTATACTTCATTATTTTTAAAACAGTCTTAGTTGGGATATTCAGAATTTATTTTTCTTTGATTCAGAGTTACTTGGAGTTTTCAATTTAAAAAATTATTTTGTGTATGAAGTAATATATAGTTTTTAAATTAGACTTTTGTCATAAAGTTCTGATTTTAATGAATATAGTGGCCTTGGGCCTTCTTTTTAGGCAGGAGCTTTCTTCACTGAAGTGGAGAAAGTTGTTAAAGTACCATCTCATTTTGGCTTGATGTAACAGATCTTTTTGCTTATAACATGTATATGCCTACTTACTTCACCTTCAACTTACTTTTTTGAGGCCTTTTTATCCTGATGATTTCAAGCCTATAAAAATGTATAATATTCTTATTAAAGATTTGTATATCTCATTACTGTAGCAGTTTCTTAAAATTCTTCTGTGCCATAATTATCTATAATATAATTATAGAAATTATAATTGTGAAACTTGTATTTATTCCCTTGTTTTTAAAATTCATCTTTAAATGAAACAGATGAATATTTTTAATGATAAAAGGTACAATTCACAGAGAAGATAGACATCATAAAGCATTAGACATGTAACAACAAAGATACATAAAGCAAAAATCTGAAGATTATAAGGGAAAAAAAAAGATATATATTTCTATTCCTTTATTTTTGGACTTCCTTGGTGGCTCAGCTAATAAAGACACTTGCAATGCGGGAGACCTGGGTTCTATACCTGGGTTGGGAAGATCCCCTGGAGAAGGGAACGGCTACCCACTCCAGTATTCTGGCCTAGAGAATTCCATGGACTATATAGTCCATGGGGTCACAAAGAGTCAGATACTACTGAGTGACTTTCACTTCGACTTTTCACTTTCCTTTGTTTTTTATCCTAATTTGTTTCACAAGGACTTGGCACATTGTTTTCAAAGGTAGCTACAATTTCTCCCATCCCACCAGCTCCCTAGTGCTGTGACTTTATCACTCTTATCAAAAGATGAAGTCTCTTTCCCATCCCCTTGATCTGTGGCTAGTCCTATGACTTGCTGTGATCAGTGGTGTGCAACAGATGTGACACTGTGTGACTTCTAATCCTGAGTCTTAAGAGGCCTTGAGGTTTCCATTTTCGACCTTGGAAAGATGCTCACCATAGACTACCAATTACAGAATGAGAGCAGACTAAGATTGCCAAGTGCAGATAACGGTTACGTGGAGTACAGCTTCCAGCAGCAGAGCCCCAGATATTCAAGTGTGCCGTCATGGATCCTTCAGTCCCAGTCAACCCCCCCAGCCAACATTGTATGGATTGAGAGCCAAGCTGTCTCCTGTGAATCCTGCTCAAGTTCCTGACCCACAGAATGATGAGAAATGAAATGGCTGCTGATTCCAGCCACTACATTTTGGAGTGGATTGTTAACACAGCAGGAGATTTCTGGAACTGTCTCTTCCTTTTCTTGATATTACATTGTTTTTCAGGACAGGAACCATGTCCAGTGCATTTTTATGATATCTCTCCACAAAGCAATGGATTGATTGCTCAATAGCTGTGACTGAGTGAATTAATTCCACTTTGTATGTCCAGAGAAAATTTCTCAAGATTAGGTTGATAAAGTTCCTGGACAGTTAGTGTGTTTTGGAAAAGCAGCTTTGTTATAATTTGATATTTTAATGCATGTCCTTGTATAGGTCAGTGGATTGCATGAAGACCTTGGTGCTATAAATCAAGCTCTCTGAGTACCACTACCCTGAAATTTTGTGAAACCACAGTCCTGTGAACAGCCCCAGCGAGAACCACTAATAAAATGGAGAACAAAAATTTGTAGGTATAAAGCAATGGAGGGAAGACGAGAATGTAAATTTAACTATGCTGAATTTTAAGGGAGCTTAATTTATTCATTCTGAGTTGTGTATTTTGGCCTTCTATTTTAAAGTAAAATAAATAACATCAAATAAAGCAAATTTGAAAGTATAGGAGTGACAGTGTGTCTCCCACATAACTCCATACTTTCTGTAACTAAGAAAAACACCACAAATTGAGGCCGTAACTATTAAATGACAGTTACGGCATAATGTGACACCAAGAGACTACACAAAATCTATGGTCTTTTATCATAAAAACAAAAGCTAACCTGTGAGTAAACTATAACATTTTAAAGCGGATGTGTGCATTATTAAAGGTTTCACTGTTTTGATTCCTCCCTTTCTCCCTTCCTTCCTTCCTTTCTTCTGTCCTTCTAGTAGATATAAAAGAAAAGAATAAGTATCAAAATAGAATTTTGGTCATGTTTCTTTAAGTAAGTAAATTCCACAGTTTGATTAGTTGGAAATGACCTCCTATCTTGCTGTCACTTTGGACAGTTACACATGGGAAGTTGTGTTTTATTTATCTATTTTTGCTTCTTCCATTAGCACCTAAATAACAGCAGCCTGTATTGAATTACTGCAGGAACTGTCTCTCCTTTGAAAAAGTCATTCATTAGGGTGCCTTACCTTTACCAGGAGACATGTTCTCAGCTTCAAGATGGCTGGCAGCCAGAGCAGCAATTTCCTTTCCTTTAAAAGGGGTTGGAAAGCATCTGATTATATCGGGAAGAGGTATTTCAGTTTTCAAGGTGAAAGAACACTTGCTTCTTTTATAGATAATGGAAGAAATAAGATACATTAGGAAAGGCAGAGAGCATACCAATTAAAACTCTCCAGGAAGGGCGGGACACAGTCATCCACATGTTATCTCAATGTAAATTAGCACAGTGGGGTAACAATACCAGTTTTCTCTTTTACAACTGAAATAATTCAACTTTTAAGAATAGGTTTTTTTCTTGGACGTATTTTCTATACCAGAGCAGCTGATAGCACAATATTTATCACTTTAAGAGTCTCAAATATTGTTTCCCTGCCTTATACTATAAACAGAATAAAAGTTGCAATAATGGAGAGAATTCTATTTAATTTGCTTTACCCTGACCTCTGGACTTTTAAGAGAAAGAAAACATGGAGGTTCCTTGGACAAGCAGACAAAAGAATAATAGTTATTGAAATTATTAGGCTAAAACAACATAAATAAAAAATGTCCAGCCCATGCAGACTATTCATGTTTGTTGTCTACCTTTTCCCATATATCTTCTGTACCAGGACTGTAAGATATACAAACATAGAAAATGCATATATATATTATATAATATATAAAATAAAATATATTTTTAAAATATATAAAAATATAATGTGAGATATAGAGAACAAACTGGTGGTTTCCAGTAGGGCAGGGAGGGGGGCGGAGAAGAAAGAAAGGGGTAGAGGAGAAAATAAATGATTATTATGAGATTATATGAAGTCATGTGTGTGAAACTTCTGAAAATTGTAAAGCATTCTAGAATTTGAAGAATGTTTAATTCAGTAAGATAAAATGATGGATTGAATCAGCAAAAAGTGTAATGTGGCAGCTGTGTATTTTCATTTTTTTCCATACTCCTGATTTATCGAAGTAATTATACATTGTCTAGTAGTCACATTAAAAAAACAGAAACTGGCAAAATAGTTTTAATAATACATTTTATTTAACCCAATATATTCAAATAATACCATTTCATGCTTCAGTTCAGTCACTCAGTCGTGTCCAACTCTTTGTGACTCCATGAACTGCAACATGCCAGGCCTCCCTGTCCATCACCAACTCCCAGAGTTTACCCAAACTCATGTCCATTGAGTCGGCGATGCCATCCAGCCATCTCATCCTCTATCTTCCCCTTCTCCCCCTGTTCCCAATCCTTCCCAGCATCAGGGTCTTTTCCAATGGGTCAACTCTTTGCATGAGGTGGCCAAAGTATTGGAGTTTTGGCTTCAACATCAGTCCTTCCAATGAACATCCAGGACTGACTGGTCTCCTTTAGGATGGACTGGTTGGATCTAATTGCAGTCCAAGGGACTCTCAAGAGTCTTCTCCAACACCACAGTTCAAAAGTATCAATTCTTCAGCGCTCAGCTTTCTTCACAGTCCAACTCTTACATCCATACATGACTACTGGAAAAACCATAGCCTTGACTAGACGGACCTTTGTTGGCAAAGTAATGTCTCTACTTTTTAATATGCTGTTTAGGTTGGTAATAACTTTCCTTCCAAGAAGTAAGCGTCTTTTAATTTCATGGCTGCAATCACCATCTGCAGTGATTTTTGAGTGCCCCCCCCGCCCTGAAAAAAGTCTGACACTGTTTCCACTGTTTTCCATCTATTTGCCATGAAATGATGGGACCAGATTGCCATGATCTTAGTTTTCTGAATATTGAGCTTTAAGCCAACTTTTTCACTCTCTTTCACTTTCATCAAGAGGCTTTTTAGTTTCTCTTCACTTTCTGCCATAAGGGTGGTGTCATCTGCATATCTGAGGTTATTGATATTTCTCCCAGCAATCTTGATTCCAGCTTGTGCTTCTTCCAGCCCAGCGTTTCTCATGGTGTACTCTGCATATAAGTTAAATAAGCAGGGTGACAATATACAGCCTTGACGTACTCCTTTTCCTATTTGGAACCAGTCTGTTGTTCCATGTCCAGTTCTAACTGTTGCTTCCTGATCTGGAGACAGGTTTCTCAAGAGACAGGTCAGGTGCTCTGTTATTCCCATCTCTTTAAGAATTTTCAACAGTTTGTTGTGATCCTCACAGTCAAAGGCTTTGGCATAGTCAATAAAGCAGAAATAGATGTCCTTCTGGAACTCTTGCTTTTTCAATAATCCAGCGGATGTTGGCAACTTGATCTCTGGTTCCTCTGCCTTTTCTAAAACCAGCTTGAACATCTGGAAGTTCACGGTTCACGTATTGTTGAAGCCTGGCTTGGAGAATTTTGAGCATTACTTTACTAACGTGTGAGTTGAGTGCAATTGTGCGGTAGCTGGAGCATTCTTTGGCATTGCCTTTCTTTGGGATAGGAATGAATACTGACCTTTTCCAGTCCTGTGGCCACTGCTGAATCTTCCAAATTTGCTGGCATATTGAGTGTAGCACTTTCACAGCATCATCTTTCAGGATTTGAAATAGCTCACCTGGAATTCCATCACCTCCACTAGCTTTATTAATAGTGATGCTTCCTAAGGCCCACTTGACTTCACATTCCAGGATGTCTGGCTCTAGGGGAGTGATCACACCATCATGATTATCTGGGTCATCAAGAGCCACCTCTTCTTAATATCTTCTCCTTCTGTTAGGTCCATACCATTTCTGTCCTTTATTGAGCCCATCTTTGCATGAAATGTTCCCTTGGTATCTCTCATTTTCTTGAAGAGATCTCTCATCTTTCCCGTTCTGTTATTTTCCTTTATTTCTTTGCACTGATTGCTGAGGAAGGCTTTCTTATCTCTCCTTGCTAGTCTTTGCTTTGGATTATTGACAAAATAAAATATATATGCAGCGATTTTTGTCAATTCAATCAGTCATTTTATTTTATTTTACTAAATGGAAGATTCTTCAAATTCTAAGAATGTGTTTTATTTAATCCAATATATCTGAATAACATCATTTTAGGATGTAGTAAATATATATCATTAATTAAATATTTTATATTTTTCTTTTGTGCTGAGTCCTCAAATATGTTATGTACAGATATTACATAAAGCATATCCCAATTTAGACTAGTCACTTTTCAAGTGTCTAGTGGCTACTATACCAGATGGCCCAGTCTGTTTTCTTATTCAATTCTGTACATTTTCTTATTCAATTCTTCAACATCTTTTCCTGATGTTGGTTTCTAGGACCTTTTCTTCAATACTTTGTTTTTTTTCTGGTGATTTTTCTTCTATGTCTGCTTTGGGAGAGACTCATGAGGTGCCTTCCCCCCTCCCTGTGGCAGTTTTCATGAGCTATTTCTATGAATCCTCTTTATCTCCTTATTACCTCTTTATGTGCCAGCCATCCAGTATTTACTAAGGAATTCAGCAACTTCCTGTGTGCAGATAATTCATACATTGCTCCATTTATTTCTAATGTCCATCACAATTTATTTGTCTTAGGATGCTATCTAACATTTTGTAAATCAGCCTTGGTTTTAAAATTTGTAAAACAAAGGAATGTTGACTAGATGGTTTCAAAGGTCTCCTGTAAATTTCTCCTCCATGACTCTAGGATTCTTTTTTTAAAAAATAGATTTAAAAAAATTTATTTTTGGCTATCCTGAGTCTTCATTGCTGTGTTGGGGCTTTCTCTAGTTGCAGCTAGTGGGGGCTACTCTGCTTATGGTGAGTGGGCACCTCACTGCAGTAGCTTCTCTTGTTGTGGAGCACAGGATCTAGGCATACAGGGGCTTTAGTAGTCATGGCTCTCAGGCTCTGGAATATTGGCTCAGTAGTTGTGGGGCACAGGCTTAGCTGCCCCACTAAGTATTTGGGATCTTCCTGGACCAGGGATTGAACCCATGTCCCCTGCATTGGCAGGTGGATTCTTAACCACTGGACCATCAGGGAAGTCCTAGGGTTCTTTATATTAATTCAGACTCAATCTCATGAATATGGCTGCCTTACTCACTGTCCAGTTTCCTCATTACAGTGGGTTATTTCTATATGCACTGAATATTCTAAGCAAAGACTCTTTTATCTAATGTATTCTGTCTTTAGAATATGATAGAATATGTTCTTCCTTTATC
The DNA here is from genome assembly GCA_007570785.1 of Antilocapra americana. Classification (NCBI taxonomy): domain Eukaryota; kingdom Metazoa; phylum Chordata; class Mammalia; order Artiodactyla; family Antilocapridae; genus Antilocapra; species Antilocapra americana. The sequence goes on along the minus strand of ML663566.1, from coordinate 12,938,604 downwards.
ATGTATCACCTGCATTTGGACTCCATATCTATGAACTAGAGAAAAAAGAGAGGACCTAAATGTATATGTGAAAGGGAATGTGGACTAGAAATTGGGGAATTAAAGTCCCAAGTTCAAGACTGATTTAAAATCAGCCTGAAGGTGAGCAGTAAATGTTGGCCTGATTTAGACGACCTTATAGAAGGTAAAGCTATTACAAAATATGTGAATTAGCCATTTGATGGTGTTTTTTTTTTCCCCCCATCAAATAAATGTTGTACCTCTAAGGTACAAATTATGCAACTCTGATAATAAATTAGTTTAAATCCTATAAAGTTTGAATTTTGTAGTCTAAGTCCAGTCTGTGAAATTTCTATAACCATCTGTGATCATGGAATATATTCAAAGTATGCCATCCATACTGTCTCAACCACAGCACAGCCAGGCTCCATGAAGAATCTGAATGTCATTTACCCTGATCAAATCACAGTATATGGCAGCCCTTTCAGCGTCAATAACATCACTTGTCACCCAAGAGCATACCATCATCTTGTCACTCCTTAGAAGCCCCTTCCTCTTTTATTGTTGACTGCTTTAACTATAGCTGCTGCTTCTGCTTTGGTTTTTATATAAAACACCGAGGCAATTGGATTATATGTTCCACATGTAACATGAAACAATTTTCCTACTTGGTGTTCTCCAGACTGCCATGGGAGACAGCTTCTTTTATGTCTAATCTAGAGCTGGCTTGTCATCAGTCTGTTCAGTTGTGCTTGGGCTTTACTATCACATAACTCAAAGCACAGTAATGTCCATATAAAGAACTGTGTAGAGAGGCTTTTCCTAGTCCATTGTTTGGTTGTATAGAGGATGCTTACAGCTTTATGAGTTTCCTAGGGCAAATGCCTACTATCCTCTAGGAACTCTGAAATATTGGTGTTATAAAACAAATAGACATAAATTCTGTCTGAAAGCTCACAGTCTGATGTAGAAATGCAAACTTTTTTTTTTTTTTGGCTAAAAATATAGTTATGCAGAGGTATAAGCAGAGGTGTGATGAAGAAGTAGTTAACTGTAGTTGGAGAGTTTAATAAGGCTTCATAGGAAGGTTGGTTTAGAATAAGCATCTTAATTGTAGACGTTCAAAGTTGAGTGTGGAGGTAGGGAAGGAAGTGTTGGTTGCTCAGTCATGTCCAACTCTTTGTGACCCCATGGACTGTAGCCTGCTAGGTTCCTCTGTTTTTCCTGGATTCTCCAGGCAAGGAATACTGCAGTGGGGTGCCATTCCCTTCTCCAGTGTATCTTAACAACCCAGGGATTGAACTCAGGTCTCCCTCATGGCAGGCAGATTCTTTACCATCTGAGCTACCAAGGAAACAGGGAAGGAAAGGGGAATGCAATTTCAGACAGATGACACAATCTGAATGGAAGTACAGATGTGTGATCCAGAAGCTGGATGACATGTATTATGGTTAAAGCGTAGACAGCAAGGGCAGTGCAACAGGAGAGACGATGGGACAAGTAGCAAATCATGGAAGGTCATGTGCTATAATAGGTTTGGACTTTGTTCTGCAAGTACAGGAAGCTATTGAAAGGTTTCAAGTCATTGACTAAAACAATAAGTTTGGTATCTGAGGTTAGATAACCCAGATAGCAGTGTAGAAGATGAATTAAAATGCAGTGACCTGAGGAATGATCCTGAGAGAGGGTATTAACACTGTCTGTAAAAGTGCTGGTAAGATGAGACTCTGAAAAAAGACAGCAATGAATAAAAGAAGGCCCCTGAAAAGTAAAAGGACAAGGATTAGCAATAGACAATGATAAGTGACTGATGAGGGGCTAAGGATGAAGCAGGAGACCAAGATTATTCCCAGGTTTGGTCCTCTATTTCCATGTGAATCCAGGTGGTTATCAAGAGATAAAAAAGGGAAACCCTGGAGGACATAGAGATTTGGGGAATTCTGTGTCCAATTCCTGGGCTTCACAGGTGGTTCAGATGGTAACGCGGGAGACTTGGGTTTGATTCCTGGGTCGAGAAGATCCCCTGGAGGAGGGCATGGCAACCCACTCCAGTATTCTTCCCTGGAGAATTCCCCATGGACAGAGGAGCCTGGCGGGCTGCAGTCCATAGCGTTGCAGAGCTCCAATAAAGGAGGTATGATATGGTAGGTGTCTGGGCACCTATTTCAGCTAATGTTATGGATGAGAATGTTAGGGAATGTCTAGACAGAAGAGGAGACATCTGAAGACTAAGTTGTAGGGATTCCAAGCTTTAAGAAGTGAAAGAATTGAGTGAGTAGCATTGATATGTACATACTACCATGTGTAAAACAGATAGCTAGCGGGAAGCTGCTGTATAACAGGGAGCTCAGCTCAGTGCTCTGTGATGACTTAGAAAAGTGGGATGGGGGTTTGGGAGGGTGGTTTAAACGGGAAGGGGTACATATATACCTCACAAAGTGAGCTGATTCACTTTGTTTTATAGCAGAAACTAACCAAATATTATAAAGCAATTGTACTCCAATAAGTTTAAAAAAAGGAAGTGGGTGAGCAGAAGAGATTGGGGGATATTTAGAGAACTGAGGTAGAGGGTAGAAGACTGGTTAGCAATGGCAAGGAGTCAACTTAGGTCAATGGAACAAGGCTGAAGCAACCCGTTAGAGAAGAGCGACACTTACGGAACATTTACTGGGATGTGAGGAGGATAGTAAATTGTTTTAAGTCATTTGAGGAAGTAAATATGAGACAATGGAGATGGCAATTTCAAGTCATTCTTTCAAAGACTGGGTTGTCAAGGGGAGAACTAGTATAACATGCAGAAGTAATTAATGGAGCTGACAAGGGAGGGCCTGACTTTTTGGACTTTTTTGGATTAATTGATCTATAAAATAGGAGAGCAATTCTGAGCATGTTTGAAGTCTATAAATTAAGAGGCAAAATAAGGAGTGAAAACTTATACAGAAAGAGGATACAATTGTAGGACCAAGTTCATATCAGGGGTAAAATTAGCTTTGAGGAGAAGACTAGGACAACATCCTATATTAAAGACAGGTGATATGGTCAACGCAGACTCTCTTTTTAAAAATCTAAGCCTCTTTAAGGTAGCCGTTTCTGAGAGCATTTCGTAAGATATGTGTAAAAGTGCTCAACACACATCAGGTGACTATTGCTGATTCATCCATTTGCTCCAAACCTCATACTTTTCTGTTTTTAAATACTTGTATCTATTTCTCCCTGTCCCCCAGTCTAACTGGCACTAAAAATACTGCCTCCAAAAAAAATACTAGTATAGATTCTGTTTCAGTTACTATCACTGCCCATTATTTCATCAACCTCCACACTCAATAGCCACACACCTGGTTAGCTTTAAGCTAGATCTTCTTTTTTTAAGCTCAGAACATGTTCCAGGCTTCTTCCAATATGGCACTTCATTTCTTAAAAAAACTCAGTTCTTAATGACCAGTCATGACCAACTCTTTGCCGACCCCATGGACTGTAGCCCACCAGGCTCCTCTGTGCATGGAATTCTCCAGGAAAGAATACTAAGAGAGGGGGTTACCATTTTCTACTTCAGGGGATCTTCCTGACCCAAGGATCAGGAAGATCCTGTGTCTCCTGTATTGCAAACAGATTCTTTACCACTGAGTTGTCAGGGAAGCCCACTTTATAAATAAATATACTAATTAGTAAGCAAATAAATAAATGTAAACTTTTATAAAAATTTATATTCCAGTATTTCTAAAAAGTTTTGTTTTATTTGGGGATTTTTGTCTTTTTTTTTAAAAATGAAAACATTATCTAATATCCTCTCCTTTTTTTTTTAACCTCTTCCAATCATATGCAAATCTTTTATCCATTTTTTTGGTATTTTACCTGTATATTTAAAAAAATACTCTTAACCTACTTTGATAATTTATTTTTCCAATTTTAGACAGTATGTATTCACTTAACCAGACAGAAAGATGAATATTTAGTTCTTTTATATTCCCAATCTCCTTTACTTTCTTCCAACATTGTCCAATGTTTATTTTTGCTTATTTGATCAATAATCAGTCCCTACCTTATTGTGAGTGTAACTATGTTTCATGTAACCCATATAAGTTATTATGTTCATATTTTCTTTCTTGGATAATTTTCTGGGGGAATTTCCTTTGAATTAAAAATTGTGATGTGTGTGTGTGTGTGTGTGTGTTGATTGATTTATTTTCTACATACCTATCACTGATTCATCCCCAAACTCTGCCAAAGTGTCAGTCAGTCAGTCAGTTCAGTCACTCAGTCATGTCCAACTTGTGACCCCATAGACTGCAGCACACCAGGTTTCCCTATCCATCACCAACTCGCAAAGCATACTCAAACTCATGTTCATCGAGTCAGTGATGCCTTCCAACCATCTCATCCTCTGTCATCCCCTTCTTCTCCCACCTTCAATCTTTCCCAGCATCAGGATCTTTTCCAGTGAATCAGTTCTTCGTATCAGGTGACCAAAGGATTGGAGTTTCAGCTTCAGCTTCAGTCCTTCCAGTGAATATTCAGGACTGCTTTCCTTTTGGATAGACTAGTTGGATGTCCTTGGGAGTCCAATGGACTCCTGAGTCCTCTCCAACACCACAGTACAAAAGCATCAATTCTTTGGTGCTCAGCTTTCTTTATAGTCCAGCTCTCACATCCATACATGACTACTGGAAAAACCATAGCTTTGACTAGATGGACCTTTGTCGGCAAAGTAATGTCTCTGCTTTTTAATATGCTGTCTAGGTTGGCCATAGCTTTTCTTCCAAGGAGCAAGTGTCTTTTAGTTTCATGGCTGCAGTCACCATCTGTAGTGATTTTGGAGCCCCCAAAAATAAAATCTGTCACTGTTTCCATTTTTTCCCCAATCTATTTGCCATGAAGTGATGGGACCAGATGCCATGATCTTAGTTTTCTGAATGTTGAGTTTTAAGCCAACTTTTTCACTCTCCTCTTTCACTTTCATCAAGAGTCTCTTTAGTTCTTCTTTCCTTTCTGTCATAAGGGTGGTATCATCTGCATATCTGAGGCTATTGATATTTCTCCTGGAAATCTGGATTCCAGCTTGTGTTTCATCCAGCGTGGCATTTCGCATGATGTACTCTGCATGTAAGTTAGATAAGCAGGGTGACAATATGCAGCCTTGACATACTCCCTTCCCAATTTGGAACCAGTCTGTTGTTCCATGTCCAATTCTAACTGTTGCTTCTTGACTTGCATACAGATTTCCCAGGAGGCAGGTTAGGTGGTCTGGTATTCCCATCTCTTTAAGAATTTTCCAGAGTTTGTTGTGATCCACACAGTCAAAGGGTTTGGCATAGTCAATAAAGCAGAAATAGATGTTTTTCTAGCACTCTCTTGCTTTTTCTGTAATCCAGCGGATGTTGGCAATTTGATCTCTGGTTCCTCTGCCTTTTCTAAATCCAGCTTGAACATCTGGAAGTTCACGGTTCACGTACTGTTGAAGCCTGGCTTGGAGAATTTTGAGCATTACTTTACTAACGTTTGAGATGAGTGCAATTGTGCGGTAGCTGGAGCATTCTTTGGCATTGCCTTTCTTTGGGATTGGAATGAAAACTGACCTTTTCCAGTCTTGTGGCCACTGCTGAGTTTTCCAAATTTGCTGGCATATTGAGTGCAGCACTTTTACAGCATCATCTTTTAGGATTTGAAATAACTCACCTGGAATTCCATCACCTCCACTAGCTCAACCAGTGGAGTGACACCTCCACTGCCAAAGTGTAAAGGTCTTAATTATTTAAACATTTAAGTGTTTCTATTCATTTTGTCTTCCTGAAGATATTGTCCCAGGAGAGCTTTTTCCTGTTGGTCCCCGTTGGGCTTACTATCCTCTTGGTCCTTTGTGTAGCTGTTGTTGTATTGGGATCTCCTTTCACCATCATCCTAGAAATTCCATTGTATTTCACTTGCATTGGATTCCCTATGTGTAGGTTTATGTCTTTGTTTTTCTTGATTTACACCCTAATTTTGGTGACATGTTTTCCACTAATTTCCTGAGAAAGAGCTCATGGGAAATCAAATTTGAGAGACCTTGTAAATATGAATTATTTTTATTCCACTCTTACACTGTTTGGCTTCTGTAAAAACATGAGATAGCAATAATATTCATTCATAATTTTGAAGATATTTTTTAATTTATTTGTGTGTTTGTTTGTCTCGCATTGCTGCTGACAGGTTGGATGCCATTCTTTTTTCCCTCTGGAAGTTTTGCCCCAGTGTTCTGCTTCCTAAAGTGATATGCATTGATGTGGGTATTTATTCTCCCACTTATGTTAGGCATTCCGTGGACTTTTCACTATGAATTTGAGTTTTGAATCATTTTGTTACTTCCTTAGTAATCTCCTTACCATAATTTCTTCTATTCTTTCTGATTTTTGTATTATTCATATAATTAAGCTTTGAGGTGGGTGCTCTATTTTTTAAAAATTTTTCTACATTTTGACTTTTTATTGTCTATCTTAGAGATTTCTTTACATTAATTTCAACATTTTCTAGCTGAATTTTTCTTCATTTCTGCTATCATGTTCTAATTTTCAAACAGGGATTCCCATATGACTCTGGTAAAGAATCTGCCTGCAATACAGGAGACAAAGGAAACATGGGTTTGATCCCTGAATGGGGAGGATCCCCTGGAGGAGGAAATGGCAATCCACTCCAGTATTCTTGCTGGAAAAATTCCATGAACAAAAGAGCTTGGTGGGCTACAACCCACGGGTCGCAGAGAGTTGGACATGACTGAGCAAGTTCTAATTTCCAAAGGTTTCCTCTGTTTGTATGGATATTTATTTATTTTTTATCATCATTGTGTTTTTTTCATGGAAGTAAGATTTTCTGTCTCTGGGGGACGACGTGTTAAACGTAGACACAATTGTTTTCTGCTTCTATAACTCTGTTTTCTCCAAATTTGTTATTTCTCTTTGGTCTGTCTTTCATGGTAGAGGTTTTCTTCAACTATCTGGGGACACTTGGCTGCCCATAAATATTTAGGAATGAGTCACTAAATATCTGATTAGAAACTGATGCGCTTGTCAGCTGGTTTGCCTTCTTGGTGGGTGATCTGGCCTTGCTATTTGGTCAGTGAGCTCCTGACTGTTAATGATTTTCAGGTCTTTTCTCTTGATCTGGTTAGACTCCCTTGAGAAGAATTACCCACCCACTTATCAGGAGGGTCTAACACAGGCTGTTAGTCAGGTAAGGGGCGAGATCAGGGCGCTCTCCTGGTTCTAGCTGGGCTGTGCTCTCCACCCCCGCATCACTCTGATTCCTCTGTAGAACGTAAGCCTCATCCTTGTACAAGAGAAGAGAACGTGGCTAGCCATCTGAGATGCAGTTAGGGATCAGTTTCTCTATCGCATTCAACAAAATCCTTCTGTATTTAATGCCAATTTATCGTCGAGTTTCTGGATGTCTAGGACTGTCAATTCTGAGGAGGATTTCTGAGTTTTGCAGTATACATCATTTTGCTTCTAGACTTTCTTGATGACTGTCTTGGCATTCACCTTTCTCTCGTCTAAGACAATTAATATGTCTGTTTGCTTTCAAGCTTGCAAAAATGCGTAGCTGTTGTCTTTTCTTGCATGACATTTGTATTTGTCACTTACTGCCTTAAAAACCCACTGATACTCTGGTAGGGTGTCATGAGGTAACACAGGTAAGCATGTGTTCGTTTTGCTGTATAATTTAGACAACTTGGAATATATGTTTTTTGAGACAACCTCTTTAAGATACAGCATTATTTACAAATACCTAACATATTGATACCAAAGGTTTGGAAAGGGTTGGATGGGATGAACTGGGAGATTGGGATTGGCATACACACACACACACACACACACACACACACACACATATAAAACAGGTAATTAATGAGAGCCTACTCTACAGAACAGGGACCTCTACACAGCACTCTGTGGCGACCTAAATTGGGAAGGAAATCCAAAAAAGAGGGGATATATGTATACATATGGCTGATTCACTTTGCTGTACAAACTACTGTTGTGTAGGAACTAACACAACATTGTAAAACACTGTACTCCAACATGAATTTTTAAAAAAAGAAAGAGGGGGAGAAAAGAGAAAGAAAATGAAAAAAGAAAGTATCTTGGTGACATTTTATAAGTTGAACAATTTTGCATTATGAGTTTTTTAGAATGATGAATAAAATATATAAGAGAAAGAAAAAAAACACTGATCTAAGCATGGAAGTCATAACTTCTGAATGTTTTGTGAAGTGCAAAAAAAGCAACATAAGTTTCTGAAGGTGATAAAATTGAATCATGAATGCCTTTAGTAACAAATAATCTATATCTATTTTAATGTGCTTCACACATCTCTTAATGACCATGAAGGGATTACAGTAGTCTCAGTAGATCAATTCCATACTTTTTCTTATTAATCATTCTAACTTTTATAATGCTGGGAATGCCAAAATATCTCCTCATTGCAGCTGCATATTCATGGTCCAAAACATTCTTTCCAGTATGACTTGATTATCCTCATCAACTTTGTAATGACCTTCATATGTGAGGTGAGGGAGTGAAAAAATCAATCTTGCCACAAATAAGAGTAGGTTCAGAGTTCTAATGTGAATTAAGATTAGAAACAGCATGCTAGTTGTGAGGTGAATTAGTTGAATTTGCTCATTCTCTAGCAGAAACACTAAACATATATTAAATAAATAATAAAAGTAAATGAGAGTTAAAAGCCATTGGAAAAATGGAGTGCTCCTCATTTTCAAGAACTTGGTTAAATATGTAATAATTTCAAAAAATAAACAACTGTTGAGTCCAAGAAGTAGGCTTAATAGTAAATATCAACACCAAGGCAAAGATGAAAATATTTGTATCAAGTGACATCAATACGGCTTCAGCCAGTATGCTAGTAGCAGAGAATAAACAATATGTAAATCAGAATTGAAGAACTGCCTCCATTCTTGTGGGATGAATTCTGAGGTTTGAGTACTTCCTATGTGAGTTAAAACTGTCTACACAGGGAGTGGGTTTTATAGGAAATCACTATATGGCAAAAGAAATTGAAGAAGTATCAGTTTGCTGGAGCGCTAACCAGCCTGATTCAAATTAGTGGGATATGTGCCCAAATAAGGCCTCAGTTAAACATTAAAAAACAAAATATGAGGTATGAAAAAAAAAAAACTGCTTTTCCAAATAGTCTTCCTCCTAATGAGCAGTTCAGTTCAGTTCAGTCGCTCAGTCGTGTCTGACTCTTTGAGACCCCATGAACTGCAGCACGCCAGGCATCCCCTGTCCATCACCAACTCCTGGAGTCCACCCAAACCCATCTCATCCTCTGTCATCCCCTTCTCCTTCCACCTTCAATCTTTCCCAGCATCAGGGTCTTTTCCAATGAGTCAGCTCTTCGTATCAGGTGGCCAAAGTATTGGAGTTTCAATGAGCAGTTCAGATTACATTAATTTCTTTTAAAAATTGACATGAATTCTTTTCCCCAAGAAATTTACATATTTTTATGGCTCTGATCTCTCCATATAGAATATATATATATATAAATATAAAATTCCTATTGCATAGAATAAAAAACGAAAGCAAAGCAAAAAGATTAATGTGAAGAGAAGGCAGTTGGTGAGATTTTCTGAAATTAAGTAATCAGAATAGAAAGATAATATTCATGTTTCTTTTCCTTTGATTCTATTTCTAAATATGCACTCTCAAATTAACATAGAAAAATATTTATTAAGTGCTTAATGGCATATAATTCCATTAGATAAATTATAAAGAAATTGAAAGCTATATTGACAGTTACATCCAATGCTGCATTTTAAAGCCAATAGAGAAAACTAAGTAAACAAATTAAAAATAGAATATAAAAAACATTACAGAAAATAAGCCAGAGGGAACAGTGTAGTGTAGAATCAATTCTCAGAAAAAAACAATGTTAATTAAAAAAATCAGTGGGACTGTTTCACTGCATTGACTCATGAACTCAGATTCAAGAGATATCTAATCCACTGTAGTGATTTGTCAAAATTGACCCAGTTATTCAATTCCATTTAACCTACGAAGGTGAAAATTGTATTGTGTTGACCACAGTTGGGACAGAGATTTCACTACCTAAGACAGTTATCTACCTTACCACTCATTCATTACTTAACTTATTCACTGTATAGTATTTATTTTCTGTTGGGTGTCAAGATATTGAAGAGAAAAAAAACTTATAGTCCTTATTCTTCAGGAGTCCAGACAGTCAGAGATAGAAGAACATGTAACAATGGTACTGCTATATGATCGCTTTTCACAGAGATGGGATGTTAAGTGTGGTGGTGGAGAGTGAAGTAAGATTTCAGAAGTCATGGTTGATTTCAATCTAAGTATGACTGAGTTCTTAACAATAAATCAGCGGAGGAATTATTTCAGGTAGAAGAAAATGTGCAACAGCATAGATTATAGAAGGGCATGGATTGTTTTGGAAACTACAGCATAAGCACTGCAGATTTTCAGGAAGTAATAGGAGATGAGATGAAAGAAAGGTGTTTCAAGGATCTTCTCTATGCTAAGTCAAGCAGTTTGCATTTTAGCACAGGGATTGGAGAGTCACTTAAAGATTTTATGAGGGAGACAGGTATGATTGGACTTGCTTTAGGAAAGATCTCTGGCAGCACCTCGAAGGGTGAACTGGAAAGGACTGAGCATGTAGATAGAACAATGAGTAGCAATTGTAATAAAAGAGGAAATAATAGAGAAATACTTAATAGCTGGAGCTATCAGGTCCTCATACTGTTCATGAGGTTCTCAGAACTGGACATGGAACTGGGGTTCTTAGAACATGGAACAACAGACTGGTTGCAAATCGGGAAAGGAGTATGTCAAGGCTGTATATTGTCACCCTGCTTATTTAAGTTATATGCAGAGGACATCATTCGAAATGCTGGGCTGGATGAAGCACAAGCTGGAATCAAGATTTCCAGGAGAAATATTAATAACCTCGGATACGCAGATGACACCACCCTTATGGCAGAAAGCAAAAAAGAACTAATGAGTCTCTTGATGAAAGTGAAAGAGGAGAGTGAAAAAGTTGGCTTAAAACTCAACATACAGAAAACTAAGATCATGGCATCTGGTCCCATCACTTCATGGCATATAGATGGGGAAACAGTGGAAACAGTGACAGACTATTTTTTTGGACTCCCAAATCACTGCAGATGGTGATTGAATTAATCATCATTAATTAGATTCAGAGGGAAGAGAGAAAGGAACCAAGAGTGATTACCTGGTTTCTAGTTTGTCCGGATGGTGACCGATGCTTCTGTTACTCAGTAAGGAGAGGAAGAGAAGCAGAGGGAAGATAATACTCTTGTATGGGGGTAAACTGGATACATTAAAAATCAGTCAGTTCAGTTCAGTCAGTCAGTTGTGTCCGACTCTTTGCGACCCCATGAACCACAGCACGCCAGGCCTCCCTGTCCATCACCAACTCCCGGAAACCACCCAAACCCATGTCCATCGAGTTGGTGATGCTGTCCAGCCATCTCATCCTCTGTCTTCCCCTTCTTCTCCTGACCCCAGTCCTTCCCAGCATCAGGGTCTTTTCCAATGAATTAACTCTTCGCATGAAGTGGCCAAAGTATTGGTGTTTCAGCTTCAACATCAGTCCTTCCAATGAACATCCAGGACTGATCTCCTTTAGGATGGACTTGTTGGATCTTCTTGCAGTGAAAGGGACACTCAAGAGTCTTCTCCAACACCACAGTTCAAAAGCATCAATTCTTCAGCGTTCAGCCTTTTTCACTGTCCAACTCTCATATCCATACATGATGAGTGGAAAAACCATAGCCTTGACTAGACGAACCTTTGTTGGCAAAGTAATATCTCTGCTTTTCAATATGCTATCTAGGTTGGTCATAACTTTCCTTCCAAGGAGTAGGCGTCTTTTGATTTCATGGCTGCGATCACCATCTGCAGTGATTTTGGAGCCCAAAAAAATAAAGTCTGACACTTTTTCCACTGTTTCCCCATCTATTTGCCATGAAGTGATGGGACCAGATGCCATAATCTTAGTTTTCTTAATGTTGAGCCTTAGACCAACTTTTTCACTCTTCAAATACTAAGAGAAAAAATAGTTATTTCTTCCAAAATAAGTAAATCTTCCTTCTTTTTTTTTTTTTTTTTTAAATCCTGAAACTGTGTTGCTAATACCAATTGATCTGCACACATCCTTTCCCATTCCTGGAATAGGTTGTTATTTAAACTTACTTTCTCTGGAACATTGCCTTTGGCAAATAGCCCAAAGAAGTATGTGCACTTAGGAAAGTCTTTGCAGGTGGGAATTCTGCGTTCCCTGTTTTATCACTATTAATGTCCTTCCCCTTTCTTGACCAGAACAAGGAAGAATTCAATGAAAGGACACCTGTTGGTTTGAGCTTTGCCTTGTAATAACTAGATGTGTTTAGTTATTGCATGACCAAGAAATGAACCTGAAAACCACCTTGTATTTTCCAACAGAGTATTGTTGTTCTCTCTCTCTCTCTTCTTTTTTTGAATGAGAAACTAGACAAATGGTGACCAGACGGTTCAGTCTCAAAAAGCATAATTGCCAACTCTGATTTAAGCAGGGGTGGAAAAACTCCTCAGAGGAAAATGGGAATTTAGCTTCAAGATAGTAGTTTCCATGTGTGAGTGGGTTTTCAGTTCTCCAAAGGGAAAAAAAAAGGAATAACAAAAAAAAATCATTTACAGAATTTAGGATGATAAGTTTATTTTTAGAGAATCTACTAAAACAGCTATTTCTTGCTTGTGTATATTTGTACTAGTAGAAATCATTCAGCATTTTTTTTTTTTTTGCAGACTTTAGTGTTCTCATTCATCCTTTAGAAGGAGTTAACTGAGCTGACAGATTTAATTACTCAAAGTGGTCAGTCTCATTTTTTATTTCACTTTGACATAAGACTTGGCACAAGTCTATTACAAGCTATGCTCATTTATTGCTGCACTTCTAAGTTATAAATCTGGTTTACATCTATGGAAAATGTAGTGCAGCATTGAAGACATGTCCAATTATCTAGGCAATTTGTTTTATGAACTTATACTAAATTAAATAGAAAGCATTGCCAGTATTTGTTCTTCCTCTGTGGGCTGCAAATCAGATAAGAAAAAAAACCTTCTTGAACAGGGGCATTCAAAGTTCTGGCTTTTCAGACTGTTTCCTGAATGTGTTCTGATTAAAACACAACCTGAAAGTCTGATTGATGGTCTCTATTTCTTTTCTTAATGACACAAATACATTTGGAATGTTGACTCCTCTGCAAGTTAGAATTGCTGAGCTGAATGTCATTGCCTTCAGCAGTTCTTCATATTCGTTAGAGGAAATGATTTGACAAAGTGCTTAAATCAGGGATATGCAAAGCTGGTTTTCTCAGGAAATAGCTATTGAAAGGGATTTTGTGAGTCTCTTACCTATAAAAATGAAATAAAATTCAGCCTAGGATGGGCGATCAAGATATCGTACTGTACGTGCTCATTTGATCAAGCATAATACAGAGCTGTGAAGGGTTACAAAGAGTCGTATACACTTAGTGACTGAACAACAACCAGGGATGTAAGACTAGGACATTATTGGGGGTGATGTGACCTGCTTTTTTGGTTCTACTCCTTTTTTTTTTTATTCTGGGACAGAAGGCTGCTGAATTAAAAGAAAACAAAACAATGTGGAAGACTTTCAGCTCATGAAAATTTGAGAAACTTTCTGAAGTAGAATGGGTAACTTATGGAATCATTCAGTAGTTGATTTGGAGTTAGCTCTTAAATTGGTTGCTTCTAGAAAGGGAGGTCGATTGATTCCTTTCTCATTTCATTTTTATAACTGCTTATTCTCCTTTTATAAGTAAAATAATTTTTCTTATCTTTCTAGCAATATACTGATTTTAGAGTCTTTTTCTGATTGTTTTAGCAACTCTGTTTCCGCCAGTGTAGACTATTCTGTTGGTTGAGTTTTGTGTCTATTTCACTGTGTGGCTTTATTTCATTCTTTGGTGACGTGATTCTTGATTGTGTGTTTTTATTTGTCTGCAAACATTTGTGCAAAGTGCTTGATGGATGCGTCATGAGCTTCTGCTAAGACTTGTATACTATCGTGTTTTCAATTAAATTTAAAAAGACACACATATTTCTCTAGAGGCTGGTCGTCTTGTTCTGGATATTTTCTGTTGCACTTAAGCACTGACAGCCACCTAGGGCTGTGTCACCTGTTTAACACACAGCACCTACCTATCTTGCATCTTCCAGGTTGACTTCTTGCTTCCTGGAGAGAGGGCAGTGGCACAGAGATGAATCTCTCCACTGTCCTGGCAGGTCCTCTCATGAGGTCTGCCCTGTTCCCAGGTCTGGGGCACCTACACTTTAGTCTGTCTTCTACCCTATATTTCCTGTGTTATGTTTTCCCCTTTCTTTTGTCCCTATTATGGTGTCATCACTTAGGAATTCTATGTGGTTTCTGATCTATGGAGATGTCTCATTTTATCTTTGTACATGCCATGTTTATTCATTTAAGTATATTTTCTATCATCTAGAGGGATTTGACATTGTTCAAGCTGACATTTTGAGTGAAATTAATGCTTTTTTAAGGCTTGATTTAGGCAACTGTGCTTACCCGGAATTTTGCACTGCTATCCCAGTCTAGGCTTGCCTTTAAAAGTCACCACCACCAACTGTCTTTTCACTGGAGGTGTTTATTTTCAGGCACATCCAGATAACTAGTAAGTGGAAAACCATCATCAAATTATTTCTGTTACTTTTAAGCCAAGACAATTATAAATCTCAACAACATATATTAAGTTATAAAACAATAAAAAACCCATCCTTTCCCTTTCTGTTGCTTTATTATTATTCCAGGCCTTAAATATAACTACTTTTTTAAATCAAAGGAGGCAAAATGAAAATCAAAAGGGAGAAATATTTTGAACTTCAAAACTAATGAACACAGTGCCTCACCCTTATGGTACATTTGCTATTAAAATATACTCTTTTAGGTTCAAATCTGCAATTGTATATGGCAAATAGGGGGATTTAGAAAATAGTCTTTTGTGATAAAGGCAAGATTTAATTGCCTAGTAAAAATAACTTGTCTTTGTGGATGAAAATTTTGGTCAACACTCATTTTAAAAAAGTCATATATAAGAATTTAAAACTATTTCTCAGTGGAGCTATTAAGGAAGCTTTAAAAGGAATCTCCTTATCCTTAAATACATTTCCTAATCTGTTTTTCTTTCTGCTGTTACAAATAAGTAGATGCTGTATTGAAAGTTATCCTCATTGCTTTTTATTCTCCCAAGAATTATTCATGCCATAGTCTACTTTTCTCCATTTATTATACTCATTTGCTTTTAGTTTGGCAGTTTTCCTCATGTTTCAATCCATTGTTGTGACAGAAAGTTACTCATCAAGATTTTACTTGAAAAAGAAAATGATAATTCATGTTCACATTTTAAACTTACTTCTTTTTAGTCTTTCTTTTTATTCCATAGTTCTGTGTGCATTCCAATGAC
The DNA here is from genome assembly GCA_007570785.1 of Antilocapra americana. Classification (NCBI taxonomy): domain Eukaryota; kingdom Metazoa; phylum Chordata; class Mammalia; order Artiodactyla; family Antilocapridae; genus Antilocapra; species Antilocapra americana. The sequence goes on along the minus strand of ML663566.1, from coordinate 12,923,081 downwards.
AGAGACTATAACTGACAAGATAATGTTAGTTATAGTTTAAAATTTATGTGTTGATCTAGCTAAAGAAGGCTCACTAGATACTAAAAATTAAACTGAAAAAAAAATAGAAAATGTCAAAAAACACCTCACAACAGATTTATTTTAAAAAGCCAGTACTTTCATGCTTAACCAGTAATGAGCTTACATATACCATTTATTCCTCACAGTGTGTAAGGCTTGGATGGGTATGCTATGCATGGGCTTGTGAGTATGCTAGCTTGCCTCAGTCTATACTCCATCTCCTCCCTTATTTGCACATTCCTCTTGATGAATGTGAGTTTGATCCCTGGGTCAGTGGGGAAGATCCCCTGGTGGTAGGAAATGGCCACCCACTCCAGTATTCTTGCTTGGAAAGATCCAATGAACAAAGGCGTCTGGCAGGCTACAGTCCATGGATTCGCAAAAAGTCGGACATGACTGAAGCGGCATTCTTTCTTCTTTCTTTTCTTGATGAATGAGCTTTATCATTTTCACTCCTTTTCTTCCCTACATTTTGTCTGCCCTTACTATTATTTTTTTGCTTTCAATTATCTGTCAAACTATTATCCATCTATCTAGCTAACTAGCTAATTATCTTCTTTTCTGGATCTATCTCAAGTATTTCAACAAAGTCCTCTGACACAGTTTTGATGGTGGAGATGAGATTTTCTTTTACACATTCTTTTCCATGTCCTCTTACCTCCTCTTCCTTATGAAGTTTGATAAAGAAGATTGAGAGGTTAAAACTCTCTGAACCTATAATTTAATTTTTAGAAAGAGTTGTTTGCTAGTGTTTACAAGTCTGTTAAGCAAAGGCGCCTTACAGCCTGCAGAGGGTGTGGTGGGCAGCTGGCGAGGATGTCTTTACTCTGTGCTTTCTGTCAGATATGATCAGCAGTAACCCTGGAGCAGCTGCTGCTAAGTTGCTTCAGTTGTATGTGACTCTTTGCAACCCTGTGGACTGTGGACCTCCAGGCTCCTCTGTCCATGGGATTCTCCAGGCAAGAACAGTGGAATGGGTTGCCATTTCCTCCTCCAGGGGATCTTCCCTACCCAGGGATCAAACCTACATCTCCTGCATTGGCCGGGAGGTTCTTTACCACCAGCGCCACCTGGGAAGCCCTACCCCTGGAGCTGGACTATGTCTAAAGAACAATAAAAGACAGACCTAGCTAGGAAATTTCTGCTCCATTCTGAGTCCTCTTTTTTCTTCTTAGGCAGACCAGCTTGGGTTGGAATATTGGGTAGGGTGGATGTTCACATAGGAATCTATGGAGTGGAACCAAATAGCCTCTTCTCCCTGATTCAGGAAAGTTAAGGAAAATGATTGTGTGTCCCTGGTGGCTCAGTGATAAAGAATCTGCCTACGAAGTGGGAGACTTGGGTTGGATCCCTGGGTTGAGAAGATCCCCTGGAAAAGTAAATGGCAATTCACTCCAGTATTCCTGCCTAGAAAATCCTATAGACAGAGGAAGCTGGCGGGTTACAGTCCATGGGATCTTGAAAGAGGTGGACACGACTTCAAGAACAAAAAATAACAAAAGAAAATGATTAAAAGCATTGTAATTTTTGAGCATGAGTCTTACAAACACAATAGAAAATATAGTTGACCCTTGAACAACACAGGGACTAGGGGTACTGAACCTCTGAACACTTGAAAACAAGAGTGTAACTTTACTCTGGCCCTCTGTTTCCTAGGTCCTGCATTCTCGAATTCAACCAACCTTATGTCATGTAATAGCGAAGTATTTACTATTGAAAAAAATCAGTGTATAAGTAGACCTATGCAATTCAAACCTGTGTTGTTCAAGGGTCAGCTGTATTGCTTTTGACTCAAAATTTAATTTGTTTGTAGTCTTTGTATTTGTTGTGACATTTTATTTAATTTTTTAATATTTGGGGATCTTAATAGTTATACTAAAACTCATGTTCATATGATAGAGAGATGTAATGTTCCTTTATATGGGTTAAAAAAGTCTTATTCCAGTATAAACAGTTTTATTTAAAATTCTTATGAGATGATTAGTACAAATTCTACAGAATTTGGATGGAATTTTAGCATGATTGTATTTTAAAAGTCTTTCTTAAATTATGCCATTATCCTATTAAGTGCTAGCTGGTATGTTACCACTTTTTTGAAGCACTGTTTTAGACAATGGATGGAGAAAATCATTCTCATTCATAAAGATCAATTTAAATTTAATAGTGTGACTGTTCCATTTACTTTAAAGAAAACCACTACTTATTGAAAATATTTAGACAAAAAAAGTACTTCACACAAAGAAGTTAAACACTGTTTAGTACTTTATTACAGTACTGGGAACATTAAATAAATAATAATGAAATAAAATGAAGGAGAAGGTCCGTTAGCAGCCTGGATTTCATTTTCATGAAAGCCTTGAAATTTATGCAAGTTACTAAGTACCAATGTATAGGCCATCTGAATATATGGGTGTCACGTTTAAGTTTGTTTAAATATCTGCTTAAAAAAAAATTGGGCAAAGATCTGCTAAATATTTTCTTCCTGAAAATATAGGCCCTGTCTTTTCAGCTGGAAACTGTGCCCTACTCCACTTCATTGTCCTAGAGATGTCATTCTACTACACAATAGTTGATTCATTTCATGCTGGAAAAGTTATAGTGCTTCCTTCTCTTGGCCTTGGACTGATTGGTCTAGTTATGGGTACATGGTCATAATTTTCCAGTGTGTTCCTTCTCTAGTATTTTCTTGATACTGCTGCTGCTGCTAAGTCACTTCAGTCGCGGCCGACTCTGTGCGACCCCATAGATGGCAGCCCACCAGGCTCCCCCATCACTGAGATTCTCCAAGCAAGAGTACTGGAGTGGGGTGCCATTGCCTTCTCCATTCTTGATACTATGTGCACTATTTGTGGCTAAAGTTTTAATGTGAAAGAGCTCCAAAGTTGCAAATGGACACTTGTCATGCCTTTTTGGCTGGAAGAAGAAAGGTGTATTCTTTGGTAGAGTGTGAGGTGGGAGAAAGACAGAGAGAGAGAGAATGAGAGCAGAAGAATGATAAGGAAGGTGAAAGGGTATTGAGGTAGTGGTGGGGATGGAGAGCTATTAAACAGACCCAGAAAGTTAAGAAAGTAGAAGAGCAATAAATGGTCCTGATGTCATTTGCATTATTTTGAATTATTTGAATTCTTGGGTCCCTGTTTTGCCTGTAGCCTGGTTGTTCTGTAAGATTCCCTAGTATTTTTCCAATAAAAATGCCCCTTTAAAATTTGTTCTTACTGAGTATCAGTCATTGCCACCAAACTTTCTGATAAGTGCAAATTTTATCTTATTTTACACGTCTCATTTAGAGAGAGGTCAGTTTGAAGAAAGGCAAACTTGTGAATATAGTCTATGTCCTAATGCAGAGATCCTCATAAAGATATTTAAAATCAGTTATGGTTAGCTTTTAAAGGAAGCAAATAGTCCAAGTAGAAAACTTTGAATCTATTAAGTGATACTTAAAAGCCTTTTGGGCTTCCCAGGTGGTGTTAGTAGTAAAGAACCATGCCTGCCAGTGCAAGAGATGTAAGAGATGTGGGTTCAGTCCCTGGATAGGGAAGATCCCCTGGAGGAGGAAATGGCAACCCACTCCAGTATTTTTGGCTGGAGAATCCCATGGAAAAGGAGCCTGGTGGGCAATGGTCCATAGGGTCACCAAGAGTCTGACACAACTGAAGCAACTTAACACACACAAAAGCATTTTAGGTTTTGAGACTTAGGTTTTCTTTAGTGTGCTAGAAAGGTAGTTGATGAAATAAGTTTACCTGTGAGGTTTGATTACTCACTTTACCTCATGCAGACCTCATACCGCATACCTCATACTTCACATGTAATCCCAGTGATCTTGAATGTCTTAACAGAATCGCCAAGTTGTCAAATGAATTTTTCCCATTTCCTTACATAAATGCACTTCACTATTATATGTAATGTAGGTCTTCCCCAGTGGCTCAGTGGTAAAGAATCCACCTGCAATGCAGGAGACAGGAGATTGCAGGTTCGATCCCTGAGTTGGTAAGATCCCTTGGAGAAGGGAATGGCAACCCACTTCAGCATTCTTGCCTGGAGAATCCCAAGGACAGTGGAGCCTGGCAGACTACCATCCTTTGGGTCGTAAAAGAGAGCTTATTATCTGTAAAATAAGCTCTTATAATCTAACTCCAAACTTCTGTCATTTTAAAACATTTGTAAAGGGCCTTCACTGTGAAAAGCAGTATATTCTTAGTTCTGTGCTGATTGGAAGACATAGTCTCAGACATAGTACAACTTTTTTTTTTAATAAAGGAGACAAATAACATATGTCACTACAATACTGAGTGACATATAGAAGATACAGATACTTACTTTAAGAATATAAGGGTACAGAGGATGTCAGGGCGGTAGGTCTGCCTTCTTGGAGATTATCACTATTCTCTTTGGCTACAGCCACCATCTAGAAAACTGGGAAATACAACCTGTTGGGTAACCCAGCAACTTCTGTTGATAATTCTACAGTTCAAGACTTTTTCTTTTTAGGATAATGCCTGTGCAGAATGTTACCTAAGGAGTGTGAATCAGGGCAGAGCTCTGCCTCTTGCAGGCAGGCTGAGGATCGATCGTGCACATTGGGCAGATTGCCCTTTTTGAGCAGCTGCTAAATACTCATGATTTCCCTCTGGTCTCTCAGGATCATTTCCCAGCTTCTTTGACTTATTTCTTTATCAAATGCTACAGCTATAAGTCTCTCATTGCCCCCAGAGCTCTGTTTTGCTGCTTTGCTGCTGTGCTTGCCTACATTTTCCTACTTTTGACCTATGTTCATGGCTTCCGAGTATTCTCCCCATTTTCTGACATTGGTTCACACCCAGCTCTGGCAGCTGTGCTCTTCTGTTTTCAGAGCTTGTCTCATAGGGACTACCATTCACACCTCTCTAAATTTCCTTAGAAAAATTCAAATTCATTTTCAAGAATTTAAATTCATTTAACTTTACTTAAAGCCCTTGCAGAACTCTGTTGTTTCTTTATAGATTATTAGAAATGACTGGAAGGTTTTGAATAGATTGGAGAAGGTCCTGATGAGAAAACTGACAACATCAAGGATAGAATAGAAGGCTAGAGAGAGTTTAAGAAATGCCACGAGAAAGTAAGCTACATTTGCTTATCTGTTTCTCCCAGTAGAGACACTATTAAGAGTTTATTTTAATTATCAAAACATCTGAATAGTAATTGATGATAAATGAACATTATTTCAATATATAAAGGGAAAATAATAGAGTTTAAATCAAGTACTCAGAAGGATGTAGTTGATCGTATAACAGGAGAAGTTGTAATCAACTGTACCTGACCTCTCTTTGGAAGAAGAAGGAAGGAACAAAGTACAGACTCTCTCAGACTTCATGTTGTGTTTTTCTGAATGGTTGACAGTATTACTGACAAAGCAGGAAAAATAGAGGAGCTAGCAGCTTCTGGGGCTTTCCTGGTGGCTCAGTGGTAAAGAATTCACCTGCAGTACAGGAGACATGAGTTCCATCCTTGGGTCAGGAAGACTCCCTGGAGAAGGAAATGCAACCCACTCCAGTATTCTTTCCTGGGAAATCCCATGGACAGAGGAGCCTGGCGGGTCTACAAGTCATTGGGGTCACAAAGAGTCAGATGTGACTGAGCGACTACAGAACAACAATAGCAGCCTCTGAAGGTACAGATTTTGACTTTGATTTTCATTACATTTACTTTTTGGTACCCTTTGGGCATCTCAAGGAAGCTATCTAGGAAAGAGTTAGATATTTGGACCTGGAACTCAGAGGAGATAAAGAGGCTGGGGATCTGGACTGGATGATGTGATTCTTTGAGAGGGGAACCTCAGTATTTAAAAAGTGAACTGCAAGAATATATATTGTAGAAGAAATAGAGAAAGATCTATCCAAGAACTAGAAAGGTAAACACAGGAATAATGCCATGGAAGTTTGGAGAAGAAAAAAATACTGAATGCTCTGAGGTTGCATGAATACATTTCATGAGCTAGTCCCACGGGAGCTGCAGAACCTATTCACATGGCAGATGAGAAGCAAGATGATTTATATACGGGTTGGTGGAAAACCCTACCAACCTGGGGCTGCCCTTCAATTCCAATCTGCCTTTGCAGGCTTGGCTGCAGTTTCTTAAGGACAGCACAGGGCAGGCTGTATTAATAACTTTCTTCTTTCTGTGCAAATGCGGTGTGTGTGTCTGTCTTCTGCTGTGACGTTGATGAAGTTTTCACATCTCACATCTCTTTCTTTAACTGGAGAGTGTTCACTTGTACTTGTGAAGACTCTGAAGAACTATTGAGTCCTCAAAATAATCTCTGGAGAGATATTTCCACTTTTACATGAAGTTGTTTCTGAAACAGCATTTGGATATAGTTTGTAGTACAGTGCTTTGTACATAGCTTGTGGATGCAAAGTCAGTTCAGCCATGTCTGACTGTTGGAACCCTGTGGTCCATAGCCCACCGGGCTCCTCTGTCCATAGGATTCTCCAGGCAAGACTACTGGAGTGGGTTGCCATGTCCTCCTCCAGGGAATCTTTCCAACCTAGGGATCGAACCTGCATCTCTTATGTCTCCTGCTTTGGCAGGCAAGTTCTTTACCACAAGATCCACCTGGGTGAATGATGTGGCTGTCAATGCATATGTTTATTAACCAGTTAACATGACCTACATGTGGCTGATGACAATGAATACTTTTTAAAATAGGCATGTGGGCATGATTGCTAGTCAGTCTAACACAGGTTCCAAAAACCCTGTTTAATCATTTCAATGTGAATTCACTCTGTGAGATAAGACTAATAATTAAAGGAAGTAAAAAATTATGAATTCAATGAATAAAATGTTTAATTCAGACATCCCTTGCTCTTGGTAATTTTCATCAGAGTTTTCTTATTGTTTTTTTGCTTCCGTGTTTGACTCTGGAAAATTGGGACTACTTGGACTTGGGACATTGTCCTATTTTGCGTTTCCAGTTTTTTTAAATTGGTACATATATTAAATTTAAAGTTCCTCAGCCAAAAGTATATTAAAAATCCCCAATTGCTCTTTTCTAGTGGAAAAAAAAAATGAAGCAATCTCCAATGGAGAGGGACTCCCTCTTCTGTGGGCTTGCCTGAAGAACAGGGGACTACTTACATGTGAGCTCAAAATCATTGCGCCAGACAGACAGTGTGCTTTGATGTATCCTATTCATCATTTTGTTTTTTGTTAAGACTTTTTTATTCTCTGCTTCACAGAATATAAATCTGGCTTATTACATTTAAATTTTCATGCAGGGCCATATATTACCTTAAAATTTTTATGTTTTTCTTGGCATAATTCTTAGATTAAAATGAAGAGCTTGAAGAATTATGAGCCAACCAATTGAATTTACAAATATAAAATGTAACCTATCAAGCTACCAGAGTGAAAATGCCTAAGTCAAGTTGCTCTGGAAATGAATATTAATTACTGGTCATTGAGAACTATATTTTCCTGCCAGAACAAAACAGATGATTTCTATGATAGATGCAAGGTAATTCAGTTTAATAATCAAGCAATCTCTTGCTGTTCTTTTCTATTCTGTTGAGGGGACCCAGATCTGAATGAACTGAATATTTGTGTCCCCTTGAAATTCACTGGGGGTTGAAACCCTAATGCCTAATATGATGGTATTTGGAGAAAGAGCCTGTGGGAGATAATTAGGGTTAGATTAGGTCATGAGGGTGGGGCCCTCATCATAGAATATTGGTGATCTTACAAAAAGAGGAGATGAGAATACACTCAGGAGGTGGTAAGCCAGGTAGAGAATGCCCACAAGAAATGGAATTGGCTTGCACCCCGATCTTTCACTTCTCAGCCTTAAGAACTGTGATTAAAGGAATTTCTGTTAATAACTCAAGCAGCAGCAGCAGTCTATGGTATTTTGTTATGAAAGCCCAAGCAGACCAAGATAACTATGGTATTTGCTTAGCTGTTTCCTTGTTCATTTTCAGATTTTTTTTTATATTGTAAATACATACAAATCAATAAAATATTCAGTGATGGTGAGGTATTTCATAGCATATAGACAGAGTGATGTTTAGAGAAGTAGAAAAGTGATCAGAGAAGAACTAACTTTTTTTTAAAGGATTTAAAAAAATATTTCATATTTATGTACTTATTTATTTGGCTGTGGCAGGTCTTAGTTGTGGCATGTGGGAACTAGTTCCCTGACCAGGAGCCTTCTGTATTGGGAGCATGGAGTCTTAGCCACTGGGCCACCATGGAAGTCCCAGAGAAGACCTCATTGGGTCAAAAATAAGGTTGTTTAGTGTTATAGGGGTAAGATGGGGACACTGTTTCAGGAAGAGGTAATCACCATTGCATCGTCCCTGTGTATACCCTAGCACCACTCTTTGTGTACTCTAAATGTTAAATAAAGATAGTTGACAAAATGACAAAGGTGAAATTTGTTTTGGATTTGGTTGGCGATGAAGAGGGATTTTGAAAATATAGACTTTTTTCTGGGCATATGTGTGAGCCATTTAGTAGAAAATAATGTAAAAGTGTTTAAAGTTTGAACAACTGTTGAAAATGAGGCTCTCTCGGTAAAATCCACACTGTTAGCTTTACATTCTCACTCTTACTCTGTCCTCTGCCTTTGTGTGACAACCCGGTTTTATTGTCTCTGAGTTCTGTAGGACCTACATTCATGATGGTGAGTACCTCTCTAAAATGGACATTGGAAACTACACAGGCATTTGGGAAACCACTGTAGATTTTCTGGGGTGCAGTGTTTTATTTCTGTGGTGTAAGTTGAGGTCTAGCCCCCCGAGCCAGGTTTCTGCAGTGATTTTCCTGGCTGAGACTCTGCAAATGTGGTTGGCACCATGCTAGGGTGGCTCAGGTAGCCAGGGACTGAGATTATGTTTGCCATTTTCATAAAACCTCATGGAATAAACATAGGCTCTGGTCACCCTTTCTTCTACCCCCCACTAGAGCCCTTAGCAGGAAGGAAGTATCATTTTCATCTCTTGGTACAATGAAAGCTCTGAGAATCTAGTTACGATTCCCCTTAGCAAATGGAATCCCAGAAGTGTCTGCACATAGCTAAAATGCACATGTATTCTCCTCTTGGAGTTTTTTCTTTTTTCTTCAGACCATGGTTGAAAAAAAAAATCTGCTCTTTAAATTATTCCATTGCTTTACAGAGGAAGTATTAATTACATGACTGCAAGCATAGATCAGGCTGGGATGTAATTACAGGGCTTACTTTGTCTCTGTTGTCCAACAGAATTAGGCAGGAAGTGTTCATGATGCCAGTGGTTTAAGGTGTTTTGTAGCCCATTATGTTTCTGGTTCTCTCAAGAACTTAAGCATGGATCAAATGACATTTCTGTTGCCCAACTGTCTGGAAAAACAACAAAGGAGGTATTACTAGAGATACATTTTTACAAGTCTTACATTTGCACATTGCTAGAAAATGTTATATGTAGCCTTTCAAAAGGTAGTCTATAGCATCACTCTTGTTTTCTGAGTTTTCTCTCTTTTGTCACAGTGTGAGCCCATCACTGGCTCTATATTTGGTTATCACACTAAACAATGATGTCACTGAGAAGATTAAAAATGTGTTTATATTATACAGTTTATTTCTTTTTAACCATGCTTTATATAAAATTTTTTCTTAGATGTCCGATTTCAAATTATTTTAGAATATCAGAATAAAAATTAAAGTTTCTAAAACTACCCTTCATCTCATTTACTTTTTTTGTGGGTTATTATTTTCTGTATTGAGATTTTTCATCATTCTTATAAAGATTGACTCTATTTGTTTTACTTGTTAGTTCTGCAAATTTCCTGTGGTAATCATGTTTATTCTCAGCTTTTAAGCTTTCTCTTCAGTTAAAGAAGCTTTGTCATTCTGCTACTGTTTTCTTTTATATGGTGTTCTACATCTTTGAAAGTTCTTCTCATAGCTAGATTCTCCTCCATATCTTCTCCCATCCTGAATATTATATTTCTTGATATTTTTCTTGTTGTGTGTGTTGGTAGCTCGGTCGTATCTGACTCTTTGCAACCCCATAGACTGTAGCTCACTAGGCTCTTCTGTCTATGGAATTCTCCAGGCAAGAATACTGGAGTGGGTTGCCATTCCCTTCTCCAATTTTTCTTATTGCTATTGGGCAATTCATATTACATTCCTCTCTTTCTTCAGATTTTCACGTTATTGGACTGTTTGATTTCCTCCTAATGCACTGCAGATTATACTTTGACTGCACAATTTTCTCAAAGCACTTGTGTATATAATTGCTTTTAGTCTCAATTGCATAATTCTGACCTTGTTACTGATCTTGCAGTTATTCTATTTGTTTCCCATTCAAAGTTTCATTTTTCATATTCTTATTTGAAAAACAAGATGACAGTTTCTATCGTATGTCAGAGAAATGAACATTCAAGGTTGTAGATGCCTCCTTCATCTTCCTTTTTTGGGCTCATATTAATAAAAGTTTTCACTCCAAAGACACAGATTTGGATTTTGACAAGCATCTTCATTCTTTGTTAGGAAAGTAACACTAAATTAGATTGGTTAATTTGTTTCAGAAGGAAATGAAAAGTCATAGTTAACGTAAGCATTGAAATTCAGGTAAACTTAGGTAATAAGAAATGAAACAAAGATATTAAATGAGAACACAGCGTGCTCTAAAAGAGCTTCCCAGGTGGCACAGTGGTAAAGAATCTGTCTGCCAATGCAGGAGACACAAGAGATGCAGGTTCAGTCTCTGGGTCAGGTCAATTCCTTGGAGTGGGAAATGGCAACCCACTCCAGTATTCTTTTCTGGGAAATTCCCTGCACAGATTAGCCTGGTGGACTACAGTCCATGGCGTTGCCAACAGTCAGACATGACTGAGCACTGCTTTCATTTTTCATGCACTGTGAAGAAGTGCAGTAGCAGGAGTAGAGTTGTAAAGTTAAAAGGCCTGGGTCTGTGTTGGCTCTGTCTTTTAACTGCTGTGTGGTAGGGAGCAATGTGTCTTCCAACTTCTCGAAGTCTCAATTATCTGATGGAACATGGAAATTGTTATCCATTTCCAAAGGCTGTCATATTAAAAATCAGATGGTGGGACGAATTGAGAGAGTAGTCTTGATATATATATACTTTACCATGTGTAAAATAGATGGCTAGCGAGAAGCTGCTGTTTAGCATAGGGAGCTCAGCTCGGTGCTCTGTGATGACCTAGCAGGGCAGAGTGGAGTAGGGATGAGAGGGAGGCTCCAGATGGTGTGGACATATGAATACTTATAGCTGATTCATTCTTGTTGTACAGTAGAAACAAAACAATGTAAAGCAATTATGCTCCAATTGAACAATAAATTAACAACATGAAATAGGAGTATTGATGTGAAATTGCCTAATTTTCTTTCATTATCTTCTGTCTTATGGTTTATACTAGTTAGTTCCCTTTATTCATGGCTTTGCTTTCCTTGGTTTCAGTTACCCACAGTCAATGGCGAGAAACTGAAAGTATCAAAGGAAGAATTCCAGAAATAAACAATTCATAAGCTTTAAACTGAACACTTTTCTGAGTAGCACAATGAAATTTTGTGCCATTCAGCTCTGTACTGCCCCAGACTTGCATCCTCATTTTTTTCAGTAGATTTTGCCAAGTAGTACCTTAGTAGCCATCTCAGTTATCTGTCATCGTGATAGCATAGTACTTGTGTTCACATAACCCTTATTTTACTTATTAGTGGCCCCAAAGAGCAAGAGTAGTGATGCTGGTCATTCGAGTATGCCAGAGAGAAGCCATGAGGTGACTTCTTTAAGTAAAAGGTGAAAGTTCTCAGCTTAATAGGGAACGAAAAAAAGAATATGCTGCAGTTGCTTAAATCTACAGTAAGAACCAATCTTCTATCTGTGAAACTGATGAAGGGAAAAGAAATTCATACAAGTTTTGCATTTGCGCCTCAAACTGCAGAAGTTTCAGCCACAGTGCGTGATAAGTGCTCAGTTAAGATAGACAAGGTGTTAAGTGTGTACGATAAGATATTTTGAATGAGAGAGACCACAATTAATAGCCGTTATTTACAATGTATAGTATTTTATTATTAGTTTTTTTTGGTTAATCTCTTACTGTGCCTAATTTATAAATAAAAGCTTATCATAGGTGCCTATGTACAGGAACAAACCTAGTACATATAGGGTAGGGTTTGGTACTATTATACTGATATCTGTGGTTTCAGCATCCACTGGGGGTCTTATCCCTCTCGGATAAGAGGAAACCACTGTATTTAGTTTCTGTTCATTTTCATCGAATTAATTCTTTGTTGTCAGACCTGTACTTAACAGAATACCAAACAGTGATGTACCTTTGGGGAAGGTCACACAACGTAACGGTTAATAGCATAGAGTGTTGTCAAGCAGGTTATGTTTATACCTCATCTCATCTCTGTCCTGTTGGTGTGATTTGGGGCAAGATGCTTAACTTCTTTAAATCTCAGCTTTCTCTTCTATAAATCTGAAATAATAGTAGTATGAGACAGCATATAAAGCACTTACACTAACTGGCGCATGGTTTATAAGTGTTCAATCAATTGTTAGTGATCACGGAAACCACCACCACCCAGACTACAGCAACACTGTTGTTCCAGCTATCATCTTTCCTTTAAAATCTATACAACATAATGTTTGAGAATCACTTATGCGTGAAGCATAAGTCCACTTTCCAAAATGAAGTTAGTGTCTTTTCTGAATTAGTTCAAAGTATAAAAGTTGAGTTTTGTTTTGCATTTATTTTTCTCTTTTAACAGACCTCATGTAGGTACTCATAATGAAGATATCATATTAATACAAATGATTGTGCTATATCAGTAATCAAGAGGGCAGTTTGCGGTACTGGGAAGAACAACGAATTCATAACAGAAATCTCAATTTGTTATCCATTTATTCTAGCCTATGGCAGTGCGACCAAATACTTGTCTGACTCAGTTTTGATCTTTACATTTTCTATAATCTCTGCCTCCTTGCATTTATCTCCTCAGATCAGAGAAAACAGATCCAGTTTTATAGAGAGAAAAGGTAACTGTGAAATGGTCTTCCTATTCCCCATGAAGAATATACAGGCATGTGGCAAAGAAGAGGTAAGAATTTCCTCAGATTTCATTTGTATGTCAGGTGGTTGTTTTAGTGAAGTGGCATAGGAGAAGATGAATATGAATCAATGAAATGTTTCACTGATGGATTTTTTTAAGTGATTGAAATATTAGTGCTTTCTGTTTCAGAGCACTGAGCTCTTAAATATGCTATTGGCAGAAGGAGACGAGTTTTAATAATTAGGCAAGGATTATTTTAATATGTATGTGAATTGCTGACATGATCATCCATCTTTCTCTAATTCTTGAAGATGGTTTGATTTACTTAATATTCAGTTCTGATTTGTTTATATCCTTAATTTATTTGGCATATTCATTTGCATAAGGCAAACAGATGGCTGGTGGTGGAGCATGCACTTAGTCGCTCAATCGTGTCTGACTCTTTGCGACCCCGTGGACTGTGGCATACCAGGCTCTTCTGTCTATGCGATTTCCCTGGCAGGAATTCTGGAGTGGGTTGCCATTTTCTTCTCCAGGGGATCTTCCTGACACAGGGATTGTACCTGCATCTATTGTGTCTCCTGCACTAGCAGGCCGGTTCTTTACCACCAGTGCTACCGTGGAAGCCAGGTGGTGGAAGAGATGGCTATTTATTTGCCAAAAATGGGTACTGTCTCTTCTAAAGGAGAGGTGTCACTTGGAGAAGCAGGTCCTGTTTCCCAGTGGGAATACCACCTATAACCCACCTCCCCCCTTGCAGTTCAGCATAGTCACGTGATTGTATCATAGCCAATCGAATGAGAGTGGAATGAACTCCTCCTTCTTTAAGGCTGCTCCTTAAAGTTGTCTCCTGATTCACTCCTTCTGCCCTTTTCTATTTCTGGCTGTCTAGAGGAGGAGGCCCCTTGGGTGACCTCAGAAGCCTTAGAAGCTGATAAGTCTATCAGGAGATAGACTGGGTGAAGCGTCTCTGTTAGCCTGTACTTGGAACTCCTACATTGAGTATTAATAGTGTAAAATGAAATTCTAATTGTGTGAAGCTCTTCAGTTGTGGGAGTTATTGCAGCAACTTACAAGTACATATTTTCAACTGCTTCCTTAACTGTCACAAATATAGTCCAAGGTAATGCTATTATACTGTTGAAAAGCTCTTACGCAATGTTTTAGCCTCAATATATCATACTAGCCTTTAATTTAACATATAGGTTGTCTCACTTGAATTATCAAGAACCTGTATCTATAGACCAAAAAATTCTTAATGCAATTATAACTAGCTGACTCATTAGAAAAGACCAGGAAAGACTGAAGGCAGGAGAAGGAGGTGACAGAGAATGAGACAGTTGGGTGGCATCATCGATTCAATGGATATGAGTTTGAGCAAACCCCAGGAGAGGGTGAGGGATAGGGAAGCCTGGCATGCTGCAGTCCATGGAGTCTCAAAGAGTCAGACAAGATTGAGCAACTGAACAATAACAACAGCACTTTAGTTAGCAAGAACCTGTATTTATAGAACAAAAAATTCTTAATAAAATTTTAACCTTTAACCCCTTTTCTCACATCCAGTTTAATTTTATATAACCCTTAACTAATACCTCAAGGATCTCACACACCTTTGTACTACCTAAAATTAAAGAACTGACACTTCTCTCAGGGGGGGGAGGAAATTCTCTACATCTTGAGGACCTCTCACAAAAGAGGTCCTAGAATGATGATCTAGCCCTATCCTCCTGACTCTATTCCAAATCTTTTGGTAGTTTGCATATCCCCTGAAGCAAGTATTCAAGTTTAAGAGCTAATTGGAGAGATAGTGTCAGGAAATGTGAATAGAGGGCAAGAAAGTAGAATAGGGAAGGAAGGACAGGCAGTAACAAAAGCTCTAGCAGGTTGTTACTGGGCATGACCAGACTGTGCCCTCACAGAAAATCTGGGTGCATTTCAGAGTTAGTGCCAAGTGGGGAGAGCAAGCTTCAATCTTTATGCACCAAAGTCCCTTCCCTTATTGGTTGAAGGATGTTCATAGGGGGTGTTAATTCTTAGGCTACTGTGGCTTTGGCCAGATAAAATTTACAGGCAATGAAACGCAGGTGTAGACAGCTGGAAATATAGACAACAGGTATTAGAATGGTAAGTAAGAGGGGATTTGAGTGGGCATCAAGATGGATTGTTTCTCACTTTAAAATCTTCCAGAAAAGGAAGCATAGAAATGGAACATGTATACCCATGGCTGATTCATGTTGATGCATGGTAAAAACCACCATAATATTGTAAAGGAATTAGCCTCCAATTAAAATAAATAAATTAAAAAAAGAAATGGAAAGTATAAAACTTTGGCATTTTCAGTCATCATTTTATTTTATAATGATATGTACACAATTCTCTTTTTAGCCTAATTTTTTCTTTCCATAACAGCAGGACTAGAATTTTCATTTTTTTCTCTGTGACTGTTTCTTCTAGTATCTTATGCCTAAGATAGACCACATGATTTGATCTCCTAGACATCTGGTTTTCTATACAAAAATGTTGCAGATTTGCTCAGTGATTTTTATATCAGTTTCTTTACCATAATCTTGATTTGGAAGTTAATTTGGTTTTAATAAAAGAAGGATGGGATATAAATTTAGATCCTGAAAGGGAGAAAGAAAGGGAATGTATTAGGGACCATTCTTGTGCTTCCTGTTCCTCTGGTCAGGGCTGAGATCACTAATGGATTACATCATTCCCTTGAGAGACATTTCATCCTGAATTTCATTCACACGTTTGTCAATATCACTAACTTTCCTGTCCTATTGTTCTTCCGTTGAGTTTCTTCACAATGAAAACCACAATTCTTGATCAGTTCACTAGCCTGGTTTCTCTTTGTCTATCCACAGGCTGCAGAATGTTTCTGCAGAAACTCACACACCAAGCAGATGAGTACCATTACCGTTTATGGTTTCCAACTTCATAGGGACCCATAACAGTGTCTGGTCATGCTTAGATGTCTCCCTACTCAACTCGACTGCTAATTCTCTGCAGAGAAAAATGATTTTTATTCACTACAGCCTTCTTGTTGAAAGTATCAGAAAACCACTAGCTTAAACAATTGGGGGTATTTATTAAAATCTTCCTGGGATATCTTACAGAATCAAAGGATAGGAATAGGACTGGTTCTTAGTAAGAACTGGAACCCAGAGATTAAATTCCATTTCTCTCCATCTTGTGTTTATTATCTTCTTTGTGAATCTATTTAGAATTTTTTTTTCTGTGTGGGTCACATCTGCTCTATGTTACCTATGGTGGGAAACGTGGGAAACACACTGAGAGAACAATAAGACATGGCATTTAGGTTTCCATGGTAAAACCTGGATTACTAGAAAGACAGTGACTTTTACACTGAAGTTCCTGAAATTCTGGGAGAACACAATGAACGGTTGGTTACACTATAGTCTGGTGGCCAGTTCTGGGCTAATCAGCTGTGACCAAAAAGGAGTAGTTATAACCAAATAGTTGGGCAGTTCTGGTGCAAACAGCATGGACGAAGCAGGGTGGACAGGACAGTTACTGGAGCCATGAGGGGGATGGGAAATGCCATCATAGATAATTGATTCATTAACCTTTTCTACTTTCCTTAAAATGTAATTATTATTCTGTTCTTCTCAAAAAATGCCCTTACTTTCTATCATGAAAATAATATGACCATGTATGTAAAACTTAATTTGGTGTTTCTTCTCCCTCTCCCCATCCTACATTTTTATAATAAAATAGTTACACTTCATACTTATGGTGAATTTCTAGTTCCATATTATTTATGGTCAGTCATATTGTTTTTGAACCAGTTCCTACAATTCTTGCCTTTATACTGTTTGATGCAACCCACACAACTATTGCCAGAGAAAATTCCTGAATCAGTAGTTCTCTACACGTGTGCTAACTCACTGCTGTTGTGTCCACCTCTTTGTGACTCCATGAACTGTAGCGCCCCCCACCCCCGACCCAGGCTGCTCTGTCCATGGGATTCTCCAGGCAAGAATACTGGATTGGGTTGCCATCTCCTTCTCCCTAAAAAGTCAAGTGTTAGTCACTCTGTGTGTCCAAGTCTTTGCAATCCCATGGACTGTAACCCACCAGGCTCCTTTGTCCATGGAATTCTCCAGGCCAAGAATACTGGAGTGGATAGCCATTTCCTTCTCCAGAGGACCTTCCAGACCCAGGGATCGAACCTAGGTTTCCTGCATTGCAAGTGGATTCTTTACCATCTGAGCCACCAGGGAAGCCGTGAAACGCACACATAAGTGGTGTGTTCTCTTTACAGCACCCTTTCCCCAGCTTGTGGACTCTGCTTTAATGTCCACTTCTCTTCTGCTCCTTTAGTTGCTTTATGGAAGTAAAAGAGCAACATCCTCCATCCTTCCCATTTTCTTCTTTAAACTTCCTTCTCTGAAGCCCTGGCACAGACCACACCCTTCTTCAGGGGCTGGGTTTTTGTCCTCCTTGTATCTTCTGCAGTACTTATGTTCTCCTTATATCTTCCATAACCATGCCTCACACTTAGTTAAATTGCTAAGTGGCGCTGAATGACTCAGATGTTAAGTGTCTCACTGCTTCAAAACACATGTAAGTAATACAGAGACAGAGACAAAACTAGAGAATTATGGAACACATATCAAATTTTTAGTTCTGCCTTTTAAACTTGTAAGGATCCTAGCAATTATAAACACCCCCCTCTGTGAATTTATACCAGCACATTCCTTCCTCTGTGGGGTAGGAAAATGAAGAAAACCATGTATGTGATATAAATTAGATTAATAGCTTGTATGGAGAAATATATTAGGAAAGAATGTTCATATATTCATAAGTAATTTTATTAGCTTGGTTCCTGGTTTCACTTGCCTGTAATGTCTTCACTACAAGATATTTTCCATACCTTGAAAGGAATTTAACAAATTCTCTTATTTTCCCAAGTGTGAGAAGAATTAATTCTATGTGAAGTCAAAATTAGGAAATTGTTTCAGTGGTTTGGATTACAAAAATCATCCATGTCCTAATGAAGAGCATGGTTCTCATCTGACTGAAATAATTTCTGCATGAATGCAGCATTCAGAATAGTCTTTTGGAGGTAATATTATGTTTTCAATAATTTTATATTATGCCATCTTACCTATAGAAACCTATTTAAAAATAAAATTATTTGAAAGGGTAGAAGCTTCAAAATACCAACATAAAACAGTAAGTGGGGAATTTTCTCCTTTACCATTTGAAATCTTCATAGGTTGTTGAACCATATTTTATTAGCTATTATCCTCTGGAGTGAAACACATCTGTAGGAGCTGCATGAATCGTTGATACAAGCCTGTTTTTCTACACTGGATGCTTTGCCTAAAGTCAGGGCAGGCCACTGGGAAGGAAAGATGCTGACGTAGAGAGGGGCAGGGCAAAGTGGAACCCACCCGCGAGGCTCAGCATAGTTGCTGCTGGTGACTTGAGTGTGAGGCTTGAGTTCTTTACTCTTGAGCCAAACTTTGGGAGCTTGTCCCAGGGTCAGAGAAACTGAAATGGCAGATCTGGTATGAGTTGGAAGAGCAAATGTAGGAGTTGCACATGGAAGCCTGGGGTTCAGGGAGCTCAAAGGAAGAGGAGTTACTAAAGGCTTGCTGAAATACTAAGGGCTTAATTAGTAAGGGCTTAGTAACTTGCTGGAGTTACTAAGGGCTGGCTGAGATCCCCTTAGACATAGAGAGCCAGCAGGTCAGAACGATGCCTCGCGTGGAATTTCGCATCATAGAAGCACATAATTACTCCCTCTTTCGACCTTTTATTTATTTATTTTTATTTTTAGGCTTTTTTTTTTAAGATTTCTTTTTAATTGGAGGATAATTGCTTTACAGTGTTGTGCTAGTTTCTGCTGTACAGCAACACAAATCAGCTATAAGTATATATATCCCCTCCCTGTTGAGCCTCCCTCCCATCCCTGGATCCCAGCTCTCTAGGTCATCACCGAGCACCTATGCTGTACAGAAGCTTCCCACTATCTTTCCACTTTTTAGATGTCACCCCAAATATCTCTCGTGGCCCACAGGAACCTGAAACAATGCAGGGAAAAGGAATTCTGAGAATCACAGTCCCAAAGATGAGCTGACACATCTTGCGTGTAAGTGAATCACCTATGTAAGTTGAAAACAAAAATGAAATAAAAATGTAAACAATCTCATTTTCTCCCTGGAACAAAGACTTACTATCTTTTGGTCAATGCGATGTTTTCATCAGGCTTTTCATCATAGCTTCAGTGCCTGCATTCTGATAACATCTCAGGAAGTCTCATGTGGGTCACCTTTCCTCCAGACACACTGGATATCATCTTAATTGCCAAGGATATTAAGAGAAGATAATAAGATAATAAGGGAAGCAACAGCCATTAGATGTGGTAATTGTTAGTCTGGGATCTGGAAGCTTTAAGAAGGATATTGGGTAATAAGGCCTCGGAAACTTGCAAGTTTCGCTTCATCCACAGTGACCTGATGGATGTGTTTACTATGACAGTAATGATCTTATGTTCAAATTCAAACTCTGAGGATTGGAAGACTATTTAAGTTGTCAGGGCCGACTGTTAGTGGACCTGGGCTTCCTACAAACCATTAGTGAAAAGTGCAAGGATACAAGTAACACAGGGCGATACACAAAGAGAACTTTGTGTGCCGTATACAAGACGTGTAATGCTTACAAACTGCCCGAGGCTTTGAGAGCAATTTACTGAGAGAGATTTTACAGTGGCCTCCTTTGGAGCCACTGATAATTAACCAAACAAATAATTCAAAGTATGTCCAACAGGTTTCAGCAACTTTCCTTAAGAATTTGCTATACTGGAGATTCCTATTATGATTCTATTGGATCAGTGTCTTTGGTGGCAGCATGTAAATACACAGGACTTGATTCATGATCATGTGGGTTATAACTTAAGATCAATATTTTCAATGATGTAATAGAAAAGTGCAAGGAATCTCTGCCTTGTAATAAACAGCAGTTGAGCTTTCTTTGTGGGCAGACACAGTCATTATAAATCCTGCCAAGTCTATAGATTTATGCCTACACAAATGACTGGTGAAAGAGAGAACTTTTTCTCATAATAGCAATGTAGTTTCATCACTTATTAAATACTATAGATTTATTCGTGTATGACACACAGATACCAAAGGTATTATTCTCACCATTTATTCACATGGGGTCTGAATTTAGCAGCTGATATTTCTATTTTGCAAGGGGTCTCATTGTTTTTCTCTATCTTGTTATGGAGGTGTACAGCTTGTCTTACTCATGCTAAGTAACATCATGGATGTAGATTGGGCTGTAGAGCCAGAAGAACATCTGCTTAAAGGATTTGCTTCATACTAGTTTCTGCTTCTGTATAACCAGGGAGGAGGGTGTCATGATCCCCCTCTCTCAGGATGACCCTGAGTCACTGAACATAGTAGAAAGCAAAATGAGTTGTAAACAGTAAAGGACTATGGAAATAACGGTCAATTTCTGATTTGTATATCAGGTCTGTAGCACCTTAAGCATATAGTACAGTGTTAGTCACTCAGTCCTGTCCGATTTCTTGCGATTCCATGGACTGTAGCCCGCCAGGCTCCTCTGTCCATGGAATCTTCCAGGCAAGAATACCGGAGTGAGTTGCCATTACCTTCTCCAGGGGATCTTCCTGACTCAGGGATAGAACCCAGGTCTTCTACATTGTAGGTGGATTCTTTACCACCTGAGCCACCAGGGAAGCTCAAGGGCTAGTGCCAAAGGATGATCATTAATATAAAAGACCTAAATTGCGATGTCTCTTATTTGTGAAATTATCTTATTTACTTCCCTAGACATACTCTTCCTGATGCTCCTTAAAAGTACACATAATCTGATCTTTCTCATAGTCTGATATTATTTTCCATTTCAGTGAACTGGAAAGTATGGGAAATTGCATTGTATTTTTTTCCTATCCTTTTCTGTATTCTAACTGTTCATGTACAGCAGATGCTTCCATTGTGAGTCACACATTATTTCCAGAGCTGACTTGAAAAATTGAGTTTGGATATGCAGTTGCCTTTTCATTAGATATAACTATCTTTTTCACTCCTTTTCTTCTTCTCACCTGTTCCATTAGCCATCTAGTCCCCTATCCTCTGATCTATCAGCAGATTTCTGGCAACACTATTTAAAAAATAATCCTGCCTTGATCAACGCATTGATTGGTTTGCCAACATTTCTTGTCCAGCTAGTATCAAGCCCTAAGTTATTCAAAGTCCATTTTCTTTGTTCCTCCTCCCGGGCTGTGGAGGTTGCTGGAGAAACTCATGTTTCTTGTATCCAGGTATGCATGCATATTCAGTCAGTTCACTTGTGTCCGACTCTTTGTAACCTCTTGGACTAGAGTCCACCAGCTCCTCTGTTCATGGAATTTTCCCAACAAGAATACTGGAGTGGGTTGCCATGCCCTCCTCCAGGGGATCTTTCTGACCCAGGGATCGAACCCGAGTCTCTGGTGTCTCCTGCATTGCAAGTGGATTCTGTACCGCCATGCATGCTTGTAGTTGTACTGTCTGGACTTAGCCCAAGTTCACCCAACCACAGGCGAAATAAATAGAGCAACCAAATAACTCTGTTTCCAAAATGCATTCTCCTGATGCAAGCCTCCACTGCCCACAGGCTCTGCTCTCTGGCATACTGCTCAGACTCTGACCTATGGCCTCTTCATTCCACTTGTATTTGCCCCGCTTCCAATATTGGCACGTAGGTTCATTCTTGTTTCATCTGCTGGCTTGAGTCTCATCTCCATGAGACTGCCATGTTCACACTGATTATCAAATCTGAATACCCTGGTTGGGTCCCAGGACTATGTTTTATGAACTTTTTCCATGAATAGCCTCAGAAAAGTAGGTGCTTATATGATTTGCTCTTTCCTCAGAAGATCAGAGTTAGACAGTGGTTTCCACCCCTAATTGAACTCACGATTCTCCTTGGCCATACCTTTCCTCTCCACTCTAGCCAACGTTGTTTTTCCAAAAAGGTACTGAAAATCCTACCACTTTTTCTCAAACTGTTTCACTTGGTCCTTTTACTATTTTTTTCTTTTTGTTATTTGAATTTATATATTTTTAATTGGAGGATGATTGCTTTACAGTATTATGTTGTTTGCTGCCATTCATCAACAGGAATCAACCATAGGCATACATATGGCCTCTCCCTCCCACCTCCTACCCCATGCCACCCCTCCAGGTTATCACAGAGCACTGGATTTGAGCTCCCTGTGTCATACAGCAAATCTCCACTATTTCACGTATGGTAATGTACGTGTTTCCATGCTACTCTCTCAATTCATCCCTTCTCCTTCCCTGCCATGTCCAGGAGTCTGTTCTGTATATCTACATCTCCATTAGTGGTTTAGTCACTCAGTCATATCTGACTCTTGCGACCCTATGGACTATAGCCCACCAGGCTCCTCTGTCCATGGAATTTCCCAGGTAAGAATACTGGAATGGGTTACCATTTCCTTCTGCAGGGGATCTTCCCAACCCTGGGATCAAACCTGCATCTCCTGTGTTACAGGCAGTCTCCTGCACTGCTGGCAGATTCTTTACCAACTGAGACACCAGGGAAGCCCTCTGCATCTCCATTGCTTTTCTGAGCCTGACTTCTCAGAAAAGGATTCTTCATTTTAGCTTTCATATAACTCTTCCACTTCTCTTTACTCTTCTTGTACATAGTAAAAATCTAATATATTTTTATGGGAACAAATTATTGTAAACAAATATAAATAGCCAGGAAATTATTTGTAGAGAAATAAGATGCACTAAGCATCCATCAGTAACCCATTTATTTTGGTTTTGGTCACTCCAGCAACATTTGAGGACCAAAAAAAAAAAAAAAACCCAAAAAACTGTGAATTCGATTTCATATTGACATTGGATTAGGTTTTATTGTTGTGTTATGTGATCTCTCTAAACTAGATGTTAAAACTCTTGTTTGTAAGTCTGATGAGCATTACAGTGTATATGTGAAGTATGTTGGAGCAGATATAATCATTTACATTTTCAATTTGGAATCTGAGGCACTGTATGGTTACAAAAAGGTACATCAGTTCCAAGTGACAAGCTGTAAGCTCCTTCAGGTCAAAAGTGAGAGTGTAGTTCAATTCCTCAGTTGTGTCTGATTATTTGCAACCCCATGGACTGTAGCCTGCCAGGCTCCTCTGTCTATGGGATTCTCCAGGCAAGAATACTGGAATGGGTATCCATTCCCTTCTCCAGGAAATCTTCCTGACCCAGGGATTGAAGCCAGGTCTCTGTATTGCATGTAGATTCCTTACTATCTAAAATACCAGGGAAGCCCTTCAGGTCAGAGGCTATGTCTTATTTTTGCCTGCTTTCTTGAACACGTGTATCTGTATGTAGTCAGTACTTAGTAAAAATGTGTGGGCTTGAAACGTCCAAAATTGGTCCTGCCTTTTCTGACCTTCTGCCTAGAGTTTTTTCCATGGCACTATTTTGCTGTATAAAGAGGGAGATGCAGATTGGAAGTGGGCTCCTTATTAAACTTGACCTACAGCCTGTAGCCTTGGGCACTCCAAGATTGAACAATGGGCTTTCTAAATAGGTACAGGGTTATTGTATCAGTCACATCTACTTGCCTTTTGCTGATGGGACAAGCTACTCCAGTTGATGATCTTTGGCTCCTCTTATTCTTAACAGAATCCAGTATGTGGATTATAACCAACACTGCTGATCCCCAGCCAAATCTGCACCAGCTAATGACTTTTTGCTGCCACCACGTATTAGTTTTAGCAACTAGTCATGGCCACGTTTCGTATTGCCTTCAGGAAAATCCGCTACATGTTGAAATGAAAATAGGTGGGGTGGGGGAATTGGTGTATAAGGGGCACATTTCAGAGACTGAAGCTCAAGGTGGCATATGTATTATTGGTTTGGTGCAAATCAGGTCCAGGAAGCAGGAACTGCTTGTAAGTAACATGGGTAGAGATGCCAGCCACCTGGGCATGATGATGTGAATATTCCACAAGACACCTAAATGCAGATGTTCATTATATTTCATTTACATGAATCCCAGAGGTTTTCATTTAATTCTGTGTAATTACCTTGATTGCCTAAAGTACACGTCTGTTTTCTGAATGGAGCAATTGGTCATTTGTATTACTGATGTTTCAAACTTTGAAATGTTCTCTATGTATACTGTATATGTTAGAAAAAACAACAACAGTCAGACATTCTGTTCTTAGTATTTACACATTTATTTTTAGTTTATAGGATGGATAGGATGGAAGATGTTGGTTTTTTAAAAAATAAAGTTTTACTTTCTTAGGTTAGGCAAATTTTTAACACCATCGTTAGTCTACTGTGTATAACTAAAGTATGGAGCATATGCATTTGGTTCACAACTCGAATCAAGGTGTGAGCATGTCTATGAAACTGAAACTAAGTTGGTTATTATTTCCTCCAACCTCATGTGTCATAGCAAACAAAAATAAACATGATTGTTTCAGTCTGTTAATTATAGAGAAAAAGTGTTTTACCCATAAAACATGAGTTTTAACCATCTTGATAATTTTTATTTTTTGGTAGTGATTACCATTGCCACTGAAATTTAAGTGATTTGAGTTTTGGATTTCTCATAATTTTGTGCTAGTAGTTTTTATTAACCTTTCATGACTCAAAAATATTCTATTATTTTGTTAAAGGAGCCCCATACCCTTTGACTAGATCATGAAATATGAGAAGAAAGTGGATATTTTGACACATCAAGAAATCACACTATCTTTTTCATGTTAAGTTTCACGATTGGAAACTAGGAATCTTATAGAAGCAATGCAAAAAACTGTCTAAGGCAAGATAACACAAACACAGTGTAAAAGTAAATCATTTAGTAACCTCACTTTCTCAGGAGAAAAATCATCTGCTGTTTCACCATTAATGTCAGTAGTTCACAGATGTTCATGAAAGCTACAGCATTGGATCAAGCAAATCTAGTTTGCTGTAGCAAAATAGATTTTATAATAAAAGATATTTCTTTCTACTTATCAATGTATTTAAGATTACTTTAATCTCTATCTTCAGCTACTTTATCATTGTTCATAGTCGCTCAGTTGTGTCTGACTCTTTGCAACCTTTTGGACTGTAGCCCACCAGGCTCTTCTGACCATGGGGTTTCTCAGGCAAGAATCCTGGAGTGGGTTGCCGTTTCCTCCATCCCGCATATCCTGTGTCTCCTGCATTGCAGGTGGATTCTTTATCTGCTGAGCCATTGCGGGAAGCCCCTAATTCATCTTTAACATATAACAAATTGCATTTGGGATTTAATTCCCAACATACAATGTATAAATGTATGTATATTTATCATTCCTTCAGTGTCTCTCTGCATTTTCTTTCTACTTCCTCAAAAGGATGTTATTATAAAAATAAATGAAATCTCAGCTTCCATATAATCTTTTGGTTTTACTATTACCTGATGGGAAATACGCTGACCATCAGATTGAACAGGCAGATATACAATAAGTCAAGGAGGTGGCTAGTGAGCAGGAATTTAATGATGTTCAGGAGAAGAACCAAAAGTTTAAGGAAGTAGATGACTTTTTGGTTTATTCAAAGAGAGATCTCACTTGCAGCTCAAATGGCTTCAGATTCTTCCCAGAAATTGTCAGGTCAAGGACAGGATAGGCAATAAAATTGGGCAAGAGAACAGCAATAATGGCTTGGTGAACTTTTAAAGAAATCAAAATGCTATAGAGCTTTGACTCAACTGAAGCAAAAAGAAAGTTACTTCTTTTTATAGGAAGAAAATGGGAAGGAAAGGCAAAAGAGGAGTTGACTGTCCGCTGTGGATTGATTAATTTCTGTACCCACTGTGGATCAGTTAATTTCTGTGTCCACTGTGGATCAGTTATTTTATCCATCACTGCTTTGGAACTCTGGCTATAAATACACCAACCATGTGAATTTATCTGCAGTAGGTCGATACTCTTTGCCTGGATGGCAGGCCACTTAATGGTCCCCGCTAATGACATTCTGCCTGTGCTAATGGTTACTCCAGTCAAACAATGAAAAAACCCTGTACTCAGTTTCCAGATATTAGTGTGTTATTTCATATGAGTTGTTACAACGGTGCCTGGAATTCTATTCTCATATGATAGTCAGTTCAGCTCAGTCGCTCATGTCTGACTCTGTGACCCCATGGACTATAGCATGCCAGGCTTCCCTGTCCATCACCAACTCCTAAAGCTTGCTCAAACTCATGTCCATCGAGTTGGTGATCCCATCCAATCATCTCATCATTTGTCATCCCCTTCTCCTGCCTTCAATCTTTCCCAGCACCAGGGTCTTTTCAAATGAGTCAGTTCTTCGCATCAGGTGGCCAAAGTATTGGAGTTTCAGCCTTAACTTCAGTCCTTCCAATAAATATTCAGGACTGATTTCCTTTAGGATTGACTGGTTGGATCTCTTTGCAGTCCAAGAGACTCCCAAGAGTATTCTCCAACACCACAGTTCAAAAGCATAAATTCTTTGGTGCTTAGCTTTCTTTATAGTCCAACTCTTACATCCATACATGACTACGAGAAAAACCGTAGCTTTGACTAGATGGACCTTTTCAATAGGCAAGGTGGCCACCCAGCAATGTGTGGTACAAGCACAGTGCTGCATGAAGGAAAACACTGTGTTTTATGAGACAAATATATTAGTTATTTCCAGGAGCCTGCACAACGTTCTGCACTAAGTAAAACAATATGATTCAAAAGATGTAAAGAAAACAAACTAGAGGGCCATAAGGGCAAAGTAAAGAGAGTTTATTAGAAAATATATTTATATTTGAAAATTTACATAAAATAATATATTTTTCCCCAAGTTTCCAAGCTACTTCACCTAAGTTACAAGTCAGAGGAGAATGAAAGATTCAGGGAAAAAAATTATTTAAGTGAGTAGCCAATTTTTTCCTAAGCATTAGATTTGTATTAGTATTGTGGATCTACAACTAAAACACTTACCTGAAATGACATTCATTTTAATATAGAGATGCCCCCTCCAATGGCTCAGTGGATAAAGAATCTTCCTGCACTGCAGGAGATCCAGGAAATGCCAGTTCAATCTCTGGGTCAGGAAGATTGCCTAGAGGAGGAAATGGCAACCCACTCCAGTATTCTTGCTAGTAAAATCCCATGGACAGAGGATCCTGGTGAGACTACAGTCCATCTGGTCCCAAAGAGTCTGACACAACTGAGCATATTAACATATCAGTCATTGTAATATAAAGTATTTGGAAAATATTAGCAAGTATAAGGAATATATACACAGATAAATCAGAAGTAAGCTCTTAATTTTGGTGTATATCTTTCTAGTCATTTCACTTTCCTTTTCATAAATATTTATGCTTAAAAATGAAATATTTAGGGTTAGTATTCTCCATTTTTATGTGAGAAATAGTTTTCTGAATAGTGATAGTTGTGGGATGCCTCTTCTTGAACACGACAAATTGACTGGCACTCTTTGGGAGGGAGGTAGTCCTTGAAAGGTCCTTCCAGTCCATCTTTTGCACAACGTGAAGACTCAGTGGATAACCTTCTTTGGCCACTGCATTCCCAAACCAAAACTTCACAACATCCCGCTCCACTGCCTGAGCTAAATTGCAGATGCTCTTTGTTCTTTGGTGGCTCAGAGGGTAAAGTGTCTGCCTGCAAGGCAGGAGACCTCAGTTTGATCCCTGGCCCCTGGAAAAGGAAATGGCAACCCACTATAGTACTTATGCCTGGAGGATCCCGTGGACGGAGGAGTCTGGTAGGTTACAGCCCATGGGGTTGCAAAGAGTCGAACAGGACCGAGCGATTTCACTTTGTTCTTTGTTTCTGCCAAAGTCTCAATAGAGTTGTTTCTGAAATAAAGAAATACTTTTCCATTAATTTCAGCAATTTGCTCTATCCATATCTTTTCCTATCGTAGTTTCTCAAATAATCATGGCATTGAAAGCATAAAATTTGACATTACTTTTGAAAGTATAATAGGAAAAACATACTCTTGAACACTCTAGTAACTTTTTTTAATTGTATATATCCCAGTTAAATTGATCACAAATTTAAGTAGTGATATCAGGAAAGTCAAATTTACTATTAATCTTAATGAGTAATCTTCTTAAACTGATTTAGACATGAAGATAAATAATGGCTAAGACCTGAAAAAATATTGCCCACATAATATCTTACAACATTGTACTAGCAACCTTCCATAGGATGTATCTAAACAGGGAATACTTTAGGTAATTTTTAATACTCACTCATGCTCAATGAGATGTAAAGAGATAATTTCATTTTTAACTTGTATAATGCTTTCTTGGGGACATGGGAGTATATATTAGCAGGTTGGGGAAACTGTTCGGCAAATTTACAAGCCTGCACCATGCTATGCTTCAGTGTTTCCTGCTTTTATATATTGAGTCCCAGTGCTACCTTTTCCTAAAATTAATACCAGTTATGAAATTTTTTAAAAAGCACATATGAAAATGTTTTAGTTGGATACATGCTATGAAATTTCACCCTTAATCTATTGTTTCACAACCACATATACTATATGTTCTCCATCAGTTCTAAATATCTTTTATATCTTCATCTCCAACACAAACTTTTAGAAGATTATTTCAGAAGATTGCTTAGGAGTTTTTAAATGCTTCCTAGTGAAATTATTTTTTTAATTTAGTATGTTTGTGAACCCAGTTTCTATATAACTGCCATGGCTTTGATCTTGGTTGCTGATTTTTCAACTAGTCTTTGAGGCTCTGAACTTTTTGCTCTTTCTTAGACAAAACTTTCTTTCTTATGAATCCTCCTCTCCTGCCTTGATAAAGTGTTATGCCCATTGCCAGCGTAATATGTTAGCCATAAGGTCACTCTTGAACTGCTTCTGGTGTTTGTATCCATTTTACACAAGTTCTTCTGATCACCTGTCGGAACTATTACAGGTGCTACTGATTCCATGGTAAGCAAGACACACAAAGTCTGCAATTTGACAATTTAGTGGGAGAGAGAGAAAATTATCAAAGAAGAGCATTAAATAATATCGGGCAGTGGTAAGCGCTCTGAAGAAAAATAAAGGCCCATAGTGGAAGGAGAGTGAAGGAGATGGCCCTGTAGACAGGATGGCCAAAGGCATTTTTTCTGAGGTTACTGTTGAATATAAAACTTATGAAATGAGACAGCGTACAATGTAGTTTTCCCTGCAGAGGAAACAGCAAGTATAAAAACCATAAGGTTTGCGTGCTTTCCATGTCTCCTGAGAAGACTAGTATAGCTAAGCACAGGGAGAGAAAGAAAAGGGGTAAAATATGAGGTCAAAGAGGAAATCTGGGATCAAAACATGCAGGACTTACCAGCCATGGTAAGTCCAACCTGTTTGCATTGGTACAACCAAACTCATTTAAATATCAAAATACTTCTAAAAATATTATTGAGAAAATAGCTGCTACTCCAGTGTCCTTTATCATCTCTTTGCCTTGGCAGATGCCCTGATACTTCCCCAAGGATTAATTCAGGAATGGTTGGTGCTATTGCATTACTTTTTTAAAAAAGTTAATTTTTATTGGAGTCTAGGTGAATGCTGTGTTAGGCTTCCCTGGTGATGCAGACAGTGAAGACTCTGCCTGCAATGCACGAGACCCAAGTTTGATCCCTAGGTCAGGAAGATCACCTGGAGAAGGAAGTGGCAACCCACTCCAGTATTCTTATCTGGAGAATCCCGTGGACAGAGGCTAGTCCATGGGGTTGCAAAGAGTCAGACATGACTGAGTTAGTTTCTACTGTACAGCTAAGTGAATCAGCCATACATATATATATATATCTCCTCTCCTTTGGATTTCCTTACTATTCAGGTCACCATAGTGCATTAAATAGAGTTTCCTGTGCTATACAATGGGTTCTTATTAGTTATCTATTTTATACATAGTATCAATGGTGTATATTTATCAATACTAATCTCCCAATTAATCTTATCCCCCTTTACCACCTTGGTATGCATACATTGGTTCTCTATGTCTGTGTCTCCATTTCTGCTTTGCAAATAAGATCATATATATCATTACTTATTAAACATCTTCAATGTCATCCCTGACAGTGAGGATTGAAGTCTCTAGTCTATGTGTTATGAAGAGCTACTGGAGAATCTTAAGTAATGGGCAAGGGGTATGTATGACACATTGTGATTTAAAATATCAGAAGAACAGACTAGGGAAATGGAAGAACTTGGAGTAAGACAACATCTATTAATAGGAAGCTAGTGTAGAAGTCCAGGAAAGAGATATCAGTGTCTTGGACTGAAACAGAGATTGGAGAAACTGAGGCTTGGGCAGAATGAGGACATACTTTGATAGTCATATTGGCTACGTATGCTAGACTGGGCTGTGATAACAAATAGAACCGCCAATGTATAATGCCCTCAAACAAAGAAGAAACAGTAATACCATTTGTAGAAACAGAAATTCATTAATCAGTCTGGAGTTGAAAATCCAGATATGTTAACAAGAATACAAGGCCAATGAATGACTGGATTTATGAACATTTGATTTAAAATCTTCAACAACATTAAGAATTGAATTTTCTGATCTAAATCTGAAGAAGACGATGAAGGCTGATAAGGTCAGAATCAATTTTACAAATGGTACAGAAATTGATGTGATTGTTGAAATAAGGGTTTTATTTAACTTTCTTGAAAAAGACTCATATTATAGGATTTCCTGCTGCCTTAAATGCAGTAATACCATGAAGGGATAATGTGCAATTTGTTCTTAATTTAATTTAAAATAAAAGGCTGTAAGACAAAAGAAGTACTCTATTTGTTAGAAAAGAATTCTCCAGGAGCCTTGTGGGAGAGTACCATTTTAAATTACCCATTTGTATGTTTCTGTTTACCAAAGCCTGTACTTAACCCAGATAAAGAATGCTTAACTGCAAGAAAAGGTTTTTTAAAGCAACATATTTGATGATAAATGAAAGTAATCATTATAAGCCATATCATTTTTCCATTGCTACCTTGAAATTCTTCCCTCCCTTTTACATCTTAGAGGATTTTTTTCTAGTCTTTGCATTTTCATTATCTTTAAATGTAATTCCTTCACTTGTGTGGATTTTGAGACTGTGTTTTATTCACATTATTATACAGCATTCAGTTCTTCTAGTTTACTCGTATTTTGTCAACACTCAAGATGCTTGATTCATTTCTTTGTGTTCAGAAAAGAATGAAATATATGATCATAGCTCTTTTTGGATTACTCTGGTTTACTCAAGGTAAGTGTGTAATTCTCTTCTCTGTCATCTCTTTCATTACTTTATTTACAGATCTTTTTTATTTTTGGCTTCACCGTATAGCATGTAGGATCTTAGTTTCCCAACCAGGGACTGAACCTGCACCCCCCTCTATTGGAAGCGTGGAGTCTTAACCACTGGACTGCCAGGGAAGTCTCTTCTATTTAGAAATATAGTAGAATACTAGTCAATGCTCTGCCATGACTAAGTGCAGCCCACTTCCATCTGGAAACACACAATTGAGCACGTTCTTTACAAAGATGGAGGCTCTTTCCTGGAGTAAATGTAAGTAGAGACATACGAACGTTCCCTCACAACTGTGGGCAGGCTTTGAGCCCTCTGCTTGCTTAGAAGTCCAGGTGCCCCTACACCACTCCGG
Source organism: Antilocapra americana (assembly GCA_007570785.1). Classification (NCBI taxonomy): domain Eukaryota; kingdom Metazoa; phylum Chordata; class Mammalia; order Artiodactyla; family Antilocapridae; genus Antilocapra; species Antilocapra americana. Next base: position 12,891,308 of record ML663566.1, on the reverse strand, counting down.
GAGTGCATTAGCTATTCCCAAAGTTTATATGTGACCCTGAGCAATGTATTTAATCTCCTTGGTCTTCAGTCATCATATTTTTTACACTAAACTATTGTAAAAGTTGTGTGAATTCACATATGTAAAACATATAGTACTAGGTCTAGCAATACTAGGTGGTCAGTAAATATTATTTATTATTAATATCATATCATTATACCTTGTTAATTATAACAAGATACAATAATTCTTCATGTTGCCAATTCTTTGTTTTTAGCATGGTAGGCCCCAGTAGTTGTGGGCTTCCTAGGTGGCACTAGTGGTAGAGAACCTGCCTGCCGATGCAGGAGATATAAGAGACCTGGTTCGGGAAGATCCACTGGAGTAGGAAATGGCAACCCACTCCAGTATTCTTGCCTGGAGAATCCCATGGACAGAGGAGCCTGGCAGACTACAGTCCATAGGGTCGCAAAGAGTCAGACAAACTGAGTGACTTCAGCATGCAGGCACACACTGAGTAGTTGTAGAAACCTAAAAATATTTCCTTTTAGCTACCTTCCACATTATTCTTGGTAAAACGTGAGATTCTCGTATGTGTTTCTGTTTTCTCAAGTCATCGTACATCCTACTTCAGGTCCTACTCAGCCATCACAGGACACGTTTACTTCATTTAGGAGTTTAGAAGCTAATGGCCTCATTGCAAATCCCTTGACATTTTAAACCAAGCCAAATAAAGCAAGCAGGAGAGTATTTTACATGAATTCTCCAAACAGAGAGGGTTATCAAGTTCATTTACATGTTTACCAAGGCTGCCAGCCATCCTGGCTGTTTCGAGGAGGACTGTTTTTATATGAACTGTACTCTGTTTCTGATGGTCTGTTGGCAGTAAAACAGCATGAAATCTCACTCATCATTATTACTTACTCAGTGGACCTGTTTTTCATCAGTGAAGTTTGGCATTTAATCAGAGTTTGGGGTGCATCATTTCTGAACATGTATACACTGCTAGAGGCAACAAAAATCATTAAAATTTGGCTCTTGGTATAATGACGAGGTGCATGAATGGGGGTGGAAGTTGTAAAGGACTATAAAACTGTTAAAGTTGGTGTGTGGGAAGGAGAAATTATTTGTAAAACTCATAAACCTCTTTAGCCAAAATATCTATTACATGCTAACTGGCACTAATGAGCTGTTTTCAAAGTCCAGGTCAATAGAATATGTGTTTACTTCTCTTTCTGTGTAAGCGAACATTCCAAAAAGGAATTGCAGATTCTCCTTACTATTTCTGAGGGAAAAACCAAGCAACCTTATTTCTGAAAATTTAAGGCATAGGTCAACAGTAAAAACATATTATTTTTAGAAACCATTACCTCAGTAGCAAGAATTTCACAAAAGGTCTTGCACTGAGATTTTTCTAAACCATTTTATTTTCATCAATAGGTAAAGAAAGGAATTCCCAAAATTTTAAAATATCAATATGAAATTTAAAAACTTTAAGCATCTGTAAGTATAAGTTCAGTTCAGTCACTCAGTCGTGTCTGACTCTTTGTGACCCCATGGAGTGCAGCATGCCAGGCCTCCCTGTCCTTCACCAACTCCTGGAATTTACCCAAACTCATGTCCACTGAGTCGGTGATGCCATCCAACCATCTCATTCTCTGTTGTCCCCTTCTCCTCCCACCTTCAATCTTTCCCAGCATCAGGGTCTTTTCAAATGAATCAGCCCTTCGCATCAGGTGGCCAAAGTATTGGAGTTTCAGCTTCAGCATCAGTCCTTCCAATGAATATTCAGGACTGATTTCCTTTAGGATGGACTGGTTGGATCTCCTTGCAGTCCAACGGACTCTCAAGAATCTTCTCCAACATCACAGTTCAAAAGCATCAATTCTTTAGTGCTCAGCTTTCTTTATAGGCCAACTCTCACATCCATACATGACCACTGGAAAAACCATAGCCTTGACTAGATGGACCTTTGTTGGCAAAGCAATATCTCTGCTTTTCAATATGCTGTCTAGGTTGGTCATAACTTCTCTTCCAAGGAGTAAGCATCTTTTAATTTCATGGCTACAGTCACCATCTGCAGTGATTTTGGCCCCCCCCCCCAACAAAAGTCTGCCATTGTTTCTACTGTTTCTCCATCTATTTGCCATGAAATGATGGGACCGGATGCCATGATCTTAGTTTTCTGAATGTTGAGCTTTAAGCCAACTATTTCACTCTCCTCTTTCCCTTTCATCCAGAGGCTCTTTAGTTCTTCTTCACTTTCTGCCATAAGGGTGGTGTCATCTGTATAGCTGAGGTTATTGATATTTCTCTTGGCAATCTTAATTTCAGCTTGTACTTCATCCAGCCCAGTGTTTCTCATGATGTTCTCTGCATATAAGTTAAATAAGCAGGGTGACAATATACAGCCTTGATGTACTCCTTTTCCTATTTGGAACCAGTCTGTTTTTCCATGTCCAGTTCTAACTGTTGCTTCCTGACCTGCATACAGATTTATCAAGAGGCAGGTCAGGTGGTCTGGTATTCCCATCTCTTTCAGAATTTTCCACAGTTTATTGTGATCCACATAGTCAAAGGCTTTGGCATAGTCAATAAAGCAGAAATAGATGTTTTTCTGGAACATTCTTGCTTTTTTGATGATTCAGTGGATGTTGGCAATTTGATGTCTGGTTCCTCTGCCTTTTCTAAAACCAGCTTGAACATCTGGAAGTTCATGATTCACATATTGCTGAAGCCTGGCTTGGAGAATTTTGAGCATTACTTTACTAGCTTGTGAGATGAGTGCAACTGTGCGGAAGTTCAAGCATTCTTTGGCATTGCCTTTCTTAGGGATTGAAATGAAAACTGACATTTTCCAGTCTCTTGGCCACTGGCGAGTTTTTCAAATTTGCTAACATATTGAGTGTAGCACATTCACAGCATCGTGTTTTAGGATTTGAAATAGCCCAACTGGAATTCCATCACCTCCACTACCTTTGTTCGTAAGATGCTTCGTAAGGCCCACCTGTTTTGCATTCCAGGATGTCTGGCTCTAGGTGAGTGGTCACACCATCGTGATTATCTGGGTCAAGAAGATCTTTTTGGTACAGTTCTTCTGTGTATTTTTGCCATCTCTTCCTAATATCTTCTGCTTCTGTTAAGTCCATACCATTTCTGTCCTTTATTGTACCTATCTTTGCATGAAATGTTCCCTTGGTATCTCTAATTTTCTTGAAGAGATTTCTAGTCTTTCCCATTCCATTATTTTCCTCTATTTCTTTGCATTGATCACTGTGAAAGGCTTTCTTTTCTCTCCTTGCTATTCTTTGGAACTCTCCATTCAAATGGGTAAAGCTTTCCTTTTCTCCTTTGCTTTTCACTTCCCTTCTTTCACAGCTATTTGTCAGGCCTCACAGCCATTTTGTTTTTTTGCATTTCTTTTTCTTGGGGATAGTCTTTTTTTTTTTTTTTAATTTTCTTTACTTTATTGTGTTGGTTTTGCCATACAATGACATGAAACCGCCATGGGTTTACATATGCTCCCCCTCCAGAACCCCCATCCCACCTCCCTCCCTATTCCCTCCCCCTGGGACATCTCGGTGCACCAGCCTAGAGCATCAATCCTGGGCTGGCAATTGATTTCACATATGATAATTAACATGTTTCAATGCCATTCTCCCATATCATCCCACCCTTGCCCTCTTCCACAGAGTCTACGGGTCTGTTCTATACATCTGCGTTCCTTTTTCTGTCTCACATGCAGGGGTCTCGTTACCATTGGGGATAGTCTTGATCCCTGTCTCCTGTACAATGTCTCGAACCTCCATCCATAGTTGTTCAGGCATGCTGTCTATAAGATCTAATCCCTTGAATGTATTTTTCACTTCCACTGTATAATCGTAAGGGGTTTGATATAGATCATAGCTGAACATGAAATAACAAAATAGAATAATAAAATAAAAATGAAAATCCTTTTATCACCATAGAACCAATATCTAGTCATTCACTTTCATGTGTTGCTTTCAATATCATTTATCCAGTGGGGTGAAAAGAGGGATTTGAAATATGGCTTAGTAATACGAGATTATAGTGGATTTGACTCTAAGACCAGATTCAATATTTTCTGGGGGAAAGTTATATCTGCCCACCCAATCCCATCAGGAAATTATTTGCTAGCATCATTGTAAATCACACACACTCTTCACTTCAAGACTAGGGATAACTCAGGCTCTGTTTCAGTAAACTGCTTCCAGATCTCCAGAGGTGGAACGCTGAATGAATCAATTTTATTAGGCAGAGTCTGAGCATGCATAACAGTAGCAAACCAAGCTGTTAATTTGCAGAAAGAAATGATAATTTAATAAAATTTTAATTTAATGTCTCAGAAGATTGGCTGCTGCATGCATGTTCAATCATGTCGAACTCTTTGCAACCCAATGGATTATAGACCCAGGCTTCTCTGGCAATGGAACTTTCCAAGGAAGAATGCTGGAGTGGGTTGCCATTTCCTTCTCTAGAGAATCTTCCCAACCTAGGGATCGAACCAAAGTCTCCTGCATCAGCAGGCAGATTCTTTACCACTGAGCCACCTGGGTAGCCCCTTAAGACTGGGGATAATGACAAGGAGATAGAGGACTTTTTGGGGATCATATGGCTTTTACTCAATTCTGATGTGGAAAAACATTCTACTAACTAGTATTTGGCCTTTTAAAGTCATCGAGGAAAGACAGTTAAAAACCATATAAGTCCAGTTTGAACATCTGTTTCCTAAATCTTGAATAACAGCCTCTGATTTTGATACTTGCTTTATTTTATCCTTGACTCAACTGACTAACCTAATAACGTGTGCATGAGTGCTAAATCGCTTCAGTCATGTCCTATTCTTTGTGACCCTGTGGACTGTAGCCTGCCAAGTTCCTCTGCCTGTGGGGATTCTCCAGGTAAGCATACTGGAGTGGGTGGCTATGCGCTCCTCCAGGGGAACTGTCCCAATCCAGGGATGGTAGCCATGTCTCCATGTCTCCTACATTGGCAGACAGGTTCTTTACCACTAGTGCTGCCTGGGAGTCCCTACCTAGTAATAGTCATGACTAAAACTAATGTTCTGGACTTCATCAGTTCTAAAAGTTTCATCTATTTGACCCAGATGTGTTGAGTAACTAATGAGTGCTGAGAACTCTGACAGCTGAGTGCTGAGGCTGTTGTGAACCCCAAAGCACATATATTCTCTGTCTGTTCTGAGGATACAGGCCACATTTAGATACATAAAATCAATTCTGACCTTGTGTTGTTCATATAGTGATATGGAAGCCCAAATTAAGGGATCAGGAAAGTCCAAATTAAAGGTCTTCTGGCAGGAAAAATGAATCTGAATTAGTTGCCTGAACAATGGAGGATGGATATTTCATCGGGGACAATATGAACTAAGAGACTTGGGGGGTGTATGGTAATTCCAAGCAACTAGACAAATATCTAAGATCTTGGCATTTGGTCAAATCACTTCATGGCAAATAGATGGAGAAAGTGAAAACAGTGAAAGACTTTATTTTCTTGGGCTCCAGAATCACTGAGAATGCAGCCATGGAATTAAAAGACGCTTGCTCCTTGAAAGAAAAGCTATTACTAGTCTAGACAATGTATTAAAAAGCAGAGACATTACTTTGTTCACAAAAGTCCCTCTAGTCAAAGCTATGGTTTTTCAGTAATCAAGTATGGATGTGAGAGTTGGGCCATAAAGAAGGCTGAGCCTTGAGGAATTGATGCTTTCAAACTATGGAGTTGGGAAATGCTCTTGAGAGTCCCTTGGACTGCAAGATCAAACCAGTCGATCCTAAAGGAAATCAATCTTGAATATTCATTGGAAGGACTGATGCTAAAGCTGAAGCTCCAATACTTTGGCCACCTGATGCGAAGAGCTGACTCATTGGAAAAGACCCCGATGCTGGGAAAGATTGAGGGCAGGAGGAGAAGGGGACGACAGAGGATGAAATGGTTGAATGACATTAACAACTCAATGGGCATGAGTTTAAGTAAGCTCCAGGAGATGGTGAAGGACAGGGAAGCCTAGCATGCTGCAGTCCATGGGGTCACAAAAAGATGGACAAGAGAGCAACTGAACAGCAAAGAGAAAGATCTATGTGGTCATGGGGAGAATTAAGTAGGGAGGATGTAATAGAGATCAGGTGACAAAGGAAAGCTGGGCTTTGATGATATACCCACTGTTAAACCAAGTCAAGGAGATTGACCTTTTTCAAATAGTTAAATGATGAGTTTGAAGCACCATAAACTACTAGAAATAGTTATAGAAAGATTAAACTGTAGTGTGGATTACAGATTAGCAGGAAGCAGGGTGCATATTTAGGAAGCTGAGAGAAAATGAGGGTTTAGACAAGAGATGAGAGTAAGTCTCGATTAGGAAAGTGATGGTAGTAGGTGAAGATAAGTGGACCTGTGTGTGGGAGGGAATGGGAGGTGGTTAATAAGGTATACAGGTCACCAGATTGGCCAATGAAATAGAAGCTGGTGGTATTTTCTGGTTTAGGGATTACAGCAGGGCAATAGACTAATGCAGAAAAATAATAGGTACACAATAGACAAATTGATTTTAAGATGTCCATGGAGTAGATAAGCTGTATGCAGTTAATGATGGGTGGGATAGAGGGGGTGGAAGGGAGGTCCAAGAGGGAGGGGATATATGTATACCTAGAGCTGATTCATTATGTTGTATAGCAGAAGCTAACACGATGTTGTAAAGCAATTATGCATGCATATGCTTAGTCACTCAGTCGTGTCTGACTCTTTGGGATCCCATGGATTGTAGCCTGCCAGACTCCACTGACCATGGAATTTTCCAGGCAAGGATTGTCTCTTGTATCTCCTGCATTGGCAGGCAGATTCTTTACCACTGTGCCACTTGGGAAGCCCATAAAGCAATTATACTAAAAAAAAAAAAAGGAGTTGGGCTTTGGAGCTTATGGAAAAAAAAAACAGAATGTAGATAAATGTTATCAGCATATAGATGGTTATCAAAGCCATAGGAATGTTGGAAGAGTCTGGTGGGTAGAGTTTATGGAGTAAGAAGAGACAATTTAGGACAGGGACATAAATTTCCTCTCTCAGTAACTCATCCTACTCTCTTGTCATAGCCCTCTCCTCTGTGGATGATGGGAAGATTCACAAAATGACAACCACACAATGCTTTCAGTTACTTAGGAGAAAATAGAGAGAACTATTGTGAAATTATGTCTAAAAACAAGGTCTTGGTCTGCACACATAACAATGGAATGGTTTGAAATATTTTTTCTGATGAGGACTTTGGCCAGACTCTTGTTCCTCTACTAGTGGTCTACATATGAAGGGATAATTAATTCTATGTCTGTGCTGGAGACAAGCTAGAAGCGTTCTGGAACTGGTAACTGGTCTCTGTCCTAAAGACAATTTTTTAGGGTTTGCTACAGTTTCATTTATAACTTCTGTAAGGGCTGTCTTAAGTTATCTATAAGATTTTCTAAAGTATTCATTTCCTAAAGTTTTCATTTATTCAATTCATTCATTCATTTTTTTCCTATCATTGTAAGGAAAATCTGAGATCTTTCATTATAGACTGAAATATTTACAAATACCTGCAATGTTTTTCAATTCCTTTTAAACACTCTTTCTCCTTTTTCAAGAGATTGCCAGTTTATAGAAAACTGACTTCTCTGTGGTTTTTAAGGCATCTAAATGCCTTTCATTTTTAGGAAATAAATCTGTAAACAATAAATTAATGTTTACAATGACAATAGAGCATATTTCATACAAATGACCACTGATTCTGACCTTACAGTAAGTGCATTGAGGGTAATTTATATATTTTACTTTAAAAAAGTTACCACAACAGTTTCCATGTAGACATCAGCAAGTATTACCAGAGAAAGATTTTTATTGCACTCGAGACTTTAGGCAATTAGTTCTGAGTGAATTTCTTTTACCAACAGGGAAGATTTATCCTGCCAATCAAGTCAGAATGAGAAAAGCCAACAGGGTTTGGCCTTCATTGAAGTGCAGGTCTTTTGAAAGCCTCCATTATGATCCTCTTTTATAATCTTTTTGGTTCCTTTTGTATGTTTTTGTAATATAACATTTCTGATCTCTCAATGGAATAGTCCCTTTCTTTTTCTTTATTTTTTCTTTTAGGAGAAAAAATAAACTTCTCATCAGTTCTGAGACAGGGAAAGATAGGGCTGGCAGAGAAATGTGAAGCACAGAATGGGTAATATTGTGTCTTTCTTATACGCTTAGGGACAAAAGAAATTGCCTTGACAAGTCAGTTGATACGCCATTCATTGGTCCATGACTCAGCAGAGGTCACTTAACCTCCAAAAGCCTACTCGTGCTAGCTGTTCACTCCGATTGTCATGCAAGACAACTGGTAACTCCCAAACTCCCATCACAGTCAATCTCATGAGTTGAAATGGGGGGAAAAAAACACAACAAAACACAGCCCTGTCAATCAATGTGAAGATTCAGGAGTAAGCGAGGGAAATTTCTAAAGAAATGAATTCAGATGTACCCTCAAAACATTCCTGATTTGTTTGTTCTTCTTTATTTTAAAAGAAAGTTGTTTCGTTTGGTTTGGTTTTTGTTATATGTTCTATTACATTGTTTTAAAATATTTGTTTAAAAAATTTTTATACATCATGAAATGATGATTACAATAAATTCAGTGAGCATCTATCATCTCATACAAATAGAAAATTAAGGAAATGGAAAAAATATTTTTTCCTTGTGATGAGAACTCCTAGGATTTACTCTCTGAACAATTTTCAAAAGGCACAAACTTCCAGTTATAAGATAAATAAGTACTAAGGTGATAAATGACAACATGATAAAAATAATTCACACTGTTATATGTTATATATGAAATTTTTTTGGTCTGGAGTTGCTGTGTAATAAATTTAGGTATTTCAGAAGAAATTAAATACAACCTATGAGGAATCTAATGAGTACAAAATTATCCATTACCAATTTTATATTTGCATAGGGATCTGAATATTTTAGGTAAAAACTCATGATATATTTTTTAATTAAAAATTAATATAAATTTATTTATTTTAATTGGAGGCTAATTGCTTTACAATATTGCACTGATTTTGCCATACATTGACATGAATCCACCATGGGTGTACATGTGTTCCCCATCCTGAACCCACCTCCCTCCTCCGTCCCCATCCCATCTCTCTGGGTCATCCCAGTGTACCAGCCCCAAGCATCCTGTATCATGCATCAAACCTGGACTGATGATTCATTTCACATATGATAATATACATGCTTCAGTGCCATTTTCCCAAACCATCCCACCCTTGCCGTCTCCCACAGAGTCCAAAAGACTGTTCTATACATCTGAGTCTCTTTTGTTGTCGTGCATATAGGGTTATCATTACCATCTTTCTAAATTCCATATATATGTGTTAGTATAATGTATTGGTGTTTTTATTTCTGGCTTACTTCACTCTGTACAATAGGCTCCAGTTTCATCCATCTCATTAGAATGGATTCAAATGAATTCTTTTTAATGGCTGAGTAATATTCCATTGTGTATATGTACCACAGCTTTCTTATCCATTCGTCAGTTGATGGGCATCGAGGTTGCTTCCATGTCCTGGCTATTGTAAACAATGCAGTGATGAACATTGGGGTACACGTGGCTCTTTCAATTCTGGTTTCCTCGGTGTGTATGCCCAGCTGTGGGATTGCCGGGTCATATGGCAGTTCTATTTCCAGTTTTTTAAGGAATCTCCACACTGTTCTCCATAGTGGCTGTACTAGTTTGCATTCCCACCAACAGTGTAAGAGGGTTCCCTTTTCTCCACATCCTCTCCAGCATTTATTGCTTGTAGACTTTTGGATAGCAGCCATTCTGACTGGCATGAAACGATACTTCATGTGGTTTTGATTTGCATTTCTCTGATAATGAGTGATGTTGAGCATCTTTTCATGTGTTTGTTAGCCATCTGTGTGTCTTCTTTGGAGAAATGTCTGTTTAGTTCTTTGGACCATGTTTTGATTGGGTCATTTATTTTTCTGGAATTAAGCTGCAGGAGTTGCTTGTATATTTTTGAGATTAATTCTTTGTCCATTGCTTTGTTTGCTATTATTTTCTCCCTTTCTGAAGGCTGTCTTTTCACTTTGCTTGTAGTTTCCTTTGTTGTGCAGAAGCTTTTAATTTTAATTAGGTCCCATTTGTTTATTTTTGCTTTTATTTCCAATATGCTAGGAGGTGGGTCATAGAGGATCCTGCTGTGATTTATGTTGGAGAGTGTTTTGCCTATGTTTTCCTCTAGGAGTTTTATAGTTTCTGGTCTTACATTTAGATCTTTAATCAATTTTGAATTCATTTTTGTGTATGGTGTTTGAAAGTGTTCTAGTGTCATTCTTTTACAATTGGTTGACCAGTTTTCCCAGCACCACTTGTTAAAGAGATTGTCTTTTATCCTTTGTATATTCTTGCCTCCTTTGTCAAAGATAAGGTGTCCATAGGTGCATGGATTTATCTCTGGGACCCACTCAAAACATGGGACACATACAGACTGAAAGTGAAGGGCTAGAAAAAGATATTCCATGCAAATAGAGATTAAAAAAAAAAAAAGCAGGAGTAGCAATACTCGTATCAGATAAAATAGACTAAAACAAAGGCTGTGAAAAGAGACAAAGAAGGACACTACATAATGATCAAAGGATCAATCCAAGAAGAAGATATAACAATTATAAACATATATGCACCCAACATAGGAGCACCACAATATGTAAGGCAAATGCTAACAAGTATGAAAGGGGAAATTAACAACAACACAACAATAGTGGGAGACTTTAATACCCCACTCACACCTATGGATAGATCAACTAAACAGAAAATTAACAAGGAGACACAAACTTTAAATGATACGATAGACCAGCTAGACCTAATTGATATCTACAGGGCATTTCACCCGAAAACAATGAATTTCACCTTTTTCTCAAGTGCACATGGAAATCTTCTCCAGGATGGATCACATCCTGAGCCATAAATCTAGTCTTGGTAAATTAAAAAAAAAAAAAAATCATTCCAAGCATCTTTTCTGACCACAATGCAGTAAGATTAGATGTCAATTACAGGAGAAAAACTATTAAAAATTCCAACACGTGGAGGCTGAATAACACACTGCTGTATAACCAAGAAATCACAGAAGAAATCAAAAAAGAAATCAAAATATGCATAGAAAAGAGTAAAAATGAAAACACAACAACCCAAATCCTATGGGACACTGTAAAAGCAGTGCTAGGGGGAAGGTTCATAGCAATACAGGCTTACCTCAAGAAATAAGAAAAAAGTCAAATAAATAACCTAACTGTATACCTAAAGCAACTAGAAAAGGAAGAAAAGAAGAACCCCAGGGTTAGTAGAAGGAAAGAAATCTTAAAAATTAGGGCAGAAATAAATGCAAAAGAAACAAAAGAGACCATAGCAAAAATTAACAAAGCCAAAAGCTGGTTCTTTGAGAAGATAAATAAAATTGACAAACCATTGGCCAGACTCATCAAGAAACAAAGGGAGAAAAATCAAATCAACAAAATTAGAAATGAAAATGGAGGGATCACAACAGACAACACAGAAATACAAACGATCATGAGAGACTACTATCAGCAACTATATGCCAATAAAATGGACAACTTGGAAGAAAGGGACAAATTCTTAGAAAAGTACAATCTTCCAAAAGTGAACCAGGAAGAAACAGAAAATCTTAACAGACCCATCACAAGCATGGAAATTGAAACTGTAATCAGAAATCTTCCAGCAAACAAAAGCCCAGGACCAGACAGCTTCACAGCTGAATTCTACCAAAAATTTAGAGAAGAACTAACACCTATCCTATTCAAACTCTTCCAGAAAATTGCAGAGGAAGGTAAACTTCCAAACTCATTTTATGAGGCTACCATCACCCTAATACTAAAACCTGACAAAGATGCCACCAAAAAAGAAAACTACAGGCCAATATCACTGATGAACATAGATGCAAAAATTCTTAACAAAATTCTAGCAAACAGAATCCAACAACATATTAAAAAGATCATACATCATGACCAAGTGGGCTTTATCCCAGGAATGCAAAGATTCTTCAATATCTGCAAATCAATCAATGTAATACACCACATTAACAAATTGGAAAATAAAAACCACATGATTATCTCAATAGATGCAGAGAAAGCCTTTGACAAAATCCAACATTTATAATAAAAACCCTCCAGAAAGCAGGAATAGAAGGAACATACTTCAACATAATAAAAGCTATATATGACAAATCCATGGCAAACATTATCCTCAATGGTGAAAAATTGAAAACATTTCCCCTAAAGTCAGGAACAAGACAAGGGTGCCCACTGTCACTGCTGCTATTCAACAAAGTTTTGGAAGTTTTGGCCACAGCAATCAGCAGAAAAAGAAATAAAAGGAATCTAGATTGGAAAAGAAGAAGTAAAACTCTCTCTGTTTGCAGATGACATGATCCTCTACATAGAAAACCCTAAAGACTTTACCAGGAAATTACTAGAGCTAATCAGTGAATATAGTAAAGTTGCAGGATATAAAATCAACACACAATGGAATATTACTCAGCATTAAAAAAAAATTCATTTGAAGCAATTCTACTCAGATGGACGAAACTGGAGCCCATTATCCAGAGTGAAGTAAGCCAGAAGCAAAAACAACAATATAGTATATTAACGCATATATATGGAATTTAGAAAGACGATAACGAGAACCCAACATACGAGACAGCAAAAGGAACGCAGATGTATAGAATAGACTCGTGGACTTTGTGGATGAGTGTAAGGGTGGGATGATATGGGAGAAGGGCATTGAAGCATGTTAATTTTCATATGTCTAGTCAATCGCCAGCCCAGGACTGATGCTCGGGGCTGGTGCAGCGAGATTTCCCGGGAGGGGGAGGGAAGCGGGAGGGGGGTTCCGGAGGGGAAGCATATGTAAACCCATGGTGATATCATGACAATGTATGGCAAAAACAATTAAAAAAAATAATAAATAAAAAATAAAAAAACAAAACAAAACAAACAAACAAACAAAAAAAAAACAACAACAAAAAAATAAAATCAACACACAGAAATCCCTTGCATTCCTATGCACTAACAATGAGAAAAACAAAGAGAAATTAAGGAAACAATTCCATTCACCATTGCAATGAAAAGAATAAAATACTTAGGAATATATCTACCTAAAGAAACAAAAGACCTATATATAGAAAACTATAAAACACTGGTGAAAGAAGTCAAAGAGGATACAAATAGATGGAGATATATACTGTGTTCATGGATTGGAAGAATCAATATAGTGAAAATGAGTATACTACCCAAAGCAATCTATAGATTCAATGCAATCCCTTATCAAACTACCAATGGTATTTTTCACAGAACTAGAACAAATAATTTCACATTTTGTATGGAAATACAAAAAACCTTGAATATCCAAAGCAATCTTGAGAAAGAAGTATGGAACTGGAGGAATCACCCTGCCTGACTTTAGGCTCTACTGCAAAGCCACAGTCATCAAGACAGTATGGTAGTGGCACAAAGACAGAACTATAGATCAATGGTACAAAATAGAAAGCCCAGAGATAAATTCATGCACCTCAGGATATGTTCTTATAGACTATATATTTTTTTTCAGCAGGCATTAAAACATTTTCTTAGATAATGTTCATTCTATTATTCACTTGATTGTGATGCTAAAAGCTTTCAAAGAATAATAGGAAAATAAAGTGAAAACAAAGAAAAGTAGCTAATCAAATGGATATGGCAGAAATGGTTTTATTCTTAGTTCACCCACATACATTCAGGTAACTAAGTGAAATGAAGAGAAAACTGAGTATTGTGATAGAAATACAGGACAAAGAAAAGGGTAGATGAGGGAGGTGATGGCAGCAGGATGAGGAAAAGGCAGTGGGTCAGTACTATAGGAATATGAAGCGGATTAACATTTTGACAATACCCTTGATGGCCAGATTATGTCTTCCTGGAGACAGTAGACCTCCAGGTAGGAGGAAAGGGTTGACTTTTAAGGAAAGGGACTAAGTATGTCACTTGGAAAAAAAAACATGAGAAGGGTTGTGAGAAAAAAATGTGAAAAGAGAGGGAAAAAAATGTTTTTTGCCTGGAATTGCAAGTCCTTCCTGAGAAAGTTGATGGGAGATCTTCAGCTCTGCGTATTATGTGTTTCTAGTGGAATGTTTTAATTCTGAGAACATCAGTTCATTTCACCTAGTTTAAAAAATTGGGGGAGACTGTCTTTATAAACATCCCTTGTTATCCTCACACATACCTATCTGAGCCCTATCTGCTTTTTTTAAGATCCCTCAAAAGATCTCTTGGCATTATCATCACTTGAACTCCACTGTCCTACTCTTTATTTGAAATGTTTAAATATTTTTATCATTAATGATAAAGTCCCTCATTTTAATTTTAAATATAAATTTTGATTTGTCAAATCTAGGTACCCATAGATTATAGAAAATATAAATGCCTGTAAACAGTAATAAAATTCCTTTATTCTAACTATATTCTAAAAATACATTTGCTTTGTAAAATCTATGCACTCAACTATTTGACTTGGTTAAAACAAATCCTAAAGACTTTGTAAAAATCTACTTATATTACCTCAGGAATGGGAGACAAGTTGAATTCCTCCCCAAATAAGTTCAGTGCAAAATGTAATGAAATCCTTTTGAATCTGCTAGAAATTTGTGATAATTAACTCCAAACATGTATTCCCAGAGTTTTAGGTAATATGCAAGGAAACAATCAGGGAGAGGGCAGCCTTATGAACTATTTTCAGGATTAAAAAATATATAAGGAGCATTTAGTGCTTATGGATAATAATGATGGGAAAAATTAAAGTGTCAAATCAGGTGTTTTCACTTTTAGTTGGAATCCTTTATAATGCTACTCCTTTTGCGCAGTTCTGAGGTTGTATGTGTCTACGTGCATAGATACATATATGTATGTATCTGCGACATGTGTCTGTTTAACAGATGTATAAAAATAAATGAACTTTTCTTGAATAAATGCAGCGTATTTGCTGCATGAATTCAGTTGGAAGCATTTTGGAACCAGTGTCTTCCAAAGGCAGAAACCTTTTGAACATTTTGTTCCAAGATCCTGGTTGTAGATTATAACCCTGGTTGTTAAATTTCAAAAGGTGTTTCTCATCCACTGTGGCCGACAGAATCTGAGCTGGAAGAACCATCCATACAATGTATTCCTTTTGTGGCTCTTTTGTTATGAGTGTGGTGAAGTTTGCCTTGAAGATCCTCACAGAGATAATTAATGCCTCTTCTGTATGCTTCATCTGTAACAGCTTGTTGAAAGTTCTTTTCGTGGTATTTTCATGTTTACACACAAAGACGGTAGTCAATACCTTGAAAGAAAAGTGATTTTCTTAGAAGTTATTTGCTATCCCATCCCTCCCATTTAGTCAGAAAGACTCCCCAACTCTGTAATATATAATTCAAATTTCAGGCAAAGCAACTGGAGAAAATTGTGTGAGTTTTCCATTTGGAAACTTGCCTTGCCTCTCTGGGCCCTCCAGAGCTCACATTAAGTTTTACTGTCTCTTGGTTCCAGATGTGTGCTCAGTAGTTCTGGCCACCAGAGAGTTTCCTTGTCAGGGGTCTAGCCTATCCTGGTTAGAAGCCACAACATCTGTGGTTCTGTTTTTCTGTTGAATTGGGATGTCGTCAGTTATCATTATTCTTTTCCTTTTGATATTAGCATGATATGCGGAAAAGAATGTTCCAGCCATTATTCCCGTTGTGTACATTGTATTATTCATGCAGAAATCATTGGTTGCCATTGGGAATAGCATGGATATTTGAAAGTATTTTTTTCCGTTATCAATAATTATCTCCATCCACATTTTTAATATTATGTCCATTCAAAAAATCATATAGAATGAACTTTTTATTTCATATTTTTTTGTGAATATCTTTATGTACCACCAAGCAATGGATATATTATCAAAAGCATCAAGAGGTAACTAAAGGAAATCATAACAAGTTGGAGTTCTTTCTAACTGGAAAAAACTAAGTGTGTTTATTAGAGAAAATAATCTCAAAAGTTTTTATCCTGTGATTTATGTATGCCTTTGAGCTACTCCTCTGACAGGATAGTTTGGCAAAATTTCATTTTGGTTCAGAAGGAAGCATAATGCTTATAACCACTTCATGTTGGGGCAGGTGAAGGGAAAAGTCAGTGACAGGAATTGAGGGCAGGGACACAAAGTGATAACTGAAGTAAGAGTCCTTAGGATTCCATGAAATCTTAATCAACTATGAAGATTTAACCCCCCCTCCCCACGTCCAATGGAAAGAATTGGATTGAGTCAACTGATTGAAAAATGAACTCTAACTTTTGGGATATGACATGAGAGCAGGTTAAAATATAATTTATTTATTAAGCAAAGGCCAAGGGATTATAGTTGCTGGACAATAAGTTTGTTAGTACTTTTCCATTATATCTTATAGAATATAATGATGTCCCATTAATATCAGAATGAACTTATTGGCCAAACCAATAGTTTGAGACTTTTAAAGTCATCTTCAGTTTAACAGGGGCTTCCCTGGTGGTTCAGATGGTAAAGATTCTGCCATGTGGGAGACCCAGGGTCAATCACTGGTGTAGAAGATCCCCTGGAGAAGGGAGTGGCTACCCACTCCAGTATTCTTGCCTGGAGAATTTTCCATGGACAGAGGAATGTGGTAGGCTACAGTCCCTGCGGTACAAAGGGTCAGGCTTGACTGAATGAAGGTTTCCCTTGTGGCTCAGAAGGTAAAGAATCTGCCTGCAATGAAGGAGACATGGGTTCAGTTCCTGAATTGGGAAGATGCCCTGGTGAAGGGAATGGCTACCCACTTCGGTGTCCTTTCCTGGAGAATTCCATGGACAGAGGAGCCTGGTGGGCTGTAGTCCATGGGGTCACAAAGAGTCGGACATGACTGGGCAACTGACACTCTTCACTTTTCAAGTCAACAAGTAAGGCATTTGGTAATCCTGCCTATCTGTGTGATAACATAGGTTGCAAGCCTAGTGTAGGACTTGGCACACATAAAGAATTTTAGGCTGTTCTTTGCGAAAGCCAAGAGTGGTACACTGAAAATATATATGCATTTATATGTAATAATGAAAAATTTTTTCATATGTATTAAGAAAGTCAGTTTAATGTTTCTAGATGCATTGAGTTGATCAATGAAGGCCCAGGTTTCACTAACACTTCTCATTCTAATTCCTTGGCATGCTTAGTTTTCATTTAATTGCTACAGAAATAAGATCTATATTTTTAAATTTAAACATTTTATTCCATGCACCCATTATTTCAGAAACATTTATTTCTTGTTATGGGGCATATCTGATGTCTCTGCATCCGAGATGCAAGCTGTGATGTGGTTAGAGTTAGGGCTTAGCATCAGCCCATCTTTGATGTAGCTGTGTTAGGTATATGCTAAAGATATATTGGAATTTTGAGGCAGTTTTAAAGAAAATTCAGAAATGTATAATATATACAAATACTGCAGTTTGTTTCTTCTTTCTTCCTTTTTCCTTTTGGGGAGTAACTGTAAAGTTTGGTTCTGTGGAGACATTTCTTCTTCCTGTCCTTTGAAACTTAAACTATTTTATATAAATTTAGAGACAAGCATGCTGGCTATCTTCATTTCATTTCTGTGGACCCAATTTCCTCTTGATTGTAAATTTGTCATTGGGGAATCCTTTTCTTCCTTTAGGCCAAACAGATGTTTTTAATTTTATTTTTCTTCTTCTTCTTTTTTTTTTTTTTTTCCACCAAGGAGGTCAAGTTCCTTTGGGGTAAAAACTTGAGTTCGTTATGTTCTTTTCTTTTCTATCAGCATGTAAGACAACAAAATACAAATGGCTTTGGGGTTGTGAGTTGCTGTGGTAGATTTAGTAGTATCCATTTAAATAGCATTGCATTTCCAAATATTATAATTATACTACTTCCAACCTTCAAATAAAGGCCAGTTAGAAGCTTATTATAGCTAATTTACTTCCATCTGTAAATATGAAAAATGCATTCTTAGCCATGTATTAGTGGGTTCCTGCAAAGAGTGACAGTTGTTTAGCTTTTCTTCCTATTCTGCTGTGTGTTCACACTCCATTTGTGAGTACTTGGGACTGCTCAGCACAAATCACTAATCGAAAGCCTATTTCAGATACTGTCAGTGTTTTTGGAACTACTTATTCCCTCAATATAGTATCTGGTATCTTTGCATTAAATGACTCATGACGCCTCTGTTCTTCAGACCCTGTGGGCTCTCTTAGGATGAAAATTATATAACCATAATAGGGACTGGCAATATGGATGCTGTTCAAGTGCCAAGAACTGTTAGTGAAATTAGTAAAATAAATGTTAGTTTACATTTAACTGGACAAAAGCATAATATCTGAAATAGGGAAACTCTTAGAAGTTCACCATGTCCTTTTGAAAGTCACGCTATCATCCAGGCCTAAATGATCTTATCTCCCTTCTCTTTGTGAAAGTGAATTGGTCCAATATCATATTCACTGATAACAAAACAATCTATTTGTTCTTGTTTTCCTTCCTCCCAAGTATTTTATTTACAGAAGAATTCACATTTAATTGAGCTGTGTGTTGTAAAAACAGAAATAGATTCAGTTGAACATTGAGTAGGATAGCTTCCCATACCTTTATAATCATCCCTCCATGTTTGAATATGGGCAGAGAAATCCATGTGTGTGTTTGCTATGTGAAGGACCTTGCTTGCTTTTTTCTTCTTTATTATTTTCTCTTTCTAAAGTTCCAGAGATTCAAATATTTACTGCTTTCAAAGTTTATAATTCAAGAATTGTAAGGAAAAATGGGGATATAGGACACATATGTGGTTTATCATCTTCTTCTTGCCTATAAAATACTGAAGAAAAGAGAACTTGTATGTTTGATGAAAAGTAACTATATTACCATTCCTTTTTAGAATTTCAGCCAGATACAGAATACATAAGGTCAGGTTAAGGAAAGCTCTGGGAGATAGTGAGGGACAGGGAAGCTTGGTATGTCCACGGAGTCACAAAGAGTTAGACATGACTTAGTGACTGAATAACAACAGCAAGGAAAAGTACTCGAAGCCAACATGCTAGTTAAACTGTATCTCTAATGACAGTAACAAATGGAACCATCCCAGCAGTCATGTTCATGTGTCAGAAGAAATGGTTTATCAGAGGCAAGTGGCAGCCCAATAAATTGGGCTAAGAGTTTAAGGAGCCATTACAACAGATGGTGTAGATATTCTAGAAAACAGTCAAGAGAGTGGCTCCAGTGAATCCCTCTCACAAGATAAATTTAATCATACATGTCAATGCTATTCCTATACCAGAAAAGGGAACTATCAATGCAGAGTCTGCAATCTGGCATTATATTTCATAAATTCAATAAACAAATGCACACCCAAAAACTTTAAAAAAGGCCATGAGAGCAATTCTCCAAATTTTACAACATCTTCTTTTCTCTTAAAAATTGTAAAAAAATATTAATTAAAGGTTCACATCCACATTACAAAAGAATCCACCAGGAGCCAGGAAAACAAAACTAATAAAGTAGTTAAAATCACAGAATTACCTTGTGGGAGTTTTGTTTGTTGTTATTGTTGTTTTAGTCACTAAGTCGTGTCTAACTCTTTTGCGACCTCATGGACTGTAGCGTGCCAGGCTCATCTCTCCATGGGATTTCCCAGGCAAGAAAGAATACTGGAGTCGGTTGCCATTTCTTTCTCCAGGGGATCTTCCCAACCAGGGGCATAACCCGTGCCTTCTGCATTGACACATGGGTTCTGTACTACTGAGCCATCAGGGAAGCCCCCATAAACTAAGTCATGTACAACTCTTTTGTGATCACATGGGTGTTTTGTAGAGGCTTATTAGTCATCTCTCTGCCTACCCTGGATTTCTTTCCTAAATGAAGTAGATGCAAGGGCCAACTGAACATTGGAATATAACATCAAGCTATTTCTTTATTGGAGGAAGCAGCTTAGATATTTACAGGGTGTGTTTTACAGCTTCTCAAAAGAACTTCACTCATTCAGTTATGAATAAAAAACTAGAAACTTCAGACCTTCCCCCGCAGGGGCAGGGCTGGCCTTATCGATGTAACCAAGCACTGGAAAGACAACACACTTTACTCTGGGCAGATACCTACAAGAGAAGGAAAGCAAGAGAACATGACCACAGTGAGCAATGCCCTTCCATATGTTATAGTCACTCTGTAGAGGAAACAAAGGATGCCTGCCTCACGTCAATCTTTGAAACTTCCCTTTCAACGATGACGAGTGAAAAGTGGGAAACAGAAAGTTGGAAATGATTTAAAAATGCTTCACTGTGGTGATAACAGTGCTGGTTATGTTCCTCTTTTATGGAAACATGCAGAAATATGATGAGTGAAGCTCATACGATGAGTATTTCCCTCTACCATCCTGAAGAAAGTCATGAAATTCAAGTACTCAAGTACAGAAAAGTAACATGTTACTCGTTAGAAAGCCAAAATAAGGGTAAATCGGATTTTGTAAAATTAGGTAACAGAGGGTAGTGAATAATACAAAGTACAAAAGAAAAATATTGTGATTTGAGAACGTATACTGATTTAAGTAATCTTCATGCCTGAAAGCAACAAAAACAATACTTTTAGTTAGATAAAGTCCTGGATAGCAACATCATGTTATTCTGATCAAAGAATTGACCTTTTTGTAGAAATTTTTGCTTAAAATTATTGAAATGATCAGAAACAATGAAAATTAGTCTTAACTATAATAAACTAAGGAACAACCACATTATCAGTTTAATATCTTTTAGAAACAGTGACAACCTTATCCTAAGTGAAATAGGACATCAGTAACTAATACATCTCTCTCCAGAAACAGCAAGGATGCCAAATTTCTTTAAACAGAAGTAATACGATCCAGAAAAATCCTAATCAAGAATTCTTTATTGGAGAAAATGAAGACTGGGAAATGGGCAATATATCATGTCCACTTCCTCACCAAAGTAAAACAGAAAATAAAGCTCAGTGAAGGAAGTGCCATTTGTAGTTGCTTTGAGCTGGAGAAAATAATGACAAAGGCTGTGATCATGCAAAGTTTTAGAGGCAGCATCTACCTGGAATTCAGCTTTATAGATTTTGAATGATGTTCTTAAGCAGAGATAATATTCAAGCATCACACAAAAGCAGAAATGAGTGTGCTCCATGTCTTCACTCTCAGCCCTGGGGCTGGACAGGGAGTTGACTTTGTATCAGCAAGGGCTGCTTGGTAGGGAGCAATGACTACAGCCTGAGGCTAAATTTATTAGATTAAACAGAACACATTTTCTTACATAGAAAAAAATTGAACAGAGGCTACTTAACTCTTCCTTAACCCACTGGGCCTACTTGTCTCCAAACAGCTAAAAACTGAAAAGATAATTCAAACTATTAGCAGTCTGGTGTCCAAATAAAGTTCCAAGAAAACAATGATATCAGTTTACAAATGAAAAAGTAAAACCTGACACAAAGCGAGTCTACTCTCCCATTCCGATGCAAGTAGTGACTTTAGTAAGTTACTGTGGCTGTTTGATGATGAACTATAGATAGAATAAATTCAACAAGAGATCTGTGCACAGATGCTTAACACTAAAAAAGCAAAAGGTAAAAAGGAGAGACATTTCTAAATAAGCAGGGTGATATAGGGAACACTTTTGGATAAAACACTAATTTTTATGCTTTTAAAAAACCAAATAAGTGGGCTATTTAAATAAAACAAAGAATAAATATAAAAAGATGATGTGATAAGACAAAATTAGGGCAAGGGTGGGATGATATGGGAGAATGGCATTGAAACATGTTAATTATCATATGTAAAATCAATCGCCAGCCCAGGATTGATGCTCGGGGCTGGTGCACCGAGATGACCCAGGGGGAGGGAATCGGGAGGGAGGAGGGAGGAGGGTTCTGGAGGGGGAACATATGTAAACCCATGGCGGTTTCATGTCAATGTATGGCAGAACCAACACAATAAAGTAAAGAAAATAAAAATAAATAAATAAATTTAAAAAATGAAAAAAAATAATAAAACAAGGAAGGGAATAATAAAAAATGAGAAAAATATTATGGAAATGAGAAGATGGATGTAGAAAAAGTGCTTTTGAAATCAAATTCAGAGATACAAAAGTTATGAGAGAGAAAAAACTGTGTAACTATATAAAATAAAAATAAGATGAAAACAGTTTACTAGAAAATAATAGATATAGAAGAAGGCAAACAAGGGGTTAATCATGATGAAGTCTCTTGGCCATCTACAATGAAGAAATCATTGCATAAATATCTGATCGGAAGAAGCTGGCCACTAAAGCCAGCACTTCTCATTATTATATGCAGAATTGATCGGTATGTATGGACTATTAAGGGTAAATGGTATGACCATAAAACAACAAACTACAAACCATATGCACATAAAGGAAATGAAAATATATTTATGCAATAGCTTATAATTCCAGTTTTTATAGACTTTTCTGAAAAAAATTACTTTGAGACAGAATCCAATCAACTGAAATATTAATCCAAATGAGGGGGGTAAAAAAACTTGTGGATGAAACATCTTATATAAAGATAGGTAGTGAGCATTGTATCCAACAGAGAATATATCTTCTTTGCAAGTTCTGTTGTAACATTTACAAAAATAATGAACTCAGATCAAATTTAAAAACAGAGATGCATTTAAAAATTGAAATAATAAAAATCAAATATGTTGATTAAACTCTGATAAAACTAGGAAACAAAAGCAAAATTAGAAACAAGCACAAATATCTAACTTGAACATACTGAAATGTTTTCTATCTTTGATTTCCTCTTGGCTCCAGAAAAATCAAAACAAATTTCAGAACAAGAAAAATTATAATATGCTGCATATCAAAAATATGTGACACAGATTCAGCTCTGCAGAGATAAAATTCACAGCAGTAAGCAATCAATACTGAATTACAAACAATGGAATTAAGCACTGGAGGTAGGGGGTTTAAAAATAGTAAGAAAAATAAAATTTAAAAAGCACTATAAAATGAATAAATTCTGAGAATTTAATGTAACAAAGCAAAGGAACAAGAGGCTAGTAATCTTTTAATGGAGAAGCACAGACCTGAACAAAACAAAACTAATCTTTCATTGCTTCAGTTCAGTTCAGTTGCTCAGTTGTGTCCGACTCTTTGCTGCAGCCGCGCCAGGCCTTCCTGTCCAACACCAACTCCAGGACCTCACCCAAACTCATGTCCATTGAGTCGGTGATGCTGTCCAACCATCTCATCCTCTATCGTCCCCTTCTCCTCCTACCTTCAATCTTTCTCAGCATCAGGGTCTTTTCCACTGAGTCCGCTCTTCGCATTAGGTGGCCAAAGTATTGGAGTTTCAGCTTCAGCATCATTCCTTCCAAAGAACACCCAGGAATGATCTCCTTTAGGATGGACTAGTTGGATCTCCTTGCAGTCCAACGGACTCTCAAGAGTCTTCTCCAACACCACAGTTCAAAAGCATTAATTCTTCGGTGCTCAGCTTTCTTCACCGTCCACCTCTCACATCCATACATGACCACTGGAAAAACCATAGCCTTGACTAGATGGACCTTTGTCGGTAAAGTAATGTCTCTGCTTTTTAATATGCTATCTAGGTTGGTCATAACTTTGCTTCCAAGGAGTAGGCGTCTTTTAATGTCATGGCTGTAATCACCATCTGCAGTGATTTTGGAGCTCCCCAAAATAAAATCTGACACTATTTCCACTGTTTCCCCATCTATTTGCCATGAAGTGATGGGACCAGATGCCATGATCTTCATTTTCTGAGTGTTGGGCTTTAAGCCAACTTTTTTACTCTCATCTTTCGCTTTCATCAAGAGGCTCTTTGTTCTTCTTCACTTTCTGCCATAAGGGTGGTGCCATCTGCATATCTGAGGTTATTGATATTTCTCCCGGCAATCTTGATTCCAGTTTGTGCTTTTTCCAGCCCAGCGTTTCTCATGATGTACTCTGCATATTATTTAAATGAGCAGGGATACAATATACAGCCTTGATGTACTCCTTTTCTTATTTGGAACCAGTCTGTTGTTCCACGTCCCGTTCTAACTGTTGCTTCCTGACCTGCGTACAGGTTTCTCAAGAGGCAGGTCAGGTGGTCTGGTATTCCCATCTGTTTCAGAATTTTCCACAGTTTATTGTGATCCACACAGTCAAAGGCTTTGGCATAGTCAAAAAAGCAGAGATAGATGTTTCTCTGGAACTCTCTTGCTTTTTCGATGATCCAGCGGATGTTGCAATGTGATCTCTTCTTCCTCTGCCTTTTCTAAAACCAACTTGAACATCTGGAAGTTCATGGTTCATGTGTTGCTGAATCCTGGCTTGGAGAATTTTGAGCATTACTTTACTAGCATGTGAGATGAGTGCCATTGTGTGGTAGTTTGAGCGTTCTTTGGCATTGCCTTTTTTTGAGGTTGGAATGAACACTGACCTTTTCCAGTCCTGTGGCCACTGCTGAGTTTTCCATATTTGTTGGCATATTCAGTGCAGCACTTTCACAGCATCATCTTTCAGTATTTGAAATAGCTCAACTGGAATTCCATCACCTCCACTAGCTTTGTTAATAGTGATGCTTCCTAAGGCCCACTTGACTTCACATTCCAAGATGTCTGGCTCTAGGTGAGTGATCACACCATCGTGATTATCTGGGTTGACGATCTTTTTTGTACAGTTCTTTTGTATATTCTTGCCACCTCTTCTCAATATATCCTACCTCTGTTAGCTCCATGGTTATGAATTTCAATCTCTGGGTGTTCTAGACACAGACCCATGTTTAAATCAGCAGAGTTTAGCACATGCTTTCGTATCTGGTCTGATGAACTCTTTTATTTTTCTCAAGCATTTGTTTCTGGCTATGTTTTTTTTTTTTTTTTTGAGAATTGCGTTTTTAAAAATCCTTAAAAAGTTCCATAGGGAATATTATATGAGATGCATCCATTTAATAAATGTATTTTTGGTAAATATATATATTTACAATATTTACTTTCCAACCTGAAAGGTATTTTTTTTTTGTTTACTTTGTTAACCTACCTTAGTAGATATTTGTACTTTTCCTCATGGTCTCATTCACACTTCAATCTAATGTCTGTATTGCAATAGGAATGGAATGGATGAGGTCTAAGCTTTTAAATTGTTTTAGAAATCTATTGTATTTGGAATTATTTTCTGTGCCAGACATTCTGCCTTTTCAAAATAAGTTCATAGGAACCAACAAAGACTAAAAACTAAAAACATAGGCCCATGTGTTCTAGTTTTAGGCTGATTAATATTGCATATACTTTAAAAATATGGGAGTTGGTACTTTGATCACATTTTCAATGGTCAAATTACATCTGAAAACTATGTCTAGCTACAGTTGTCCCACTTTTGTAAAGGTGAACTTGCCCAGCAGAGGTCCGAGAAGGAAAGGCCTGATAATAGATGTAACAAAATACATGAAGTGTTATCCTATCAAAGGACTAGATTGTTCACATCTCTGATATGTGATAAACAGATAAAGATACAATGGTAGAAATTTTGATATAGTGTTTAATGAAATCTTTTAACCTCTAGAAAGGTCTAGAAGTGAGCAGGACTATTTTTCTGAGGTGCTGAGGCCCAGAGGGAGCTGAGCAGACCATCTGTCAGGAACACAGAGTAAGGCATTCTTACACAGGGTCAAAACCTGGCCTCCGTGTTCCCAAAGGTCCCGGCCAGCTGTGATTCTGTCATGAGAGTGTCATGCAGTGAAGGTGGTCCCTATTGTTAGTGGAGCTGCATTTTAGCCATCTCAGCAGTCAGTGCTGGAGCCAACTATGATTTGATTCTTCTATCTATTAATTATGGGCTGTAAATATTCTGTTTGTACAGAAAATTCCCTATTCCCTGCACCTGTGGTTGAAAATTTTAGTTATGCAATCTCATAGTCGAATGGCTGTTCCAATGGCAACACAATTTCCTCTGCCACAATTAAGTATTTTTCCCCTTTAAAGAAAAATTCTGCTGTATTATATGATAATCAGTTTAAAATAATTTCAGGTTTCAGGCTCAAAATACAGACTTTAAAAAAAATTGTGAAATCTAGAATAAAAATCATCACCCTTATAATTTGGTGCATTTATTTTATCTGATATTTTACAAAATAAAACCTCATTTAAAAAGCAATCTTATGAAACCATATCTTTTATATCTACGCTCACAAATTTAAAAATAAATTGAATCTAGGAAGTAATGCATTATGAAGGGATATTGTGTGTGTCTAGCACACATAGTTGTGCCCGACTCTTTGTGACCCTATGGACTGTAGCCGGCCAGGCTTCTCTGCTCATGGGGATTCTCCAGGCAAGAATACTAGAGTGGGTTGCCATTTCCTTCTCCAGGGGATCTTCCCAACCCAGGGATCGAATCCATGTCTCCTGCATCTCCTGCATTGCAGGCTGATTCTTTACCATCTGAGTCACCAGGGAAGCCCCCATATTTACACTGCTGCTGCTTCTGCTGCTCAGTCGCTTCAGTCGTGTCCGACTCTGTGCGACCCCATAGACGGGAGCCCACCAGGCTCCCCCGCCCCCGGGATCCTCCAGGCAACAATACTGGAGTGGGTTGCCATTTCCTTCTCCAAAGCATGAAAGTGAAAAGTGGAAGTGAAGTCCCGCAGTGGTGTCCGACTCTTAGCGACCCCGTGGACTGCAGCCTACTAGGCTCCTTCTTTCATGGGATTTTCCAGGCAGGAGTACTGGAGTGGGGTGTCATTGCCTTCTCCCTGTATATACACTACCATGTGTAAAATAGATAGCTAGTGGAAGGCGGTTGTATAGCACAGGATGCTCAGCTCAGTGCTCTGTGATGACCTAGAGGGACGTCCCTGGGTGGGTGCGAGGGAGACTCAAGAGGGGGGACATATGTATACTTATGGCTGATTCACATTGTTGTGCAGCAGAAAGCAATAGGACATTGTAAAGTGTTTATCCACCAATTAAAAAGAAAAAAAAACTAACATGAAAAATTTTAAAAACATGCTTTGTTATGAAAGCAAAGAAAGTTCTGAGGCAAAATCTAGAGAGATATGTAAAGCCAGGAAGGGATTTTTTTTTAATAGGAGTAACTAGAGAATATTCATATGCTGATATAGAAGAATCATTAGTGACTAAGATTAAGTACACAGGAACAATGGATAACTCATGGATCAAGGTTTGGAGAAGATAGATTTCAGGTACAGATACATGAATGGCCTGAAAATTGCTTCCTCTGAAACAAATTCAACAAGATAAGGGGAGGCACCAGAAATGCAGCAGTGTGTTCATAACTACTCTTGACTTTTCTTGTGATGATGGAAGTGTAGTAATCTGTAGTGATGTGAGAGCATGTTGAGACAGGGGGCCTGAGGGCAAAGGGGAAAGTGGGGAATGAATGATCACTGAGGGGACTGGAAGAGGGAGCTTGTTCCGAATACACAACTGGATGGCTAAAGACTTTTTTTTTTTTATTGGTTTTGCCATACAATGTCATGAAACCGCCATGGGTTTACATATGCTCCCCCTCCAGAACCCCCCTCCCTCCTCCCTCCCGATTCCCTCCCCCTGGGACATCTCGGTGCACCAGCCCCGAGCATCAACCCTGGGCTGGCGATTGATTTCACATATGATAATTAACATGTTTCAATGTCATTCTCCCATATCATCCCACCCTTACCCTCATCCACAGAGTCCACGAGTCTGTTCTATATGTCTGTGTTCCTTTTGTTGTCTTGCATGCAGGGTTCTCGCTGCCATCTTTCTAAATTCCATATATATGCATTAGTATACTGTATTGTTGTTTTTCCTTCTGGCTTACTTCACTCTGGATAATAGGCTCCAGTTCCATCCACCTGAGTAGAACTGATTCAAATGAATTTTTTTTTAATGCTGAGTAATATTCCATTGTGTATATGTACCACAGCTTTCTTATCCATTCGTCAGTTGATGGGCATCTAGGTTGCTTCCATGTCCTGGCTATTGTAAACAATGTGGCGATGCACTTTGGGGTACATGTGTCTCTTTCAATTATGGTTTCCTCGATGTGTATGCCCAGCAGTGGGGTTGCCAGGTCGTATGGCAGGTCTATTTGCAGCTTTTTAAGGAACCTCCACATTGTTTTCCATAGTGGCTGTACTAGTTTGCATTCCCACCAACAGTGTAAGAGGGTTCCCTTTTCTCCACATCCTCTCCAGCATTTATTGCTTATAGATTTTTGAAAGCAGAGATGAAAATGTATAATAGAGTTTTGTTGGAATGATCTAATTGTATGTAGTTGTATATGCACATTTGTTTTCTACTTTCAGCTGTGTCTAGCGCTGCTGCAGTGGTTGATTTGCAGAGGGACATTTTGGAAGAAGAGCAGGATAGAAGAAGGCAGGATGATGGGTCATCACATATAGGATGTAAATGAACTAAAAATAGAGAGAAATGGTTGATATTAGAAGATTTATTTGGAAAACTAAGAGGGGTAAGAAATATTAGTGACAATAGAAAATTATTGCTGTAAGAAAAGGACATCAGGGCTTCCTGTGTGTTGATGAGGGTGCCATTGAGGTGTTAAGTGAAAGTCAAGTCATCCCAGTTGAAGTAGTCAACAAACTCTAAGGCCATTAGGTCTTAGAAGAGCCACCTACTGACTTCGGAGCCTCTCTCAATGATGCAGGCAGGAAAATGATAAGGTAGATGCCAAAATCTTGAGGCAGCATGAACCTCAAGGAAAAACTTGCTTTCGAAAGATTTTAGTTGTTAAAAAGTAAAATATAACATTCTGTGAAGTGGTATTGTAAATTTATGATTGTTATGCTCTCTGTGCCTGAGGTTCTCATAAGTAACATCTTGGGGAAAAATGGAGTCCAAGAAAGGATAAGAAACAAAAACGAAAGGATGAATGGTAGGTCTATGATGGAAAGAGAAAATAAGGAAAAGAACGATGTGAAGAGGGATTCCAGTGTTTGTCATGCTTCTGTCTCATCTCCAGTTCTGCTAGTTTCTGACTGGTGAAATTGTTATAGATAACAGTCTATAAAATGAAGATGATACTGCAAATACTGTACATGGTAGTAACGAGAATTAATGAGATAGACAGCCTTTAAAATAGTGCATAGTACCAAATGCTTAAGCAACATTAGCATTTATTATTATTACTGTGTTGTCATCATTATTATTATCTGGCTCATAATTAAGAAGACAAACTTTCTGGGGAAAGTTCCTTTTAATCATCTAATAATAAAGTTTGATAGAGGTCTCTTTGTATTTTACACAAGTTCAAAACATTAATTTTAGATTGACTCTACAAAAGTAGAGTGTAACAGAGTGGCTTTGGTTGTACGTAAATCATGAGCATCAGAATTCCGAGCCCTAACCTAGCACTTCAGAGGTAGAATATTTCTGTTGGAAGGGGGAGGAAGGGGAAGATATTTACAATATTGATTTTGGGGACAGATCATTCATTTCAATGAGATCAAGCTCTCTGCTCCCAGAAAATCTTGGGATTAGACTATTATTTTTCCTGCTTCCACTACTATCCTTCTTCTAAAAATTAATGAATGTTTCTAAGAGAAAGGGTAATCTTTGTAAATCATTTTCAGTTTGTGTAAAGCATTTAATGTAATTTAAAAATATTAGTACATTTGCTAGAAAAAAAAAAATTCCTTGCAAGCATCATGAGAAGTTGAGCCTCAGATTTAGATAAAGGAAAAGGATGACTATTAACATTTTCACCAAAGGTATGAATATGCATATTGCTGAAAAGATAATATTATTTTTAATTAAACAGTAAGGAACTGATGAAATAGTTTTATCCTTGTACATCTGAGCTTGTAGCGCATTCACTGCCATACATTCAGTGCATCTAGAATTGGCTTGGCTTGGCATGTCTAATTACCCAGAGATACATTATTTTCTTATGTACATTATGGAGGAGCCTGCTTAATATGGGAAGAACTTTCTCCTTTAATAATCAATTTATTTACCAGGTTTGTAAAAATACAGATATACTTTTGGAATTCATTGAATGGGCTGTATCCTTGTTATTCTTGGTATGTTGGATGTATTCTCCTACATTTAGCCTACAACTATACTGCTTAAATCAATTATATCAGTATATAATGATTGACAAATCACTGTCTTTCTCCCAATCATTATATCCATATGGCACCAAAAGTCATCTGAGATTTTGTTGTGGTTGTTTAGTTGCTAAGTCATGTCTGACTTTTTGCAACCTCATGGACTGTAGCCCACCAAGCTACTCTGCTTATGGGATTTCCCAGGCAAGAATATTGGAGTGGATTGCCACTTCCTTCTCTAGGGGATCTTCCTGATCCAGGGATTAATCCTGTGTCTCTTGGATTGGCAGGCAAATTCTTTACACTGAAACACCGGGGAAGTTCTAAACCTGGCTTAAAGAGTTTAAGTTTTCACTTAGCAAACAGTTTTCATGTACCACTAGGTAATACTTTGTCTTATAAAAGTAGATGGCCTTATGACTGTCCCCTGAATAGTTACATTCTTATCACTTATTCACTCAACAAAATATAGTAGCACTTTGTAGACTTAAAAAATATCACAACCTAAAAGTTAAGAGTTACATTTTTAGGACTTGAACCTAATGGATGTCAAGTAACCCCAAGAGAACTGCTCTGAGGAGGCAGGGGCTGGGGGGATGCAGCCAGGTTACATAGAAATTTTTAAACAATGGGCAGGTAGTGAGAGCTCAAAAGATTATTGTAAACCAAAGAAAATCAGATATCCCAAATTAAGGAGTTTGCTCTTTTCTATGTTTGGGAAGATGCAAGAGTCTGGGCTTATTGAAATCATTCCTTTGATATGCACCAAAGCTATATGGGGCCAGTATTGTGTGTTTTCACTTCCTGTGTTTCTTCAGGGCTTACCATGGGGGAGTGGCTGCAGTTCGCTGGCTGCTAAATGGCAGGTATTTTTCCCTTGCTCATCAGCTCATCATCTATGGTGGCTTCAGTTGCTGATGTCTGTGACATCCTTTGCTTACTGATATGGCAGGAAATATTCCATTTCTCAACTTATTGAACAGCACCAAATATCATCATTGTGTTAATAACTACTTGGGCACAAAGATGAAAAATATTCTTGCTCTTAAAGAACTTACCATCTGGTTGACCTCCAGTTTGAGGAAGGAGTAAAGCACATAACAAACTATATTATAAAAGTAATATTCTTTGTGGATTCATGCCAGACCATCCACCCACTTCTGACCCCTCAAGTTATAAAATAATTATATTATTCAGAATGTTAGAGCCAAAACTATTTTTGTACCATTGCTTTCTTGAATTACAAATGTTCTGCATGGATACATGATTATAAGTAATTCAAATAATACAAAATATACAGGCTAAAGGATGAAAGAGCTTGCCTCTCACTTTCCTTCCCTCTATTGACAAGGTTCTTGCCCAAAGGCAGAAAGTATTAACTGTATAAGATGTATCATTTGCAGGATTTATTTAAAAGAATAAATATCTCAATGCATGTCTTCATATTGAGGGACATGGGGTTTGGGCTGCATTTAAATCTATTATTTTTCCTGATTTCTTATTGCTAATACATAGGAAAGTTATTTTTTATTTTTATAGTTTTACTTGTGGCAGCATTGCCATCCTTTCATATTTTCCCAGTGTTTCTAAACTGAATCTTTCTGTGTTCTAGATAGGTAACGCCATCGACCCATCACTACATTTTCTTTATCTTCAATGTTTATTCTTTCTACTCACTTTCTTTCCCTCATGGCACTTCTTGAGTTCTAAGAATAAGGTTGAGAATAATGATGGTGGGAATTCACTGATGGTCCAGTACTTAGGACTCTGTATTCTCACTGAAAAGGGCATGGGTTTGATTCCTGGTCAGGGAATTAAGATTCTGCAAGCTGAGAGATGCAGCAAAAAAAAAAAAGAGGGAGTGATAGTATTTCAGTGAGGATCTTTTTGGTTGCAAATAATATGCATTTATTTTTGGCTGTGGTGGGTCTTCATTGCTGCATGGGCTTCCTCTAATTGTAGCAAGTGGGGGCTACTCTTCATTGCAAAGAGCGGGCTCCTCATTGTGGTGGCTTCTCTTGTTACAGAGCACAGGCTCCAAAGTGTATGGGCTTTAGCAGTTGCTGCATGTGGGCTGATTAGTTGCAGCTCCCAGGCTCTAGAGCACAGGCTCAATAGTTGGGATGAACAGGCTTAGTAGCTCTGAGGCGTGTAGGATCTTCCTGGATCAGAGATCAAACCTGTGTTGGCTGCACTGGATGCAGGCAGATTCTTTGCCACTGAGCCACCAGGGGAGCCCCAGATAACATGAATTTAACTTGAATAAATTTATATTAAAAAAGAGAACATCATTAGGAGATTCATACAGCTTACAGCTTGGCCAGAGGGATACTCTAAACCAGGCATTGACATGCAGCCAGAGCTCATTCCCTTGTTGGCTCATTTTTAATTTTCTCTCCATTCAGGCCTCATGTTCTAAAGGTATCGATCACCCTCTTATTGACAGAACCATAGATACAGGGCTTCTTGTTTCCTATCTTAATACTTCTGCCACTAATTGGAATGGAATACCTTTCTTCCTCTTCAGTTTGAAAAACAAAAACAAATACATAAAAACAACATCTGAGAAGGAATGATGATTGGTTTGGGTTGGCTCAAATGTTTAACCTTAAACAATGAACTGGGAGTTGGTGGAGCCTTCTTCCTCACCCTACAGTTGTTTTGTCATGGGGAGCACTTCCCCAGAGAATGGAGTTGTCTTTTCCAGAATACAGGAGTAGTATTAAGCAGACAAACAAAAGATGTTCAGGACAGTAGACATCCTAACCTTGTTAGTACCCTTAATGGGGCTGCATTAAAAAATGCTCATCTATGAAGTGTGATAGGGGGTAAATCTCTATTTTTCTGGCAGGTGCATTTTAATAAGATAAGGAATTGGTATTGACAGTTCATGTATGTAAAAGGTTTTCAGCATTTGTCTAGATGCTCTCATAGATTATATTTTAAAATCTATTTATGGTGTTTAGAATTTAAAAGGATTTAAAAAGATGCAAATATCCCTGGTATCAACTCTTGCCTTCTTTGCTTTTTCTTTTCTTTTCATTTTTTTGTCTTTTTCCTACTCTTCCCCTCAACCCATTTCTTTATATGCCCTCTTTTCAACCTTAACAAACTATAAGGTTTGGGAAAACAGCTCTCAAAAGAACTGTTCTGATAACTGTTGAGTTGGGGTTGCACCAGTGGTCCAGAGCAAGAGAGACATGAAAAGCAGAACAATCTTCATGAGTTTAGCAACAGCAGAGATGAAGAAATGATAGCTGGAGCCAGAGCACAGGACACGCACTAAGCATCTGAGTATCTCTCTAAAATGCAGATTCTGATTTGTACGTGTGGGATATAGCCTGACCATCTGATTTCTAACAAGCAACCAACCATGTTGCCCATGGGACACAGTTTGAGTAACAAAAATAAATGCATTATAATTTCCTTTAAAGTCAACCATGTACAATTAACTAAATGAAGTCTTTAATAGTACACACAGAGTCAGGAGCAGTGATTCTAATTTTCATTTCCACAATGTCTCTCTTCTATTTTTTGGTCAAGATAACCTCACTGGTTATATGTGGTTGGCGATGGAGTAACACTAGTGATGTTTTGGGGGACATAGTTTGATTTCAACCAGGCTCCCTTTATTGAGGAACCCTCTCAGTGGTAAAGGGTCTATTCACCAATGCGGGAGATGCAGATTCAATCCCTGGATTGGGAAGATATCCTGGAAAAGAAAATGGCAACCCACTCCAGTATTCTTGTCTGGGAAATCCCATAGACAGAGAAGCCTGGTGGGCTACAGTCCATGAGTCACAAAGAGTGAACACAACTGAGTGACTAAGCATGCATGAGCACTCACGACCCCAAAGGGGATCAGTCGAGAATTTTAAAGGAGGCCAGTGTGTCATTGGAGAAATGAGAATGTGTCCTTTTGTCTCATGTCACTGCATTGTCAGAGAAGGGACCTAGATCTTCATGGTTCTTCTCCCTTAAGTGGTTACACCAAGGCAGGAACCTTGCTGCTTGTTAACCCTTCACCTCTATGGCCACTCTCAAGGACAAGCGTCTTACTTCCTGTTGGCCCAGAAGCTTTACCTTGCTACAGTCATAGCTTTCCATTATCTCAGAATATCTAGGTCACACTTTGCTATTACCTGTGTTCTGATCAAAGCACTTCTTTTTTTAAATTTACTGGATGCTTATTCTCCCTTTTTCATCTCTTAATACAGGATACAACAATTAGAACTTTAAGGACACTCCTTAAATAACCCATAAAGCTAAAAATCATTTAGCTTTTCTATGTGTGCATGCATGCTCAGTTGTTGCTGTGGTTCAGTCACTAAGTCGTGTCCAACTCTCTGCAATCCCATGGACTGTAGCCTGACAGGCTCCTCTGGCCATGAAATATTGCAGGCAAGATACTAGAGTGGGTTGCCATTTCCTTCTCCAGGGGATCTTCCTGACCCAGGAATCAAAGCCACATCTCACATCTCCTGCATTGGCAGGCAGATTCTTTACCACTGCGCCACCAGGGAAGCCCTTTGGATTTTATATTTTTCCTCCTAAATTGATATGTATATATTTTTTTAATTGAAGTATAATAGACTTGCAATGTTGTATTAGTTCCCAGGGAACAACATAGTGATTCAACATTTATATACATGATGAGATGATCACCATGATTAGTCAGTTATCATGTTACAGCTTAAAGTTGTTGTTCATGTTGCTCAGTTGCATCTGATTCTTTATGACCCGATGGACTGCAGCACACCAAGCTTCTCTGTCCTTCACTATCTCCCAGAGTTTGCTCAAACTCAGGTTCATTGAGTTGGTGATGCCATCCAACCATCTCATCCTCTGTTGTCCCCTTCTTCTCCTGCCTTCAATTTAAAATTAGTACATTATTGACTATATTCCCTATTCTGTATATATACATGCCCATGACTTATTTATTATATATCAATAACCATAAGTTTGTGCCTCTTAATATATGATATGCAAATATTTTCTCTTATTCAGTAGGTCATTCTTTTGTTTTGTTGCTGAATTAGCTGTGCAAAAGTCATTTAGTTTGATGCAGTCTCATTTGTTTAATTTAGCTTTGGTTGCCCTTGTCTGAGACCACAGATCCAGAAAATACTGGTAAGACTCATGTAAAAGAGCTGGCTGTCAGTGATTCCTTCTAGGGGTTTTATGGTTTCAGGTCTTACATTCAAGTCTTTAATGAAGTTTTAGTTTATTCTGTATATTAGTTTATTCTGTGTAAGGTAGTGGTTCAGATTTATTGATGTGTATTCTTAAGTAATTATTAAGCTTGCACTGTTTAATTTCAATATAAGTTGTAAGTTCTTTTTTGGCAGGGATTATGCCTTTATTTCTTTGTTACTACTTACAGCTTTAGTATAGTATCTTGTGTACAGTGACATTCATTTTGTACTCTTGAGTGAATGCGTTTTAAATTTCAATTTGGTAAATATTTTCTGATGACACCTTATCACCTCCAAAATATGTAAAGAATGACTAGTAATTGCCTGAGTTGGGCACAGTGGTGATTAAATGGTATTGTTAGGTTTTTCCTTATCCTGAATGTTACAGAAAGAACTAGAGCATA
The DNA here is from genome assembly GCA_007570785.1 of Antilocapra americana. Taxonomy (NCBI): domain Eukaryota; kingdom Metazoa; phylum Chordata; class Mammalia; order Artiodactyla; family Antilocapridae; genus Antilocapra; species Antilocapra americana. Next base: position 12,855,549 of record ML663566.1, on the reverse strand, counting down.
TTGTACAGTGATTAATTAATTGCTCCAGCCAGATGGATGTGTCTCTCTCTGTGAGTAGAAGAGAAACAGTTCAAAAGGAAATTGAGTCTAAGTGAGCTATAAGTAAATATAACTATTAAAATAACTTCCTAAATGATACACAATGCTAAAATGATAAAATAAAATTTAAAAGGGTCAAGATTTGTGAGGGCCTTCTCCAATGGCTTAGCAGTAAAGAATGTGCCTGCAATGCAGGAAACAGTTTTAATCCCTGGGTGGGGAAGATCCCCTGGAAGAGAAAATGGCAACCCACTCCAGTATTCTTGCCTGAAAACTCCTGTGGACAGAGGAGCCTGGCAGGCACGTGCGCGTGTGTGCACGCGCACACACACACACACACACACACACACACACACACACACACACACGATCTGTGAAGACCTATACAGTGGTAAAAGTGTGAAAGTGTTAGTTGCTCAGTCGTGTCTGACTCTTTGCAATCCCATGGACTGTAGCCCACCAGGCTCCTCTATCCATGGAATTCTCCAGGCAAGAATACTGGAGTGGGTAGCCATTCCCTTCTCCAGAGGATCTTGACCCAGGGATTGAACCAGGGTCTCCTGCATTGCAGGCAGATTCTTTACCATCAGCCACCACAGAAGCCCTATAGTGTGGTAATAAAAGCTAAAATGAGGTCTCCAAGTTTATGGACAACCAAAAGAGAAGGCATAGTAAAGTAGATAACAAACATGAAAATTATTTCAAGTAAAAGATGTAAAAGAGAAAAGGAACACACCATTTTTTACTGGGGAAACGTGAGACTCTACCTAATCCAGTAAAGTCCTCGAATGATGTCATTTCAATGTTTTTAAAATCTACATAGCATTTTTCCCCACTCGCACATCCTATAACCACTCTTTAGAGAGCCCAGAGAAAATCTCATTCAGCAGGACAATCCTGTATTCCAAGTTCTCCTCTACACTTGATGGCTCAAGCTCATTCTCAATAGCATTCCTTTTACTATCAAAATGTTATTAGAATGAATGATAAACTTGTATAAAACCTACCCTTGGGCAGACAAGGAGGGTAAAGAGAAGTAAGAGAAGTGAAAACATATCTTACACCAGTTAACACCCATATTAAAATCTGTTTTGTACGGATTTGGAGCAAGACTGAATTTTCTACCCAGTGAGAACAAAAAGTCTGTACCGAGCTGAAGGGCAAGGCGAAGAGGAAGACAGTGGGAGGGAAAGCTACAGTGTTTGCTGGAATATGTCCTTCAGTGAGGGAGTCTTTGTGCAAGGTCTCAGTTCCTGACTCATCAGCTTATTCTCTTAAAGGCTCGGAGCCAGTGATTCTGTCTGGATCAGGCAAAAGCTGTCTGTGGTGAAGGTCAGTGCAAATGGAAGCATATGAGGAAATATACTCCCACGTCTTAATTTCTTTTTTCCTGGATGAACATCTGTTCTAGTCTTAGAACCAGGAGAGCTAATATCACGGGGAGTAAAGGCTATTTCCTAAACTGGTCTTTTGCCCAATACCACATCCTGAGGTCCTGAGAAAGAACAGCCGGGAAGGTGCCAGTGCCAGCAGCTAGGAGCCTGTTTTCATGATTTTTATTATCAAAAGTAGGATTGTGGGGCATAAAAGAGCTGTATGGAGATTTGACGTTCTATAAGTTTCTTTGGAAGAATCACAGAAGCAGAAAGAAATTATAAAATATAATGTAAGTAAAAATTACATTGTAATAAAGATCAAAGGCAACTTACTCTGCTTTTCATTTTATAAATATTTACCATTGTATGTAAACAAGATTTTATCCTGAGTATTTATTCATAATGTTTTGCTTCTCTAATATTAGGTCTCACATTCTAAGTTGATGAAAACAGTTATTTATTTTTTTCTACAGCTTACACATGGATCAAAATCTTGAAATCTTTGACACCTTCTTCTAACATTTTAATTTTGATCCTTTACCATTCTTATAAATTTACTTTGATTCTATCCTCACAGGTACAACCATCTTTCCTCCTTTAAACAATCTGGATATTGTCATCAACTAAGTTTTCTTAAAGCAACACTCTAAACTTTCTGGCTGAAAATCTTTTGATGAATTCTCATTGATTTTCATAATGCATGTGCTAAGACACTTTTGTCATGTCTAACTCTTTGTGACCCCATGGACTGTAGTCTGCCAGGTTCCTCTGTCCATGAGATTCTCCAGGAAAGAATCTGGAATAGGTTGCCATTTCCTCCTTCAGGGGATCTTTCTGACCCAGGGATCGAACCTGGGTCTCCTATGTCTCTTGCATTGGCAGGCAGGTTCCTTACCACTGGTGCCACCTGGGAAGCCCTTTCATAATGTATGAACTATTTGTTCTAGTGTTTAAGGTTCTTCAAAATTTGGTACCCATAAATTTTCTAATGGGATCTTCTGTACTTCATTTACATAATATAATTCATGTTCCAGGCAGACTGGAATATTTAATATGGCAGCAAAAACTCTTCACAGTTCCATCTGTCCAGTTGTATCATGTGTACCTTCTGTTTTAACCATAAAAAGCCATCTAATCTTTCTCTAATGCTTCCAGATGATTTATGTATTGGTACTTTTGAAAACTCATGCTCACTCAAAATATTGCCTTTTCCCCATATATTTAAATTTCAGGTAACTTTCAAAATCCAAATCAAGAACACCTGAAAAGCTTATCTGTACTACCCGAGCAGAGATGATCATATGATCCTTTTAGCTATCCTTACATTCAGTGCATTTCCTAAAAACATGCTTATGGCAATATGTCAGGATAATAAGTTCATTCTTCTCTTCCTCCCTTTCTAGACTGGAGAGCTAAATGAGGGCTAAAATGCTCTTCCATTAATCTTTGTAAATCTCAAGGTCTCAGCAGAGTTCCTGGCATAGTAGGTTCTCAGAAAGTTAATGCTGACTGCATGAATAGTTCTTATTTCTTGACATGCATGTTTTCACTTTTATACCATTTCTGAAGCCAGTTTCTCCCCTAGAATGTTCATTGACACCCCTTCCATGTGTGCTTTCAGCTGTTCAGTAGTCAGAGCATATGTGACTTTGAATTGAGGCAGTCTTTGGTTTGAGGACCACCACTTCACTCCTAGCCTGAGCTATATGCTCTCAAGACTGCCTGGGCATAAATATATCATGTGCTTAGCATTTGACATTGTAAGTCTTTCTGTGCATCACAATCCTAACCTCCTGGATGATGACTATATCAATGCATGAACCATATTTTAAAAATACCATTGTAATATAATACTTAGTATATTGCCCTGCATATGGGAGGTGCTCAATAGCTGTTACTGAATATGAATTGATGGCTTTATTTCCATGAGCTTGATGTCTTTACCTAGAACAGCTCTATGCCACTGATTCCAATGGAAGATTGTATTGCACACTTTTCTTACTAGTTGCATAAGTTCTGAGGACTCTCACTGTTTATATCTTACAAAAAATTATTTTCTCTCACTTCAGTATCCTTCTGTCAATTCTGAATCTATAAAATTATTTCCTTTTTATATCTTCTTATTTTAAAATTATCTTTCATGTGGAATCATATTGTCTTCTGAAAGTCAAAACAAAGTCATCTTCACTGATTTCTTCCTGGTCATATGTATTTTTGAAAGAATCCATATAGCTTAAGCTTAATTTTTCTTTTCTTACAGAAAACTTTTGTTTCTTTCTTTCTTTCTTTTTACCTATAATGTTTCTTTCATTGGCTCATACATTAATATAACCTCCACATGTTTTTTCCAGTAAGAAATTGGTACTCACTGGTCCATATTTCTCAACCTAATATTTATGATCTTTTCTTTGGATTTGATTCACATGAGCAACCTAACAGTTCTAAAATGTGGGAGAAATGGAATAATAAATTTAACTTATCAGGGAAGAGTTCTCTATTTTCATCTCTATCTTTTTCAAGCTTTTTCATAAATATAATCTCATTCTAGGAAATTATGCTTACAGTTATGGTGAATTTTACACTTGAATGTATTTTTTCAATGTCGAGTGAAATTTAGGAATAAACATCTGTCAGATGTTTTTCTCAATAAAGACCAAGACATGCAGTTCAGTACTAATCTATTCCAGCCTATCCTCTTCATATTCCTTTTTTTCTTTATTTTCTTCCTATTATACACACGAATGTCTGGCATACTAAATAGCTTGCTTATTTTCTATGTATTATCTGTCTTTCCTTATTGGGATGTAAGATGTAGCATGTAGGCACAGACTTGAGACTGGTTTGTTCATTGATTGTTGTATTATTATATTCTAGAACCTAGAATAGTGCTTGATGTAGAATAGTTCTACAATAGACATGTGTTTGCTAAACAAATTCATTTAGTTTTTTGTTACTTCTATTTATTCCTGTGCATGTCTTGTATCTATCTATCATTAAATGCTGTGTTTTTTCCCATGGATGAATCAATTTTTAAAAATTTTCTTACAGATTTTCCTGTCTCCTTCTAGTTAGTTCTTTCATCTTTCTCTATTGAATATTCCATAGCTTTTTAATTATTTATATCATTAGAAAGGGACTTTAAAAGGAACTTGGAACAGAGAAAATAAGTCAATATTTTAATCACGTCTTATGCAGAGAAAGCATCTGATCACATTCAATAAATATGTGAGCCCCAAAGGGTTACCCATCTCAGAACTGAACTGGTCCAACCTCTGGAGTTAAGTGGAGTAGAATGGAGTGGGGCATCAGTTGGTACTCAAGCTGTGGAACCACCAGTGGACTTACTAACACAATGCCCATGCTTTTCTCCTTAGGAAATATGTAGCATCCTTTCTGTAGTTATATCCAGTTCATAGCATGTTTTTTATTCACTATTGATAGTTTAGAACTGGTTACTTTCAGTGCCAGATAAAATGATGCAGTATTTTATGGTTCTTATATAAAATCTATAAAATAGGGTAGATATCTCAAAAAATTTTTTGTAAATGTATTTGCATATTTAAAAATTCTGAGTTTTTAATATTTGGTCCTATAAATGACACTATTCAAAGCTCTGAAAAAAGAACTCCTTGACTCAATCCATTTAAAATCTTTTAAATTTAAATACCAGGATCTGATCAACTTGGCTGTCGTCTTGCAAATACCTTAAGAGCTAGCCACATGAGATTCAGTAGGATTATATTAAACCTTTGATAAAGATTTATGTTCCCACAGAATAGCAAAGACAAATAGTTAAAGCTAGACAAATTTACATGCATACCCAGAGGTAACCAATCTTCAGGGGTGCAAGTATGGGACATAGAGAATTCCTACTTGTTTCTCTGCCAATTTCTTGCTATGTTTCTTCATTCAAGCCATAAGTGCATTGCTAAAGATTCCACTGTGGCAAGTGAAAAGATGAATGGAATTTAGGTCTCTTTTGTGAGATCCAAGAGGAAAGAGAAAGGACACAGTAAAGCTTTTATTGACCCAAGTCCAAATCCAGTGTGTCTAACTAGCAAATTGTTCATTCAGACGAAAGCCAAAAAATATCTCAGCCTAATGTGGCTGAAGCAGCAAAATCAATTCTGAGCACAGCAGCTCTGTTGAGTAAATGTTTAAAGGAGACAGAAAAGGCCTGCACAAATTAATAAATGACAGTAAAAATAAGAGAGATGTTGCCTTTGCCTCATGTCCCTTTTATGATATGATCTGTAATACATGATATTTTGCTGGTGAAATAAAAATGATTATTTTCTTCACCTGTTAAAAAGAAAACACTATCTTACTAAAACAATTGTTTTTATATCACTATTAATTTATGCCTTTGACCTAATTTTTCTTTCCAAAGATGAGATGAATTTACTGTCCATATTGGTTATATTTGATCCCACTCCTCTAGTGTAAAGAATTCTTGAGCATAATTAAGGATGGGTCTTTAATTTTTTTTATTGGTTAATATTTTGCTTACTGCTAATTAAAAACAAGTTAAAGCAATACTTAAATGGATTTCTATGACTCATTCTAGGAAGAAAGGGTTTTCAAATGATAGATATCATGACATTATGAAACATGCCGATAAACATATTTCTTATTAGATTCAGTGTATAAAGGATCAGAGTTTGTCAGTGATTATCTAACAGCCATTATTAAAATTTGTTGGCTCAAGACACATGCAATAAAATTTCTTTTCCTTGTATCTTTCTTTTTTATCCATGTTTTGATAGATAAGATCTACATTTAGCAATTGTCAATCAATATGACTGAAAATATCTGATAATGACTACCTGATATTGTATTCTTTCCAAAAGTGTTATATTACCTGATTTATGCTTTAATAGTGCCATACTATCGGGCTTCCCCCGTGGCACTGGTAGTAAAGAACCTGCCTGCCACTGCAGGAGACCTAAGAGACATGGGTTCGATCCCTGGGTCAGGAAGATCCCCTGGAGGAGGGAATGGCAGCCCACTCCAGTATCCTTGCCTGGAGAATCCTGGATAGAATAGCCTGGCAGCTACAGTCCGTAGGGTCGCAAAGAGTCAGACACAACTGAAGCTACTAGCATGCATGCACACAGTGTCATTCTATACTCTATGGTTTCTAAAACCCTTCACTCAGTTTGTATAACTAGGGCATGAGGTAATCACAAGAAAGCATACTTTTTCTGTTACAGCATATTCCATTTAATATGTTCAACTTTGTGTGTATTTCAGGTTTCAGCTTAGATGACCAATATGTCTTAAATATTTACCAAATGATGAGTTTACATTTATTTATATCAAAGGGAATTTGTATTATAGATGTGAACATTTTGTTAATTTCAATAAATAGTGATTTGGAAGCTAGATTCTGCAATGTTGTGCCAAAAAATTATCAAGCTATGACAAATCTAGACATCATATTAAAAAGCAGAGACATCACTTTGCCCACAAAGATTCATCTAGTAAAAGCTATAATTTTCCCAATAGTCATGTACAGATGTGAGAGTTGGACCATAAAGAAGCCTGAGGGCCAAAGAGTTGATGCTTTCAAACTGTGGTGCTGGAGAAGACTCTTGAGAGTTCCTTGGACTGAAAGGAACCAGTCAACCAGTCAACCCTAAAGTAAATCATGCCTAAATATCTATTGGAAGGACTGATGCTGAAGGTGAAGGTCCAACACTTTGGCCACCTGATGTGAAAAGTTGACTCACTGGAAAAGACCCTGATGCTGGGAAGATTGCAAGCAGGAGGAGAAGGGGACGACAGAGGATGATGTGGTTGGATAGCATCACCAACTCAATGGACATGAGTTTGAGCAAACTCTGGGAGATAGTGAAGGACAGAGAAGCCTGATGTGTTGCAGTCCATGGGGTCGCAAAGAGTTGGACACGACTTAGTGACCGAACAACAATCACTACCCGAATTATAACATTAGGGTGATGTTACCTAATGCCAATGAGTTCCATGCATTGTGTACTTACTCTATGGCTTACTGGGAGAGAAGTGTTGGAGTCTTCAGTTTTGCTTTTAACCATACAATGCTTCATGTAATATGAAGTTCTCTTGTTAGATGTATGCATGCTTGGCACTGCTATATTTTCTTGTTGAATTGACCCCTTTAACATAAGGAGTTTGGTTTTGTAATGTATTTTCCCCATTGATTATGTGGAGATTGAAAAAACTCAGATACTACCTTTCCAGAACCCTTGGGCCACCTTGTAGGCCCATAGAATGCCATTCTGTGAACTAGGGAAAAGATATCCCTTTTCAAGAGGCACACATCCATGGGCATATATCTTGGTGAGCAAATAATTCCTTCGTATGAATTAGATTTCCTCATAGCTCAGTGGGTAAAGAATCTCCAGGCAGTGCAGAAGACCTGGGTTCAATATCTGGGTCAGGCAGATCCCCTGGAGAAGGAAATGGCAACCCATTCCAGTATTCTTCCCTGGGAAATCCTATGGACAGAGGAGCCTGGCGGGCTACAGTCCATGGGGTCACAAAGAGTTGGATATGACTTAGTGAATAAACCACCATGAATTAGAAAAAGGTGCCACTTCCTATGGTTGCATGGAGCCCTCACAGTTACACACAATGTGGTGTGACACAAGCTCTTTTTTTAAAATTAATTAATTTCTTTTAGTTGGAGGATAATTTCTTTACAATATTATGGTGGGTTTTGCCATACATTGGCAGGAATCACCACCCCCCATCCTGAAACTCCCTCCCTCTTCCCTCCCCACTTCATCCCTCTGGGTTGTCCCAGAGCACCGACTTTGGGTGCCCTGCTTCATGCCTCAAACTGACGCAGGTTAACTCTTACTGTAGATTTTCCTGTGCTTTACAGTAACTGTACAACCGTAGTGTAGCCATTTGCAGTGGTCCTGATAATTACTTCCAGTTAATACACTGTATACAGTTATGCTTTGATGTTCTATTTTCTGTTACAGACCCATCATGACAATACATGAAGTACAGAAAGGAAAGCCAAAATCTCTTAGATGGAATCAAGCATAACATAAAAATCTCCATGGCCATAAATGAAATAAATATATATATATGAGCAAGATAAATTCATGGGTGTACTGGCTGCACTACCAGTGTCCTGCAGTAGTGAGGAAGGTGATCCTGCAGGGTCAGGGGAAGTTAAGCGTTCATTGTGAGATGGTGGATATGAGCCAAGTTCTCTGCATGAATATGGGAGTTTGATTGGCACTGGCCCCACCTACTACCTGTGAAAGAAAGTGAAAAAATATTCTACTCACTTTCTATTTTTATGGGAGTAGGAAATGGTGAGCCTGGGGACATAAGAGGACATAAAACAGGATCACCAGCAGGATCTGAAAATGATTTTCCCTCAGCTCAATGACTTGGTACCTAAAATATCTGTAATGTCACTGCATTGCAGAAAAGACCACAATTTCATTTTAAGGGATTTAAGGATGAATTTCTGACCTTATGGGAGTCTGCTTCCAGTCTCTTCTGCTTTCTGCCAGAAGTAGAGAACAGCAGATTTTACAGCTTCGGTTCAGTTCAGTCGCTCAGTCGTGTCCGACTCTTTGCGATCACATGAACTGCAGCACACCAGCCCTCCCTGTCTATCACCAACTCAAGGAGTTGACCCAAACCCATGTCCATTGAGTCGGTGATGCCATCCAATCATCTCATCCTCTGTCGTCCCCTTCTCCCGCCCTCAATCTTTCCCAGCATCAGGGTCTTTTGAATTAATCACCTCTTCGCATCAGGTGGCCAAAGTATTGGAGTTTCAGCTTCAACATCACTCCTTCCAATGAACACCCAGGATTGATCTCCTTTAGCATTGACTGGTTGGATCTCCTTACAGTCCAAGGGACTCTCAAGAGTCTTCTCCAACACCACAGTTCAAAAGCATCAATTCTTCAGCACTCAGCTTTCTTTATAGTCCAACTCTTACATCCATACATGACTATTGGAAAAACCATAGCCTTGACTAGACGGACCTTTGTTGGCAAAGTAATATCTCTGCTTTTTAATATGCTATCTAGGTTGGTCATAACTTTCCTTCTGAGGAGTAAGCATCTTTTATTTCATGGCTTCAATCACCATCTGCAGTGATTTTGGAGCCCAGAAAAATAAAGTCAGCCACTGTGATGCCATGTCACTAAGATGCCATGATCTTAGTTTTCTGAATGTTGAGTTTTAAGCCAACTTTTTCACTCTCCTCTTTCACTTTCATCAAGAGGCTCTTAAGTTCTTCTTCACTTTCTACCATAAGGGTGGTGTCATCTGCATATCTGAGGTTATTGATATTTCTCTAGGCAATCTTGACTGCAACTTGTGCTTCATCCAGCCCAGCATTTCTCATGATGTACTCTGCATATAAGTTAAGTAAGCAGGGTGACAACATACAGCCCTGACGCACTCCTTTCCCGATTTGGAAGCAGTCTGTTGTTCCTTGTCCAGTTCTAACTGTTGCTTCCTGACCTGTATACAGATTTCTCAAGAGGCATGTCAGGTGGTCTGGTATTCCTGTCTCTTTCAGAATTTTCCACAGTTTATTGTGATACACACAGGCAAAAGCTTTGGCATAGTCAAAAAATCAGAAATAGATGTTTTTCTGGAACTCTCTTGCTTTTTTGATGATCCAACGGATGTTGGCAATTTGATCTCTTGTTCCTCTGCCTTTTCTAAAACCAGCTTGAACATCTAGAAGTTTACGGTTCACATATTGCTCAAGCCTGGCTTGGAGAATTTTGAACATTACTTTACTAGCATGTGAGATGAATGCAATTGTGCAGTAGTTTCAGCATTCTTTGGCATTGCCTTTCTTTGGGATTGGAATGGAAACTGACCTTTTCCAATCCTGTGGCCATTGCTGAGTTTTTCAAATGTGCTGGCATACTGAGTGCAGCACTTTCACAGCATCATAGCTCAGGATTTGAAATAGCTCAACTGGAATTCCATCACTCCACTAGCTTTGTTAATAGTGATGCTTCCTAAGACCCTCTTGACTTCACATTCCAGGATGTCTGGCTCTAGGTGAGATCACACCATCGTGATTATCTGTGTCACGAAGATCTTTTTTTGTCTAGTTCTTCTGTGTATTCTTGCCACCTCTTCTTAATGTCTTCTGATTCTCTTAGGTCCCTACCATTTCTGTCCTTTATTGAGCCCATCTTTGCATAAAATGCTCCCTCGGTATCTCTAATTTTCTAGAAGAGCTCTGTAGTCTTTCCCATTCTAATGTTTTCCTCTGTTTCTTTGCATTGATTGCTGAGGAAGGCTTTCTTATCTCTCCTTGCTGTTCTTTGAAACTCTGCATTCAAATGGATATATCTTTCCTTTTCTCCTTTGCTTTTCACTTTCCTTCTTTTCACAACTATTTGTAAGTTCTCCTCAGACAGAGATTTTGCTTCCTTGCATTTCTTTTTCTTGGGAATAGTCTTGATTCTTGTCTCCTATACAATGTCAGGAACCGCGGTCCATAGTTCATCAGGCACTCTATCAGATGTAGTCCCTTAAATCTATTTCTCACTTCCACTGTATAGTCATAATGGATTTGATTTAAGTCATACATGAATGGTCTAGTTAAGAGTCTACTATTTTGCAGCTTTAATTTCAAGACAGATAGAAAGTTCTGAATGTGGATGATATGTTGAGGGTGATAATGACATTGTGTTTGTGTAGGATAAAGTTACAGTTCTTAGGAGATAACTTGGTGAAGTATTTAGCATTAAGGAGGTAATGACACCTTCAACTTCTAGATGATTTAGTAGAAAAATTATCCATCTGCCTACCATCATCTGTTATCTGTCGTCTATGGAGCAATGGAGAAATACAATGAAATATTAACATTTGTAAATATAGATGAAGGAGCATGGTTGTTTATTTCAGTATTCTATGTAGATTTGAAAATTTTTTAAATGAAATGAATAATTTAGACTACCATGCTGTAGCTGTCTGTCTCTGGTTAATACCGTAATGATCATGAAGACATGAGTGTGGGTTGTGAGGCCATAGCTAATGATTGTGGGGAAGGTGTTGGTGTGGGCCTCCCAGGTGTCACAGCGGTAGGGAATCTGCCTGACAGTGCAGGAGATGCAGGTTTGATTCCTGGGTCAGAAAGATCCCCTGGAGGAAGAAATGGCAACCCACTCCAGTATTCTTGCCTGGAGAATCCCACGGACAAATGAACCTGGTGTGTTACAGTCCATGGGGTTGCAAAGAAGTCAGACACAACTGAGCAACTGAACATACACACACCAAGGTGTTAATGCAGCAGAAGTGAGTGCCTTGTGAACCTGTTACACCTGCTCATGTGATAAGCCTGTGTTTTAATGACCTGCTGGAGTCCAATCTTGTGTATAATACTTCTTAATAGGAATGATGTGCACATCCAAATTTATGGATATGCAGATCAGATAAAATGTAGCTTATAATAAGGCATATTAACTTGCATGATTGTTTAGTATACCATTGTCAGCCACTGATCCTCTGTAAGGCACAGAAATATTCCAGAAATTGGTGAAGAAGCCTTTGAACACTGACTTTTTATTAGCCCATAAAGATCTAAATGAAAACATAATTCACTGAAAATTGAACATGCTGCAAAGCATTTTTCTTGTTAAGGATCCTAAGATTGGAAATTTTGATAATTGACTCAAAAAAGTCACACTTATAATAATATAGTACACGAAGCTTCCAGAATTTAAAGAGTTTTACCAAGACTTTTCTAAAAATGGAGAGTACAAGGTAAAACCTGCAATGGAGAAGGACGAGCTTTGCAGAAAAAATAAGTCACAGTGTACAGAGAGTAATTATATTCCAGTTCTCCTCCTGTAGCATATATGTTAGGATTGGACTACTCTGGCCAGAAATGAAATGAGATGTATCCCCTTTGAACCACTGTAGTACTCACCGTCGTGCTGTTCTTATGCCACAGTGATGATGAGAGCATTGACTGATTTGGAGCCTTTATCAGACTAGATCTCTGAATGATTTTCATTGACTATTTAGTGTATGCAGGAAATACAGTTTTATGATGTTAACACACTGGTGTTTTTGTTGTTGTTTTGTTTTTTAAAGCATCTTCAAGTAGGCATTGATACTACCCAAAAGGGAAATCTAGTCTCAAAGGGCTTACATACAAATAAAGCTTGCAGAAACAGGAAGGTATGGTAAAGGACATGATGGTGAACATTTAAGCCATTAAAAAACAGAGTCAAGACTAAATACTGGTTGGAATTACAGTTTAAAAATAGAAAAAGAAATATTTGAAATCTTGGTAATATAAAAATAAGAACATAATTAACACATTTCATTAACAGTGTCAATATCTTAATATTTTATGACAGGAGGTGAAATAAGGTATAAATTAAAATTTAGTTAAAATGAATTTAACTTAGTTAAGAGGGTATCTCATTCTGAAAGAACATTCACCTAAAGTTTGGAAACTCCTTTATTTTGAATTCAGTTTCTCTTTCTTCTGTAAATTTAAATACAATAAAACTTAATTTTTTTCACTGTAGTAGAATAATCTAGGTTTTATAATACCATACTTTCTATCCATCTATTCACCCAGCCAGGCATCTGCTATACAACAATCCTTTTATGTGTATATTCTTCTATTTTACATAGTAATTGGAAATGCCTGTAATGCTCTTTATAGTAAGATAATTATAGTTATTTATCAGTGATAGGATTCATAGCGATATCTCCCCATGTGTTTTACTTTCCTATCTTAGATGTCTTTTTTCTATCATATTTTCAAAACCATAAATGCATAAATCTTTAAAAAATATGAAAAATACAAATTTATTGGCTTCAAATGCCTCAAATAACTTATTTAGGAAACACGAAATCAAAAGTTCCTGTTATGTTTCAATTCCTATCAAAATTCTTTTCAGTAATTTTAACATACTGAAAAAGAAGACTGAGAGAAAATAATAGGATCTGTTGGAGGGGGTTCAGATCCAATGTTTTAAATACGTGTTTGAAAAACTGATAAAATACATGGAAATAACCTGAGAAGAAGAGCTTGAAAGGAATGGCTAGAAGGACACATTTGCTTGAAGTCATATAATAAGCCCTTGAAAATAAATAAGACTCCGTGTTCTCTTTACTTCACACCTAATTTATCAATGAGTACATCCATATTTTCAAACGTTGGACTCAGAAAATCAAATTATTACTAGTCTGGTGATTAAACTGCCTTATCCATCTGCTAGTATATTATCATCATTATTTGAGCCTAGCTCAAGTGATAACAGCCATTATAAATCACTTTCATTTATTAATAATTACACTGCTTGTGAATACAAGCAGTGATTATATGAAATCTTTTAGAAAAAATAAAATCTAGAATGAGATTTTTTTCCTGTATTAGCATTAAGACAAAATCTGAAATACAGTAATTTGAACTTGGAGGAGATTTTCAGAACTCTAACGAGGTCTCCAGGTAGCAGCACTTTGGATGATGCTCTGTTGGTTGAGCCTGCATCCAGAGAGATTTCTGCTCTAATGATTAACCAAGTGCGGGTGAGCTTGTGTGTCTGTTCAATTAGTGGGATTTGTGCTACTCCTACAATAATCTTAATGCTGTTAGTGCACTCATCAAGCTTTTTAACTCACTGAGAATCTTTGTTAATTTAGAATAAACTCTTCCTGAAGTCACAGAAGGACAATTGTGGTTATCATCTAAAATCACAGTTTGGTGTCTATGTCATTTATATCGTCTACTAAGAATATTCATGGGACTAAAAAAAGGATACAGTAAAGTTCTATCAGAATCTTAGTGTTTGGTTACTATATTACTGTTAAATAAATAGAATGAAAAGCATTCTACTACAATCAGCATGTCCAGTTTCTTATTACTATGAATTGAATAAATACTTTAAGCTATCCATCTAGTAAATATTATTTGAATGCCTCCTATTTATTACAAAGGCTTCCCTTGTGCTCAGCTTGTAAAGGATCTGCTGCAATGTGGGAGACCTGGGTTTCATCCCTGGATTGGGAAGAGCCCCTGGAGAAGGGAAAGGCTACCCACTCCAGTATTCTGGCCTGGAGAATTCCATGGACTGTATAGTCCATGGGGTCACAAAGAGTTGGACACGACTGAGCGACTTTCATTTCACTACTTATAACAAGGTATCCTAGAGGTGCCACAGCTATGTAGTTTCTCTTCTCAAAGCATTTACCATCCAGGAATGTTCCTCCAGATAAATAACTGGACCATGTTTGCCACAAGCTTCCATAATATTCTGTATTTGATTTCACAGCAATTAGACACTCTCTTTCAGGTACTTGTTTTAAACAGTTTGTTTGAACTGTTTCAAGAGTTTAAAGACTTTAGGGTCCTATACTCTGTGTGGGTGGAAACCGTGTCCCATTTGTTAATGACTCTACCCCTAGTGCCTAACACAGTGATAGACACATCATAGGCGTATGTACAGACGTAACTCACACAGGTACACATGGGTAAGCACAAATGCATATACACAATCACAAATGCATCCTCACACACCCACGCACACTTGTGAGAAACAACAGATAAAATATTAGGACTATTTTGTAAGAAACACAAACAAAACTCATGAAATTATCAAGGAAAATAGCATGAGAAGGGGAGATGAATAACAGATGGAGGAGGATTTAAAAGAAAAAAATTAAAGAATAAAGAGTTTATTCTCCATGAAGAGGAGGCATCCTAAGGAGATTAGCACATTGTAGGCAGATTTCCCAAATTCTTATTGCGCATTGCCAAAGACTTATTTACACATCACATGTTATCTACATTAGAATCTGAGTCTGGGTAAACTTAATAATCATGTTTACCAAATTAGACATTTGATTTTTTTTTTCTTTACTGTCTTCAAGTGCTAGTTTTAAAGAAAATGAAAAAATATAGGAAAATAGAAGTGAAATGTATCACCACAAAATCCAAATTGAAATAGTGCTAAATTGTTTTTACTCCAAATTTTAAATTTGTACAACAGGTACAAATCAAGCAAGTTTGATTCTGACTTGCTGAGGTAACATTCTCTAAGGTTTAACTGGTTTGTCTACTCTGGGTCTCAAATTATAATCTTTGTGACTTCAAGAAATTCATTTGATCTGATTAGCCACCTGTAACAGTATCGGAAAGGGCTATTAACATTATATTTCATGCATATACTGAAAGGACTGACAGTGACAAAACCAATGTTAGAAAACGTTATTGTTAACTTCAACATTAGTGCATACAGTCAACAGTGGTCTATAAAATATTTCAAGTTTTTGTGCCTTCTCATTTTTTCCTCTGTTTAGGTAGACCTTTTTAGGTCAGGATGCTAGAGAAAATGTGAGTCAGATTATTAGGATCTGATGCGAAGGGTAAATCTGATGGGAACAATTTCTCTTAAATTTTTTTTCATTGGAGAGCTGCTGATTTTCCCTAGAGTTCTGTAAATTATTTCACTGGATGTAAAATTCTGGGTTGGCAGGTCACTTCTTTCAGCTCTTGAAAAATGAGTAAAAACATATATTAGCACTATTTAAAATTTAATTGTTTTCCTTTACAGGATTCAAATACTTGTTTTAAAGAATTGGGAAAAAATATAGAAAAATAGAAACAAGAATAAAGTCTATTACCACAAACTCAAGTTTAAATCCACTGTAAATCAAATTGTTTTTCACCTCTAGATAACATGTGGTTTTCTTTTTTCCCCCTGCTTTCAAGATGTTTTTTTGTCTTTATCTTCAGAAGCTTGAATATAATGTGTCTTATTGGGTTTCTTTGGGTTTATTCTGTTTGTAGTTCATTCAGTTTTGGGGTATGTAGTTTTTTGTTTCTTTTGCCAGATTCAGAAATCTTTTTGCCATATTTTTTGCATACTTTTCCAGCCCCTCCCTCTTCATCTTCTCCTTCTGGGCTTCTGATGGCACAAATGTTAGATCCTTTGTTATATTCCCACAGGTCCCTTGTGACTCTTCATTTTTCTTTCATTTCCTTTTATGGGGTTTATTTTCCTTTCTGTTGTCCAGATTCGCTAATTTCTAGTTTCCACATTCAAGTTTACTGATTCATCTCCCTGCTTCATCTGGTTTGAACTCATCCATTGAGCTTTTTATTATTTCAGTCATTATATTTTTCTGTCCTGAAATTTTCATTTGGTCTTTTTTATATCTTCCATTTCTTTGCTGAGATAATCTGTTTGCTGAGTTTTTATATTTTTCAGTTGGTTTAAACACGTTCATAATTGCTTGTTGAAGTGATTTTATAATGGTTGCTTTCTCAGTTAATTCTAGCATCTTTATCTTGTTTTCCCTTGACATTTTCCTGATTTTTGGTGTAGCAAGTGATTGATTTCAGTGTTTCTGGAACTATATTGTGAAACTGCATCCTATTTATCCTCTGTTTTAGATGGGTTTGTTTAACATTATCCTGGCAGGGACAGCTTTCCTGGTGGCTCAGATGGTAAAAGCATCTGCTCACAATGCGGGGAGACCTAGGTTCAAACCCTGGGTCGGGAATATCCCCTGGCGAAAGAAATAGCAACCCACTCCAGTACTCTTGTCTGGAAAATTCCATAGATGGAGAAGCCTCGTAGGC
This sequence comes from Antilocapra americana, assembly GCA_007570785.1. NCBI lineage: Eukaryota > Metazoa > Chordata > Mammalia > Artiodactyla > Antilocapridae > Antilocapra > Antilocapra americana. The sequence goes on along the minus strand of ML663566.1, from coordinate 12,838,542 downwards.
TACAGTCCATGGGGTTGCAAAGAGTCAGACACAACTGAGGGACTTCACTTTCACTTTGGCAGGGGCTGGAAATTTTGGTGGCTCAGGCGGTAAAGAAAGAATCTGCCCGAAAGTCCATGGGGTTGAAAAGAATCTGACACCCCTGAGTGACTACGACTCTCTCCCTGGCAGGGACAGAGGGCAGAGGGGGATCAGTGCAGTATCTTTACTTCTAGGTGAACCTAGAAGCCTTAGGTTCCCCACTCAGCCTCCAACACATGAGCAAAGAAAGAGTTCTCATTACTGCTGGGCCTAGGTGGAAGTCTGGCTTCCCATGAAACCTCCACTCACACCTCTTTGGCTGAGAGGTAGGAGTGCTTCATTGCTGCTCCCACAGCCCTCCACTGATACCACGGAAGGATGGCCACATTATCTTTGGGAGCTGATGAAGGTCCTAATCTCCATCCGCCCCCCTTCTGACACCATCCCGGAGAGTGGAGGGAGGTCACCTCATCTGGGCCTGGTTCTCCAGTCTGCCCTTGCTGGTGCAAATGGAGATGAAGACTTTGTTTTCCTGTGATGTGTGCCTTGAGTAAAGCAGTTATTGTCTAAACGTATCTCTCTGGGCTGCCTTCCCTGCTAGTTTTGTTTAGAAAAATCAGGGTTTTTTTTTTTTTTCTTTTTTGCTTGTGTCTGTTGGCATTTCTGGGTTTCCGATTTATTCAGCTCTGTCTCTGCAATATATGAGGCAAAAAGAAAACTCGGGAAACTCACCATTGTGTCATTCTTTGGGTCCCAAGTTCCCCAGCTGTTCTGCCTATTTCTGTGCATTTCTGGAGTCTTCCTATGTTTGCTTTATAGAACAATGCCAGGGTTTTGGCTGTATTTCAGGGGAGAAATAAGCGAAAGCATGTCTACTTAATCTTTCTACATGATGAATTTTGAGAAAACAAATTTTGAGGAAATGACAGGATGAATTTGTGGAAAATCAGAAGTCTGAAAAGTTACTCAATAGTGGTCTTCCAGTCCATTCAAACTCCATACAGAGATTGGTAATCATTGCATTCTTTTTCATTAGTTTTTACTAATGATCAGAAAACAGATTGAGAGCCACAGATTAGATCATAATAATCGTCTGATCAATTTCTTTAAGAGGGATTTCTTGAGTAGTCTTTCTAGGAGGAATTCTTTAAAACAGAACAGATTTTTGTTGGATTCTTCTGACAGTGTTATGACTCAAGGAGTCTTAGGAGGTATCTTTCAACTCTTTATATATGGCTCCCAACATGTTATAAATGTTAAATAAGCATTTAGTTGTTTCACTAAAGGTCTTCTATGTAGGTTACATTTCCTTTGAAAGTAATAGTCTGAAGTCAATTTTGAGCTTATTTTATTTCCTTATGTTTCTTTCAAAGGGTAAATCATTCCAGCTCTAGAATAGAAATGCTTAGTCTCCTGAGACTCCTCTGATGAACAGCCAAAGGAATAATTGTTTGGCTACATGGGTTTCAACATATTTTTTTAGCAAAATCATAGATATCCAATTGTAGATTCTGGCAATTTGGGATGTTGGGTCAATACGAGGAATTTCCAAGGGGACTCTGAAACACTCATGGTATTACTAGGTTACAGCAGTAAACAGAGTGGGCATAGTTTTTCAATAGTCAAAACAAAGTGATCTATGTAACATATTTTGTATCATAAGTAATACAAGTGTAATACAAAACAGGTGACTAATATTGCTTAACTATTTAAGTGTACCATATGTGATCAAATATAGCCAAATGGTAATTTAATTATTGCCATGAAAATACAGATACATTCCAACATTTTAAAAATAGCTGATTTGCTGTGTTGTGAATTTTGAGGCTATACATGTGATTGTATATGGTGAGGAACTTCATAGCTTATTATATAATCAGTTATAAAAAAGTAAATGAATATTCAGATATTCTGGGAAGGAACTGTTGTGCTTTTTATGTGAGATCAGTCATCCAAAAAAATATTTCCAAGAAATACATTCTGCTGTGATGAGCTGAACATTTGTACTATTTAACTGAGTTTCTGAGAACACGAGACTCATGCATGAGATCTAACCTTTGGGGCACCTTGAGATGCTGATTTACTTGGTGGCTGTGGAATGCATCCCTATCTGAGACTGTCCCTTGGATAATGCAGCTGGTGAAATCCAGATGAGAAAATACATTTGAATAACTGGAAAATCTAAACTATTTATCCTGATATTGGATCAGTAACATTAGTTTTCTTTACTATGGAGAAAATTTAAATAATTACATGGAGTAACTGGGACACATATAAGTGATAACTACCGTGAGAGAATTATTAAAGTCCTTGGTCCTGAGCTGTTTAGGGTGTCTGCTCACAGGACATATCAGTGTGTATGGGATATACTGTTGGTTAGAATCAGTATCCAAAACTGTCCTATTTGCTTTTTTAAAGACTTATTCCAGTACCAACATGTGTATTTTCACTTTACCAAGTCTGCTTGGCCTCGACAATGTGTATGAACAAGGCCAGTGTGAAAGGCTACATTCTTACAATTCTGACAGTGTGACACACTGTGTAAGGCAGTACTCCAGAGCAGTCAATATTAATAGATCGGTGGTTGGCAGAAGTTCAGGTGAAATAAGAAGAGGGATGGATAGGTGAGACACAGATTTTTCAGGGCGGTGAAACTCTTCCGAATGATAGTTTAATGGTAGACACGTGACATTATGCATTTGTCAAAATACTGCAGAACAGTATAACACACAAACACAAACACACACAAAATAATATAAACTGTCTTCCCATAAAAGTGTAGAAATGTTGGTTTATCAATGGTAACAAATATACCACAATAGAAGAAACTATTTAGAGGAGAGAAGATATATAGGAATTCCCTGCTCACTTTTTGAAAAATAAAGTTGATTTCTTTAAAAACCGCTAAAGTTGTAGACTAGTATATAATATGCAAACTTTTAATTAAATTTCCTACTTTGAGATCTGCCCACCCCTTCCCTTTCAACCTTATCTGTCTGGTATCTTAATGTCAGGGGTGAAAGTCCTCCCCACCCCATGTACAAACAAACAGTAGGTGAACGGAGGCTAAGTGCTCTGGCTTTTTTGAAACAGATTTTTTAACCAATCTCTTGATTTTCTGTCTCAATACCCTGACTTCTGTACCTTGAACCTAAGTCTGTCATTCCATCTAGATTTACTCACTGTTGCTCAGTATTGTCCTGTCCAGGCAGCTCAGTTGAAACTTTCAAAACTTTCTCTATTCTGCTTATTTACTCACTATACTGTTTTTCATCTTCAAAAATTTATTGTAATATCTATTCTGATACTGTCTCCTTTTTTTCCTTGCTAGTCTAAACATTCATAAATTGTCTCACTTTTTTAAGTAAAGCTTCAAGGGTGAGAGGAAAAAGCACATATAGCCAAACAACTCTGTTTAATGAAAAGTAAAGGTGGCTTTCTGCTTCTCTTTCTCGGCTTTCCCATCTTTCTCTGGACACAATTGCTCTTATTAAGTAAAGTTAAACATAATTTTTGCCAATACATTGCACAATAATGTGAACTACTTTAAATTTAATAATAACTGTTTTGGGCAATGAATTAACTTGATGGGATCATGAGACAACATTCGATGTAATTATTTAATTAATGAAAATGAAGTATTGCAATATTGAGGGACTTGAATACATACTGAAGGATACTATGGATAAGAACTATGGCTCAAAGCCAGCTCAGAGCAATTCACATTTCAAATAATGAAATGATGAATTTTCATTGCCTCCCCCCACCCCCGTTTTTTGCTTCTCTAAGCTTTGCATCCTGATTGAAGCAAAGACATCTGTCTTTTCCCAGATAACAAGAACTTGGTTGCTGTGGCAACATATTGACTAAGGAACTTAAAATAAAGGTGGCTCAATTCCAAATCACTTTTTTTTTCCCCTTCTCACAAAAACAGCACACATTGGCTAAAAAGCTCTACTAGAATCTTTATAATCAATAAACCTGTTGTTTGCTGAAGATTTGTATCCCCAAACTTGCATTTTAAGCAGGTTAGAAGTGTACATTGGGTTTTTGTATAATTTTAAACTGTAAAACACTGCACTGCATCCTTTTATACAAATTTTTCTTCCTCCTTCCCTTCCTTTATTTCTTCTTCCTTTTCTCCTCTCTTCTTCATTTCTTTCTCTCTCTCTAGTTTAAAAAATGGGATGGTAGGGACCCAAATGCATGTAAGAGGAGGGGTAAAGGCAGTGAAAGAAACTCTTCAAAGGCCTTTGCGAAAGCAGTGCCTGGTTGCTAGGGCTTGGAAAGATTGTTATTTGTAGCTAACACAAAGTTATTCCAAATTGCACTCAGCCTTAGAAGCAAACAAGTTCCAAATTTTTAAAGAGAGGCATGGATTGACACTGCCAACATATGAAAATAATCTTTTGACACTTTGAGATGCATATCTATTTGTGCATTAAAATTTCTAAATTACTGAGGGGGAGAATTATTGATGAACTCTTAAATGGAGGAAATACATTTTAAAAATTCATATATTTAAAAATATTTGAATTTTTATAGTATTTGTTTGTAAATTTCATCTTTTGAGTCCTGTTGTAAAGTTGAGTTCATAAGCAACAAACCTGCATGGCAGGAAAATAAAATAAATGTGATGCTACCTCAGTTTTATTTATTTTCTTCCAATCCTAGAGCCTTGTAATGCATTCCTTTTCCATATATTTAACAAGTAACACAAAGTAAATGATATTTGAGAGATGGTCTGCATATATGAACTTATTTAATATAAGGTTATTTAAATTAATTAAATATTATTCCAAAATTTTCTATAAGACCAGGCTGAGGTAATTTACATAGGATCAGTAATTTTAACAAACAATAAATTCAGTAAGCAAAGGAAATAAAAGTGATGTTATCTCTATTAACTCTTGGTTATATGATTTGAGATAGATGTTTAGTTTTCAAAGCTGTTTAAGCAACAATTAGAACCATACATGGAACAATGGACTGGTTCCAATTTGGGAAAGGAGTACATCAAGGCTGTATATTGTCACCCTGCATATTTAACTTATATGCAGAGTACATCATGCGAAATGCCAGGCTGGATGAAGCACTAGCTGGAATCAAGATTGCAGGAAAAAATATCAAAACCTCAGATATGCAGATGATACCACACTAATGACAGAAAGTGAAGAGGAACTAAAGAGCCCTTTGATGAAGGTGAAAGAGGAGAGTAAAACTCAACATTCATTATTTTGAGAGTGGTTTTTATATTGCAGATCCCCTAAAAGGATCTTGGAGACTTTCAGGGGCCCACAGATCACATTCTGGGAATTTCTATTTTAGAAACCACCCTGCTGTTATAAAGACTGAATACTAATACTTTCCTTAAGTTCATTTATAGAAACAAAAAGAACTAGAATAATTTGGAAAAACCCCAACAAAAATATTCAGCTAGCTTAGTCACCAATGCATAAGCCTCTTGAAAGAACTCTCTTTTACTATTTGAACAGCATCTTAGATATGCAATAAACAATAATAATGAAAGTAAAAAAAAAACTTCAACATCTAAAAAAGAAAGATTATGGCACCTGGTCCCATTACTTCATGGTAAATAGATGGGGAAAAAGTGGAAACAGTGATAGAATTTTATGTTCTTGGGCTCTAAAAATGGATGGTGATTACACGCTTGCTCCTTGGAAGAAAAGCTATGACAAATCTAGACAGCATAGTAAAAAGTGGAGCCATCACTTTGCTGACAAAGTCCTGTCTAGTCAAAGCTATGGTTTTTCCAGTAGTCATGTACGGATGTGAAAGTTGGACCGTAACGAAGGCAGAATGCTGAAGGATTGATGCTGTCAAACTGTGGTGCTGGAGAAGACTTTTGAGAGTCCATTATACAGCAAGGAGATCAAACTAGTCAATCCTAAAGGAAATCAAACCTGAATATTCACTGGAAGGATTGATGCTGAAGCTGAAGCTCCAACACTTAGACCACCTGATGAAAAGAGCTGACTAATTAGAAAAGACCCTGATGATGGGAAAGACTGAAGGTAGGAAAAGAAGAGAATGACAGAGGATGAGATGGTTGGATGGCATCACCAACTCAATGGACCTGAGTTTGTGCAGATTCTGAGAGATGCTGAAGGACAGGGAAGCCTGGCGTGCTGTAGTCCATGGGGTTGTAAAGAGTTGGACATGACTTAGAGACTGAACAACAACAACAAGGTATTCAGATTTCAAAGCAATTTATGGGCTTGGAACAATATAGACAAATGATTTTCTGAGAGCATATAAATATAAAAAGTAACATTTTGGAGTAATGATCAAATGCTAACCTCTCTTTCCCATCTCTCTGGTAAGGATGTAGGTTATTATAATGCAGTCAAGTATACTATTTACTTGATTAGAGATTTTTAAAATAGAGAAGACTGGAGACATAATTTCCCTTCATGCCTGAGAATTTATAGGACACTGAGTTTACAGATTTGATCTCAAAATTTCATAATTGTTTTTTCCCTATGAATCCTCCTATGAGTATGAGTGATGACAGCAAAAGCAAATTTCTTCCATGTAAAGCTTAATGGATATAACAAGAAGGCGCTTATTAATATATTAATTTCCTCAGATGGGTCTATCATCCAGAGTGAAGTCTTTCAATACCAGGGATCCCCTGCTGAATGAGAGAATTTGTAATGAAGACAGAAGAGACTGGTCATCTCCAGCTTTGACTTGTGTACCTATTGCCTCTGACCTATGCTCCTCCCAGGGCTCCATCTTGCAGGTCCACCATCTTGTTTCTGTCTACAGGTTATGACCCTCAAGGGATCTCACTTTATTTCTTTGATATTCACCTCACCCTATAAATATCTGCTTAGTCTTCTGATTTTATTGTCTTGATACTTTATGCTATTAGGACTTCCCTAGTGGCTCTGTGGTAAAGAATCTGCTTGCCAGTACAGAAGACGTGGGTTCGATCCCTGGGTTGGGAAGATCCCCTGGAGAAGGAAATGGCAACCCACTCCAGTATTCTTGCCTGGGAAATCCCCTGGACAAAGGAGCCTGGTGGGCTACAGTCCACAGGGTCACGAAAGAGTCAGACACGACTTATCAACTGAATAACAACAAAAACTGGGCCCGTTGCCCAGTATAGACAATTTCCTCCTGCTTACATATCTCAGTGAGTAAGTCTTTCTGACTTATCTCCTGAGAAGACTTCAGGAAATTCTTTTCATCAGTCTGGTTCCTGATCTAACAACATAAAGTATGAAGAAAATAAAAGGGGTCCAGAGGTAAGAAATATTGAAAAGGTATTTAGCTCATACTGAAGGGAAACTTTTGAATGCTGGGTACTATTCTAAGTATGTGTCCTTCCTAGGGAAGGACCAATCCAAGAGATGAGTAGTACCTCAGTATAAGACAAGGGAAAAGATACTGCATCCATTTGTCAACTACCTCAGAGCAGCACTGGATCTCAGATTTCAAAATGTATCAAGTTAAGATAATTGAAAAATGTTGCACAGGAACTGGGATAGAGTCACACAAATAAGACAGAACTCAAACAGGCTAACACACATGCAGAATCTTGATATCTCAGGGAGCAAAATTAAAACTGAATAGAAGATGGATTATTAAAAAACAAATAGTGCTAGTGCAATTGCCCATCTATAAGGAAGTCAGTAAAATTGTATCCCTGCTTAATACTATTCAAACAATAAAGTTCTGTTTTAGTATATATGATTAAAAAATGGGATAAAATATGGGTACATCTGTGTATCTTCATGAAATTCCACATAAAATACAAGAATGCAATATTAAAAGAGGCTGAAGAGGAATTAAAAATGAAGTGACAGAAAGTGAAGTTGCTAGGTTGTGTCCAACTCTTGGCAACCCTGTGGACTGTAGCCCATCAGGCTCCTCTGTCCATGGGATTTTCCAGGCAAGAGTACTGGAGTGGGTTGCCATTTCCTTCTCCAGAGGATCTTCCCAATGCAGGGGTTGAACCCGGGTCTCCCACATTGCAGGCAGATGCTTTACCATCTGAGCCATCAGGGAAGCTAAAAATCAATAATAAGGTATAATTTCCATGGCATATATAATAAAAAATAAATTTTCCATTAGTTTCATGGCAACACATGTATAGATGAAGTCTAGAAATACAAGTTCTTTCAACATATTTAGAAAAAGAAATGACATCTTAAAATGAAAAAAATATAGCTATAATGAGAGGTTTGGGCTTCCCTAGAAGCTCAGACAGTAAAGAATCCGCCTGCAATGAGGATTCCTCGATTGGGAAGATCGCCTGGAGAAGGGAATGGCAACCGACTCCAGTATTCTTGCTTGGAGAATCCTAAGGACAGAGGAGCTTGGAGGGCTACAATTCATGGGGTCGCAAAGAATCGGACACGACTGAGTGACTAAATACTTTCACTCAATGAGAGGTTTGATATTTATTCTTCAAGGCTAATGAGTATATAGAAAATGAAACAATAAAGAATATGAAAATGTCAAATCATAAAATCAATAGGCAGTATTATATATATACAATGATGAAGAATGAGTAAGTATAGCTATGTAAAAACAATTTATCTCTTATTTCTTTAAAAATATGTTGTATTGGTCCTATACTGATCTCTCCTCCAAAACGTCAGTGAATTCTACTAGATGCAGACTACACTGCCTCAACATTGGCCATTATCACTTGAAATTAAGTAAAATAAAATTAAGCACATACATGCCAAGACTTAAGCATTTTAAAGAATAATACTTTAAAAAAATATCTAAGATAAAGGAAAAAACAACAAAATCACAGTATCTAGAATATAATGAAAAAAGTGAGCAAGATTTTAAGCTTATAACTTTTTGAGTGATTATTCAATATTAGTAATCTCAGCATAATTTATTTTAGGACAAATCAAAATAGATCAATATAGTCATATTACCAGAAACTGAAACATAATTTGGTAGAACTCATTAGCTTTTCTGAATTAATAAAAAGATGTCTATGAAAATCAAAATAGAACATAAATATTACATAAAGATGACTATACATCAATATAATAGGCATAATAAATATTAATGTATAAAGCCACTTAAACTGGGATTTAAAGCAATAAAGCTTGGATTAAGAGATACAAGTTGAAAGTGAAAGTGAAAGGAACTCAGTCGTGTCCACCTCTTTGAGACACCATGGACTACACAGTCCATGGAATTCTCTAGGCCAGAATACTGGAGTGGGTAGCCTTTCCCTTCTCCAGGGGATTGAACCCAAGTCTCCTGCACTGCAGGCAGATTCTTTACCAGCTGAGCTACAAGGGAAGTGGAGAGATACAAGTTACTATGTATAAAATAGATACACAAACAAGGATATAGTATATGGCAAAGGGAATTATAGCTATTATCCTGAAATAAATTTTAATGCAGTATAATGTGTAAAAATCACTATGCTATACTCCTAAACTAGCCAATCTGATCACATGGACCACAGCCTTGTCTAACTCAAAGAAACTAAACCATGCTGTGTAGGGCCATCCAAGACGGATGGGTCATGGTGGAGAGTTCTGACAAAATGTGGTCCACTGGAGAAGGGAATGGCAAACCACTTCAATATTCTTGTTTTCAGAACCCCATGAAGAACTCCCCAGGTCGGTAGGTGCCCAATATGCTATTGGAGATCAGTGGAGAAATAACTCCAGAAAGGATGAAAAGATGGAGCCAAAGCAAAAACAACACCCAGTTGTAGATGTGACTGGTGACAGAAGCAAGGTCCAATGCTGTAAAGAGCAATATTGCATAGGAACCTGGAATGTTAGGTCCATAAATCAAGGCAAATTGAAAGTGGTCAAACAGGAGATGGCAAGAGTGAACATTAACATTCTAGGAATCAGCTAACTAAAATGGACTTAAATGGGTGAATTTAATTCAGATGACCATTATATCTACTACTGTGGGCAGGAATCCCTTATAAGAAATGGAGTAGCCATCACAGTCAACAAAAGAGTCTGAAATGCAGTACTTGGATGCAATCTCAACAATGACAGAATGATCTCTGTTCATTTCCAAGGCAAACCATTCAATATCACGGTAATCCAAGTCTATGCCGTGACCAGTAATGCTGAAGAAGCTGAAGTTTAATGGTTCTATGAAGACCTACAAGACCTTCTAAAACTAACACCCAAAAAAGATGTCCTTTTCATTATAGGGTACTGGAATGCAAAAGTAGGAAGTCAAGAATCACCTGGAGTAATGGGCAAATTTGGCTTTGAAGTAATCAATCAAGCAGGGCAAAAGTTATTAGAGTTCTGCCAAGAGAACGCACTGGTCATAGCAAACACCCTCTTCCAACAACACAAGAGAAGCCTCTACACATGGACATCACAAGATGGCCAACACTGAAATAAGATTGATTATATTCTTTGCAGCCAAAGATGGAGAAGCTCTATACGGTCAGCAAAAACAAGATGAGGAGTGCACTGTGGCTCAGATCATGAACTCCTTATTGCCAAATTCAGACTGAAATTGAAGAAAGTGGGGAAAACTACTAGACCATTCAAGTATGACCTAAATCAAATCCATTATGATTATACAGTGGAAGTGAGAAATAGATTTAAGGGGCTAGATCTGAGAGAGTACCTGATGAACTATGGATGGAGGTTTGTGACATTGTATAGGAGACAGGAATCAAGACCATCCTCAAGAAAAAGAAACGCAAAAAAGCAAAATGGCTGCCTGAGGAGGCCTTACAAATCGTGGTGAAAATAAGAAGAGCCAAAAGCAAATGAGAAAAGGAAAGATATAATCATTTGAATGCAGAGTTCCAAAGAATATCAAGGAGAGATTAAAAAAAAAAACCTTTCTCAGTGATAAATGCAAAAAAATAGAGGAAAATAATAGAATAGGAAAGACTAGAGATCTCTTCAAGAAAATTAGATATCCAGGGAACATTTCATGCAAAGATGGAGTCAATAAAGGACAGAAATGGTATGGACCTAACAGAAGCAGAATATATTAAGAAAAGGTGGCAAGAATACACAAAAGAACTGTACAAAAAAGATCTTCATGACCGACATAATCACAATGGTGTGATTACTCACCTAGAGCCAGACAACCTGGAATGTGAAATCAATTGGCCCTTAGGAAGAATCACTATTAACAAAGCTATTGGAGGTGATGGAATTCCAGCTGAGCTATTTCAAGTCCTGAACGATGATGCTGTGAAAGTGCTGCACTCAGTATGCCAGCAAATTTGGAAAACTCAGCAGTGGCCACAGGACTGGAAAAGGTCAGTATTCATTCCAATCCCAAAGAAAGGCAATGCCAAAGAATGCTCAAACTACCACACAATGTCACTCACCTCACACGCTAGTAGAGTAATGCTCAAAATTCTCCAAGCCAGGTGTCAGCATTATGTGAACTATGAACTTACAGATATTCAAGCTGGTTTTAGAAAAGGCAGAGGAACCAGACATCAAATTGCCAACATCTGCTGGATCATTGAAAAAGCAAGAGAATTCCAGAAAAACATCTATTTCTGCTTTATTGACTATGCCAAAGCCTTTGACTGTGTGGATCACAATAAACCATGGAAAATTCTGAAAGTGATGGGAATACCAGATCACCTGACCTGTCTCTTGAGAAACCTGTATGCAGGTCAGGAAGCAACAGTTAGAACTGGACATGGAACAACAGACTGGTTCCAAATAAGAAAGAGTACATCAAGGCTGTATATTGTCACCCTGCTTATTTAACTTATATGCAGAGTACATCCTGAGAAATACTGGGCTGGATGAAGCACAAGCTGGAATCAAGATTGGCGGGAGAAATATCAATAATCTCAGATATGCAGATGACACCACCCTTATGGCAGAAAGTGAAGAGGAACTAAAGAGCCTCTTGATGAAAGGGAAAGAGGAGAGTGAAAAAGTTGGCTTAAAGCTCAACATTCAGAAATCTAAAATCATGGCATCTAGTCCCATCACTTCATGGCAAATAAATGGGGAAACTGTGGAAATAGTGACAGACGTTATTTTGGGGGGCACCAAAATCACTGCAGATGGTGATTGCAGCCATGAAATTAAAAGACACTTGCTCCATGGAAGGAAAGTTATAACCAACCTAGACAGCATATTAAAAAGCAGAGACTACTTTACCAACAAAGGTCTATCTGGTCAAAGTTGTGTTTTTTCCAGCAGTAATGTATGGATATGAGAGTTGGAATGTAAAGAATGAGCTCGAAAGAATTAATGCTTTTGAACTGTGGTGTTGGAAAAGACTCTTAAAAGTCCCTTAGACTCCAAGGAGATCCAACCAGTCAATGCTAAAGGTGATCAATCCTGGGTGTTCATTGGAAGGACTAATGTTGAAGCTGAAGCTCCAATACTTTGGCCACCTCATGCAAAGTGTTGACTCATTGGAAAAGACCCTGATGCTGGGAAGGATTGGGGGCAAGAGAAAAAGGGGATGACAGAGGATGGGATGGTTTTATGGCATTACTGACTCAAACGACGCTAGTTTGGGTAAGCTCCAGGTGTTGGTGATGGACCGGAAGGCCTGGTATGCTGAGGTCCATGGGGTTGCAAAGAGTTGGACACAACTGAGCAACTGAAGTGAACTGAATATTCCTAAAACTATTATAAATCAACTATATTTCAATATACAGTAAGTAAAAATATGAAGCAAGCTTTACAAATTCAATTATTTTTGAAGTTGTGTCTTATGTAGTAATACAGGAAAATTAAGTAATGTTAATATATGTTTTTACATGCAAAAAATAATTTGAATTAATTTTTACAAAAAATTGCAATAATAAAATAATTATTGATAAATTACTCTATACCAGTCACCATACTAAGTACTAAAAAGTGATTTCATTTTAATTCTCTCAGTGACCGAAGATGTTGTGTCATCTTACAGATGAGAGTGTTGGGGTTTTTGGATGTTTTTTAAGTGTACACAACTAAGAAGTGGTAGAATCAAAATTCACATATAGATTTAACTCAAAAGTTAAGTTATAAACAAACATGCCACACTTTCCTTTGCATTGAATACTACTGACTGTGGATAAATTAATTCATATTTTTGTATAGTCAAAAATTAAAAATTCAGAAAAATAAAAAAATTTAGTATAAATAGGAATTCACTTTATAATGAATGGATTGCTTTGCAGGAAATAGTTGAACCATTGAATCACTTGTATTAGTTTTTTAAAATTAAAGATATCCATTTGTCTTTTCCCTTAAATACTAGACCTGTTAGTTATGGTTAATTAACAATGAAGATAAATTAAAAACTACACAGGAATCACCTGTCAATTTAATAAAACAATTTTTGGATACTCTTCTCTAGAATGAGTGTAATAAAACCCAAATAGCTAATTTCTTTAGTGTTATCAAAACCACATTTATATGAGAGCTTTGGAGTGAACATAAAATTCATATATTTGGCCCCATGTAAATCAAACCATAATAAGTAAATTGTTCACCTTTAACTGTGTTTATACTTTTCATGAAAGAGAAGTGATATGTGGATAACTTAAAAAAATATTTTTCTTTTTTTGTTTTGTTCTTATATTTTGCTATCCTGCGCACACAATCATAACCAGGAGTACATCCATCCTCCTACACAATAGAAAACCCCAAGTCAAGGGAGGAGAGAAGGAATGAGTCATAATTCTCCAGCTGAAACAGCTGCAGAGTGAGTTGGCACCACTAATGTAATTCAGAATATTTGATTTTAAAAGTAATTCTAACTTTGAAAAAATTAAAAAAGCTAATATTATGGCATCCAGTTCCCTCACTTCACAGCAAATAGATGGGAAAAAGAATGGGAACAGTAGCAGATTTTATTTCCTTGAGCTCCAAAATCACTGTGGATGGTGACTGCAGCCATGAAATTGAAAGACACTTGCTCCTTGGAGGAAAAGCTATGACAAACCTAGATAGCATATTATAAAGCAGAGACATTACTTTGCCTACAAAGGTCTGTCTGGTCAAAACTATGGTTTTTCCAGTGGTCATTTATGGATGTGAGAGTTGGACCATAAAGAAGGCTTAGCACCATAGAATTGATGCTTTTGAACTGTGGTGTTGAAGAAGAGTTTTGAGAGTCCCTTGGACAGCAAGGAGATCAAACCAGTCAATCCTGAAGGAAATCAACTCTTAATATTCATTGGAAGAACTGATGCTGAAGCTGAAGCTCCAATACTCTGGCCACCTGATGCGAAGGGCCAACACACTGGAAAAGACTCAACATATTGGAAAAGACCCTGATGCTGGGAAGGACTGAGGGCAGGAGGAGAAAGGGGTGACAGAGGATGAGATGGCTGGATGGCATCACCAAATCACTGGACATGAGTTTAAGCAAACTCCGGGAGATAGAGAAGGACTGACAAGCCTAGCATGCTGCAGCTCATGGAGTTGCAAAGAGCTGGACACATCTTAGTGACTGAACAACAAAGATTTGAGACATTCATTTGGACAGCACAGCATTCTAACTTCATGGTACACCTTATAGTTTGAGTATGATAACTTTTATTTGAAAAATTAGTACAATAAAATAAAAGACTAATTATGCTTTTGGAGGACACTTAGTTACTTTGACCTCACAATTCATCTTCATCATCTGATATTTATGGCATTTGATCACTTTGTACACAGCATTATTCTATATTCAATTAAGATTCAGATCTTGATTTTGAGAGTATGATTTGTCATGAAATAAGTAGGCTATTATAAATCACTGTTTTTTTTACAATAAATGGAATATTAAGAAAAGATGATGATGCAGTTACTATCATTTTTAAATCTAACACTTTTGCAATTGAATACATTTGTCTCTGAATCCATTATGTTGAAGCCATTTAAATGGTTCTTTGCTTTTCTTCTTATTTCAGAGCATCTGAAAAATGATAATAATCAAATCAAATCCTTTTGTAATTCCAAGAATAGATGAATATATGCTTATGAAATGAATTTATGAGTATTAAATGAATTTATTCCTTGATTTCAGACACATTAACTTCAATAGAGCCTTCTAGAAACTTTTAATGCATTTATTGTTTTAGGAATTCAATCGTGACCAACTTTTCAGGCTTATGTGTTTAAGGTTTCTTAATATTGTGTTGCTCTTGCTTTCTGCATCTGCACTCTGAATTAGTATGTCAGCTCATGTTTATAAATTTCATGATGGAAAGAATTAATTATTAAAATTTTTTTCTTTATGCCAGTAGATCTTAACCAGGGGTTTTCCATTCACAGGACACTATCAATGTCTGGAGATAATCCTGATTGTCACTAAAATTTTGGGGAGAGATGCTGTTGGCATCCAGTGGATAAAGGACTGAGATGCTGTTAAATCACCCACAGTGCACAGAACAGTCCTTTCCATCAAAGAATTATCCAACTCAAATTTTAATAGCACCATGGCTGAAAAATCTGCTTTACATAATAGCCTTGTAAACGCTATGATTTTTCCTAAAAGATGAGATAAATTTAATCACTTCAACATGAGTAGCATGTTATGGAATGGCATGAACCTTCAAAGGGCACCTTCATGATGATAGAAAATCAATAGGTAGAAATAAATGTCAAGCAGTTTGATTCCAGTAAGTTGGGATCAAAGCTTTTAGATGCTCTTTAGGACAAAATCTTGAAGGTCTCCACACAACTGAAAGCTAAGCTAAGCACATTTAATCCAACAGCTTTGCCCCTGTAGTATGTGGAGCATATGAGAATGAGCAGTATCAACTTGAGAGAGAGCTATATAGAACAAGGTTTTAGTATTTTCTTTTTAAGGAAAGTGAGGTTTTGATTAAGACAAGGAGGGGGATGGAACATGATGAAAAGGTTGAGCATATGGATGAAAGCAATTTTAAGTGGAAGGAAAATTGAGAAAGCAGAGTGGGTATCGTTGAGAGAGGTCTTCTATGCAGGGAGAATCTGGGCACAGCTCTATGTGGACATGGTCTTCCTGTGCTGCTCAGGCTGAGGCCCCGAGGAATAAAGAGGGTTCGGTATTTCATACTGATGCTGGGATAGGTTGAAGGCAAGAGGAGAAGGGGATGACAGAGGGTGAGGTGGTTGGATGGCATCACCGACTCAATGGACATGAGTTTGAACAAACTCCAGAAGAGAGTGAAGGACAGGGAAGCCTGCTGTGCCACAGTCCATGGGGTTGCAAAGAATCAGAAATGACTGAGCAACTAAACAATGGCAACAAAGTATTTCATAATTCAGTAATACCAACAAGACAGAGAAGATAAATTACTTGGAACTGTGGCTTCAAATGGGCTTCCCTGGTAGCTCAGTTGGTAAAGAATCTGCCTGCAATGCAGGAAATCCCGGTTCAATTACAACATTAACTTTTAAAAAATTAACTGAATTTTCTAATTTATGACTTCATCTCAGAGCGGGAGATGAGAGTAAATAAAAGTCATTTTGACCAATGGCCCAGTCCGAGATAAAAGGCAGAACCAGACTGATCATCTTTGAACATATGAAAGACTGAATGCAAAAGCATATTATTTAAAAAAAAACATATTATTTGTTAATACATTTCTTGCACAGGTTGGCTTTAGAGATTTTTATATCGCTGATGGATACAGAACAGCTTAAGGTTGCTGAAAAATATATAATTGTTGGATACTGTTTAAAACTGATCATGCTTTTCTGAGCTGAAGGAAAACATTTATTGGGTAGAACTTTCCATCAAACACCAAAGAGAATTATAGGCACGTATCTCTTGTTGGAGTCACTGGAGCCTTTGATGACTGGGAATGGGGAGTCTAATTTTAGGAATTAAATCAGAGATAAGGAAGAAAAAGGAGCAGAGGGAATTCCAGCTTAAGAAGCTCAGATAGTACCCTTCCAGAAAGGATGGAAAGAGGGGTTCAGTTCAGAAAAATCATAGGATTCCTGTATCACATTCTGCACCTAGAATTAGATTACCAAGTGAGGACGGACAGTATTGACATAGCTTCTCATACAGTAGAGGGTTGGACTTGACTGGGCCCTCAAATGTTGTTCAAGAAGTGTACTCAGCTTAGAGCAAGCATAAAGAGAATTGGAGTGGTGAGGAGAGGGATTGATATCTTTCAAATACCAACTGTGTGCCTGACAGTATCCCAGGCACTTTTTGCTATGCTAGTCAATTAATTCATTGCATTTTGTTTGGGTGCATTTTACTGATCACAACACTGAGAATTGGTATTGATCACGTGTCTGGCTTGTAATAAAACAGCAGAAAAAACTCATGTCTCTCGAGAAATGGAATAAAGGCTGATGACGTCTAACATTTGAAGATTTATTCAGCTTTAGAATGTTTCCTACAATCTGTTCCTCCTCCTTTCTTCTTATATCTTTCCACATATATTACTTATTAGACTACTTGATACCTGAATAGTCGCTTCCTCTTTGCTATTAATTCTCTGTATTTCTCTAGATATTGCTTCATTGATATACATTAGTATTTCTCAGCTAACTACCAAACAGATGAACTAACTTCATTTAACTATATTATTTTTTACAAGACACTAACTGTGAGAAACATGAGTGTTCTAAAATATATACTTATTTATTCACACCAGAAAGAAAAGGACAATTATTTTTATGATATAAGTACAAATTATTTTAGATGAGTTAACTAATAATCTGAGGGAATTTTAAAGAATACTCATTATCTGTCCATCGTATTTGGAAAACTGCCAACATAACAGTGGTTGCTGTAAAACAATTTAATTTCAGCATTTGCTGATTCATTTTCTCTTAGGAAAAATCTATCCTAAGTTTACAAATTCAATACAGAATAGATTAGCTTTAGGATGTTGTTCCTGCTCTGTTATTTCTGTAAGGAGCAGGAAAATAATGTAATGTCTAAGGGGGGCTGAGCAATAAGAAGGGGTGGGGATTGTAGTGAATCAAAAAGCACCTGTGGTAGTAAAGGTGTCACTTTAGACAGCTCCAATTGCCTGCTGCCAACTCTACACATGGACATCACCAGATGGTTGACACTGAAATCAGACTGATTATATTCTTTGCAGCCAAAGATGGAGAAGCTCTATAGAGTCAGCCAAAACAAGACTGGGAGTGGACTGTGGCTCAGATCATGAACTCCTTATTGCCAAATTCAGACAGAAATGGAAGAAAGTGGAGAAAACCACCAGACCATTCAATATGGACTAAATCAAATCCCTAATGATTATACAGTGGAAGTGAGAAATAGATTTAAGGGACTAGACCTGATAGATGCAGTGCCTGATGAACCATGGACAGAAGTTCATGACATTGTACAGGAGACAGGATTCAAGACCATCCCCCCAAAAAAGAAATGCAAAAAAGCAAAATGGCTATCTGAGGAGGCCTTACAAATAGCTGTGAAAAGAAGGGAAGTGAAAAGCAAAGGAGAAAAGGAAAGATATACCCACTTGAATTCAGCGTTCCAAAAAATAGCAAGGAGAGAGATGAAAGCCTTCCTCAGCAATCAATGCAAAGAAATAGAGGAAAACAATAGATTAGGAAAGACTAATCTCTTCAATAAAATTAGAGATACGAAGGGAACATTTCATGCAAAGATGGGCTCAATAAAGGACATGAAATGGTATGGACCTGACAGAAGCAGAAGATATTAAGAAGAGGTGGCAAGAATACACAGCAGAAGTGTACAAAAGATCTTCACAACCCAGAAAATCATAATAGTGAGATCGCTCACCTAGAGCCAGATATCCTGGAATGTGAAGTCAAGTGGGCCTTAGGAAGCATCACTATAAACAAAGCTACTGGAGGTGATGGAGGTGATGGAATTCCAGTTGGAGATCCAACCAGTCCATGCTAAAGGAGATCAATCCTGGGTGTTCATTGCAAGGACTAATGTTGAAGCTGAAACCCCAATATTTTGGCCACCTAATGCGAAGAGCTGACTCATTGGAAAAAACCCTGATGCTGGGAAATATTGAGGATAGGAGGAGAAGGGGAGGACAGAGGATGAGATGATTGAATGGCATCACTGACTCAATGGACGTGGGTTTGTGTGGACTCTGGGAGTTGGTGATGGACAAGGAGGCCTGGCGTGCTTCGGTCATGGGGTTGCAAAGATTAGGACACGACTGAGTGACTGAATTGGATGGTATAGAATAGACTCGTGGACTTTGTGGATGAGGGTAAGGGTGGGATGATATGGGAGAAGGGCATTGAAACAAGTTAATTATAATATGTCTAATCAATCGCCAGCCCAGGATTGATGCTCGGGGCTGGTGCAGCGAGATTTCCCGGGGGGGAGGGAGGAGGGAGGGGGGTTCTGGAGGGGAAGCATATGTAAACCCATGGTGATATCATGACATTGTATGGCAAAAACAATAAAAAATAAAAAAATTAAAAAAAAAAAGAAACTGAATTGCCTGCTGCCATCTGTGGATATAGTATGAATGTGATGAATCTTCTGAATTTTCAAGCAAGATCAAATCAAGAATTTTAACTATGTATTTCCTTATTTTTCTAAGTTAGCTGTGATTCAGAGTATGTACAGATTACCCATTTTCTTTTTATTTATGTAAAAAAAGAAGCATTTTTAGAGGTGATGTTTCATATCATCTTTCTTCATGTCAAGAAAGACTATAGTTTTACAGTCCATAATGTCTGCTCTTCCTATTTAAAATTATGTTTTTATTAAATCATAAACAGTAAATATTTCTGAGTGAAAAATACACTTGATGTGTTTCCAAGTCTGAAAATATACTGTATAAATGTGCATATAGTAAGATGCTCTGGGTGGAAATATTTGGAATTAACTTTAAAATCTATCACTAATGTTACACTGGAATTTAATTCATTTTATTTTTAAAAGTACTTTAGTTTATTGAATCAGTGCATTCTTGATTAAAAGTGTGTCAGAAGGAGAAATCCAAGTTTAATAAAAGGAGTGAAAATATATCCACCCTCTTCTTCAGAATTTACCTTTGCAGAAAGGAAAAGGAGAAACACAACCCTAGGTGACATTTTTTTATAATTTGTCAAAGTTCATAATCTTGCCCTAATTTACAAACATGGAAATTAGACAGGAAAATAGCAAATAATTCAGAAATGTGAAGAAGGATCAGAATTAAATGTTTACCCAGAGAATATCAAACCAGTGTCTGATTCACTTCCAAACCATCAAAAACGAAATAATAAACATAAAAGGCTTTGGAATATAAAGTTAAAACAAAGACCTGGAAACAGGTGGATTGTTTAAAAGTTTGTATTGAAGCAGTTAGACCTCTAAGGTCACAATTTAACCATGTGCACTGGGATTCCTACTGCTATTTCTCTAAGAGAGACCATATATTTTCTTTAAAGAAATATTTATTCAAAGTACCCCACACAGGTTCTCTAGATAGAGGAGGTTAGACATAAGGGCTTAAGCAAAAATAACGGGTCCTGTATCAGGATATACTGAACATTACTAACATTTCCAGCTCCTTTTCATGTGAACATCCAGTTTGCTGGTGGCTGAGCTATACCTCAGGCAAGCAACTGATCCTTCTCTGAAGAAACAATGCTCCAAAGAAAATACTTCCAAATTTTGATACCTGGAAGTTTCCTAAACAAAGTCTGACCGGCACCTCATCACTCTATAGCCCACTGACACATTCCAATACACCTAGAACTTGTCCTCAGCTGCAATGCCTACTTCTTGAGTGTAAGTGTGAAAGTGTTAGTTGCTCAATAGTATCCAAGTCTTTGCTAACCCATGGACTGTAGCCCACCAGGCTCCTCTGTCCATGGAATTCTCCAGGCAAAAATACTGGAGTGGGTTGCCATGCCCTTCTCCAGGGGATCTTCCCAACCCAGGGATTGAACCCAAGTCTCCTGCATTGCAGGCAGATTCTTTATTGTCTGAGCAACCCGCCTAGTAAGGCCATTAAAGTTGCTCTGATGTTTCTTGAACGTATATGAATAATAAAGGGTCTCCATACATTTGAGGAAAGGTTCCCCATGAAAGAAGGAGGCCCATCCCTGCCTCTTCCACCCCATCAGAGTGGAACAGAATGTAGACACTCTGCCTCCAGCTGAGGTCAGATAAGTTCCTATTGTGCTTCCCTGGTGACTCTGCCCTTGAAGCATCCACCTCTAATGCAGGAAATGCAGGTTTGATCCCTGGGTCAAGAAGATCCCCTGGAGAAGGAAATGGCAATCCACTCTAGTATTCTTGCCTGGGAAATCCCATGGACAGAGGAGCCTGCTGGGCTACAATCCACGGGGTCACAAAGAATTGGACAGGACTGAAGTGATTCAGTACGCACGCCCGCTCTGTTATATACACATTTTATATATGAGGCTATGGAAGCACAGAGAGGTTAATAACCTTCTCCAAGGTCTCACAGTTAACAAGTGACAGAGCCCTCTTTAGTTCCATTATGAACACATGCTATAGCCAAGCAACACATTCCTCCTCCCATCCCTACCATTTCTAACATAATCTGTTGTGCTTTATGGGGGGACAGCAATGTTTCAGTACAAATATTATAAACAGATTCTTCTTTATTCAGGCCTTGAGTGCCCTACCCAGGACCATGTGACTTCTCTCCCACCCTCCTGATGCTGGCAGCTCCTTGGCTGTTGCCCCAGTCTCAGAGAACTCTTTCCTCCCTCTTTCATCTGAGAGCTCTCCCCGCCTTTCATGAACTCACCTTTTCTTTGGCCTGCCTTGAGGATTTCTTGTACATCATTTTTTAATTTTGTTTCTTGCTAGCCCCTCTCTGGGAATCTCTTCCCCACCTTTTTCTGCCTCCTTTTTTCCACCTTTCATCTCTTTCCCTACTGCCCTTCACCAGGGAAACTCAAAGGTTGCTCAGCACCTCGTCCATTGCCAGCTTGGATGTTCTCAGCAAAACTCTAGTTATTTGCACTTCTTAATTCAACTGCTTTCTTTTATAAATGGATTTTTGACAGACCTGTTAAGGATGAGAGAAGTCGAGTATCTTTTTGGAAAGGGTTGATGTTTCATAGACTTCTAAATAATGCCACAATCATGTGCAAGGCTTTCATTTCTACATGTTTTCTGGCGGGTCAAAAATGAATAAAATAACAGAAAGGTACCCTGTCCCTCACAATAAATATGACATAAAAGATCATGTAGTTAATCACGATAGAGTTATACAGAGAGAATGAAACTTCAGAGCAATTCTTCATTTAAATTATAGGATAACCTGAAGGAAAATTAACCTGAATTTTCAAATTCCTGTAGTCTAATGAGGACAAAATTTGCCACCTTTAAAAATTTTCCATGTAGTCTCAGCTTTGATTATTTTTTCTAAAACTAAATGCCGCTGGATAAAAATCTGGAATCAAGGCTGTCTGGATATACATTTTATTTGCATTAAGCATTTTCCCCCTTTAATCAATTCTTGTAATCTGCAATGATAGGCAAGTCATGTATAATTTTCTCTTGGTTATTGCACTCACATTCTCATGCAAAAATAGTAAAATGTTTTATTTTTCTTTCTTTACTGAAATTGGTGGCTTACATCATACTGAGAGGCCCACATAAGTATTTGTTTTTAAATTAGGACCATATTCTCAATTCGCTACACAATAAAGGGATTATACATTTAAAAGAACTGTATGCAATCAAGAAGAAATTTTAATTAATCACAAATAGAACTGACCCAATGGAAATAATTTGACCTGACAGTTGGAGGTTTGATCAGCATAACACAGAGATTAAGAAGACTTTTGACCTGAACAGAGTCGGAATTGGTTCAGTCTGGAACTTTAGAAAGGGAAAGCTAATAGGTTCAAATCGTGCAATATTGTTGTTCTCATAAGGCTACCTTCTCATTAGCAAAAAGTGAAAAACCTGCTTCGTTTTTGTAGAAACCATCCAGTAGCATATATAGCTCTGGTCTACAATGAAGCAACAGAGATTACGCCACAACACACTATAATCTTTCTCCCATGTTCTCTATGTGTAAAACACTGAGCCAGCTCCTTTGAAGCCTTAATTGACTGTCTGTATCAATTAGTGGCCTGATGGCTTTCCAGCCTACATTTATGTCTCCATAGTAACCAACTGGTGTTTGGAGAGGGATGGGCATACTTACTGGGAAGTACTTAAGTGTGTACAATATAGAAGAATTGAAAATTTTACTTAGCTTGAAGACCTGGGTTCAATAATTCATATCTAGTAACAAAATAGCTTAATTAAAAACATATCATAATTCATATCTTCCAATAACTTTGTGTGGAAAGCCAAATGTTTTATCAAAATGAAATCCTTTACTGAAGTAACAACAGTAATGTGAAAGATAGATACATAGCTTATACAGCAATAGTAGGATATATTTCAACAAATGAAAGCACTGACAGTGACACTCTGATGATGAGTTTAAGAACTCTGTCACAAGAAGAAATGATAAAGAAACATGAAGTACAGTAAAAGGCAGGGTGGGGGAGGTTGGGAAGAACTTGGTTTTGATGTCAGATTTTGCTTCTTACTCCCAATTTCTTAGCTGACATGACTCTTACAAAGCATTGTAATCTTTTCGAGCCATATGGTAAGTGAGAATATTAGTGTCATCTTTATGGGTCTATTGAGGGAATTAAATAAGCCAATATATGTGAAAGACTAAGAATATTTCCTGACTCATGGTACATATGTAGTAAATATTATCATCATCATCATTGTCATTTCAGGATTTTGAAAAGAGGAAAAAAGAAGTGCAGTTTAATAACTAATATCCAATATTAAGCATCCATCACTTTGAAAAGATGGTAGACTTATTCTATGTTACTCCAAAGGTCAAAGTAAATACAGTACATTAAAGTTATGATGAGAAAATTTGACTTCACATTAATAAGTAATTTTCTAACAATCTGAATGGGGTGGAATATGAATTAACCTGATTGTGGACAACTACCTATCAGATTGTTAGAGACAGAATGATGCCTACACTGAGATAACATAGGTGTGGCATTTCTATTAGCTAAGATATTTTATAATTAAAATATTTCCTCTTAAAAGAGAAACAAACCTATGACTGACCTGAGGATAAACTTTAGAGGATAAATGCTAAAAATTATAAAAGTTTCAGCCATGTAAAAATGAAAGAACACTGTACACATATGAAGCTAGAAGAAATGAAATTAATGCAGGACTGCAATAAATAGAGATTGAAAATATCTATGGATATGTACTATTATAATTTGACATTCTGAAACTGTATAGTATATGCACCAGTTATAGAAACAAGTAAAAGTCATCCAGCTAGGAATACAAGGAACAAATAGCAATTCAACCTAGAGATGATATAATTCCCAGATTACCAAAATAGAAGGCTTAAATATTATTGAAAGCAAACCCTTGAATACTGGTCAGTAATGATTTTCACAATTTTATATTATTAATGTTTAGGAAAGTATAGTTCTTTCAAAAAAATGTAAATGATTCAATGCAGCAAATAGAAGAGAAATCTATAATCATTACATTCACTCTGTGCCCAATTAAAAACACCTCTTTAGGAAACAAAAATGTATACAACCAGTGACAAGATGTTTCTTACCCTCCAGCTAGGGGATGGCTGTAGGGTATCACTGGGGTTTATCTCTTCACATGAATTCATAGACAGAAATTAAGCATTTCTGTTTCATATAATTAATACTCAAGTAAAAATGTGCTGTGAACCATATGGAAGACTCAATGGAAATTTGATGATTATGACAGCAAGAGACAGGGTGAGGCCTGGGACTAACTGATGTCTAGTCATGATTCTGGTACTAGGTAGGGGTGACTTTATGAAAACCACCTAAATTCTCTGATTTCAATTTCTTTACTTGGAAAATTGTTGCTGGTAACCATAAAGTTACCTCACAGTAGAAATTAAAATACATCTTTCACAGAAGCCATTATTCTGTTTCAAACTAACAACTACTAACTGTAATTTATTGGTAGAGAGATAGTGGCTAGAAACCTTCCTGAAGATGAATTTCCGAATTTAAAAATAATATATTGTTTTTCTCTGCTAAATCCATGAGTTCTTATTGGAAGTTTAGGGATCAACTCTTGAGAAAGACATTTCTTTGAGAGATTGAAATCCTAATGTTTTTAAAATTCAGATATTTTAGTTAGAAGATTGTGACAATGAAACCTCTACTCCCATTTCCCAGGGTTATGTAAAAAAAAAAAAAAGGAGATTCACTCAGCAAATTGGTTCTGTATTTTACCCACTTCTGCTGTAAAGTAACCTATTCTGAGGCCTGCAACTTCTGTGAAGCATGTTTTCAAATATGGAGGCTTCTGACTTCCTTATATTTAAGGTCAATATTACTCATTTAATTTGTGTATGCCTTGACCAGTAATTCTGAAGAAGCTGAACGGTTCTATGAAGACCTACAAGACCTTTCAGAACTAATACCCAGAAAAGATTTTTTTTTTCTTATAGGGGACTGGAATGCAAAAGTAGGAAGTTAAGAAACACCTGGAGTAACAGGCAAATTTGGCCTTGGAGTACAGAATGAAGCAGGGCAAAGGCTAATAGAGTTTTGCCAGGAGAACGCACTGGTCATAGCAGACACCCTCTTACAACAACACAAGAGAAGACTACACATGGACATCACCAGATGGTCAACACCAAAATCAGATTGATTATAATCTTTGCAGCCAAAGACGGAGAAGCTCTATGCAGTCAGCAAAAACAAGACCGGGAGCTGAGTGAGGCTCAGATCATGAATCCCTCATTGCCAAATTCAGACATAATTGCAGAAAGTGGGGAAAACCACTAGGCCATTCAGGTATGACCTAAATCAAATCCTTAATGATCATACAGTGGAAGGGAGAATCGATATAGGGGACAAAATCTGATAGACACAGTGCCTGATGAACTACGGATTGAGGCTCGTGACATTATACAGGAGACAGGGAGCGAGATCATGCTCAAGAAAAAGAAATGCAAAACGGCAAAAATGGTTGTCTGAGGAGGCCTTACAAATAGCTGTGAAAAGAAGAGAAGCGAAAAGCAAAGGAGAAAAGGAAAGATATATCCATTTGAATGCAGAATTCCAAAGAATAGCAAGGAGAGATAACACAGCCTTCTTCAGTGATCAAGGCAAACAGAGGAAAACAACAGAATGGGAAAGACTAGAGATCTCTTCAAGAAAATGAGAGATACCAAGGGAATATTTCATGCAAAGATGGACTCAATAAAGGACATGAAATGGTATGGACCCGACAGAAGCAGAAGATATTAAGAAGAGGTGGCAAGAATACACAAAAGAACTATACAAAAAAGATCTTCAAAACTGAGAAAATCATAATAGTGAGATCGCTCACCTAGAGCCAGACATCCTGGAATGTGAAGTCAGTTGGGCCTTAGGAAGCATCACTATAAACAAAGCTACTGGAGGTGATGGAATTCCAGTTGAGCTATTTCAAATCCAAAACAATGATGCTGTGAAAGTACTGCACTCAGTATGCCAGCACATTTGGAAAACTCAGCAGTGGCCACAGGACTGGAAAAGGTCAGTTTTCATTCCAATCCCAAAGAAAGGCTATGCCAAAGAATGCTCAAACTGATGCTCATTTGCACTCATCTCACACACTAGTAATGTAATGCTCAAAATTCTACAAGCCAGGCTTTAGCAGTATGGGAACCGTGAACTTCCAGATGGTTAAGCTGGTTTTAGGAAAAGCAGAGGAACAGATCAAACTGCCAACATCCAGTGGAATATCGAAAAAACGAGAGTTTCAGAAAAACATCTATTTCTGCTTTATTGACTATGCCAAAGCCTTTGACTGTGTGGATCACAATAAACGGTGGAAAATTCTGAAAGCAATGGGAACACCAGACCACCTGACCCTTCTCTTGAGAAATCTGTATGCAGGTCAGGATGCAACAGTTAGAACTGGACATGGAACAACAGACTGGTTCCAAATCGGAAAAGGAGTATTTCAAGGCTGTATATTGTCACCCTGCTTATTTAACTTATATGCAGAGTACATCATGAGAAATGCTGGGCTGGAGGCAGCACAAGCTGGAATCAAGATTGCCAGGAGAAATATTAATAACCTCAGATATGCAGATGACATCACCCTTATGGCAGAAAGTGAAGAAGAACCTAAAAGCCTCTTGATGAAAGTGAAAGAGGAGAGTGAAAAAGTTGGCTTAAAGCCCAACATTCAGAAAACTAAAATCATTGCATCCAGTCCCATCACTTCATGGGAAATAGATGGGGAAACAGTGGAAACAGTGTCAGACTTTATTTTTCTGGGCTCCAAAATCACTGCAGATGGTGATTGCTACCATGAAATTAAAAGATGCTTACTCCTTGGAAGGAAAGTTATGACCAACCTAGACAGCATATTCAAAAGCAGAGACATTAGTTTGCTAACAAAGGTCCGTCTAGTCAAAGTTATGGTTTTTCCAATAGTCATGTATGGATGTGAGAGTTGGACTATAAGGAAAGCTGAGCGCCGAAGAATTGATGCTTTTGAACTGTGGCATTGGAGAAGACTCTTGAGAGTCCCTTGGACTGCAAGGAGATCCAACCAGTCCATCCTAAAGGAAATCAGTCCTGAATATTCAT
Source organism: Antilocapra americana (assembly GCA_007570785.1). Taxonomy (NCBI): domain Eukaryota; kingdom Metazoa; phylum Chordata; class Mammalia; order Artiodactyla; family Antilocapridae; genus Antilocapra; species Antilocapra americana. Next base: position 12,810,991 of record ML663566.1, on the reverse strand, counting down.
TGGAAGGACTGATGCTGAAGCTGAAATGCCAATACTTTGGCCACCTGATGCGAAGAGCTGACTCATTGGAAAAGACCCTGATGCTGGGAAAGACTGAAGGTGTGAGGATACGGGGATGACAGAGGATGAGTTGGTTGGGCAGGCTTGGGTTTGAGTAAACTCCGGGAGTTGGTGATGGACAGGGAGGGTCTGGCGTGCTGCATTCAATGCGGTAGCGGAGCCAGACATGCAGGAGTGACTGAACTGAACTGAATCTAAGAATGATTGAAGGTAGGTGAGAAGGGGATGACAGAAGATTAGATGGTTGGATGGCATCTCTGACTCAATGGACATGAGTTTGAGCAAGCTCTGGTAGATGGTGAAGGACAGGGATGCCTGGCCTGCTGCAGTCCATGGGGTTTCAAAGTGTTGGACACGACTGAGTGACTGAACAACAACAACCCATCTAATCAAATGCAAATCTCCTGAAAGTTTCCAAAATGCAAAAGTTCATCTGAAAGAAGACAACTTTTTTTTCAATGTTATTTAAATATTACCTCTATGTTTGAGATTGTGATGTATTGATTTCCTTTTTCTTTCCTTGTTTTAAAATTGGCTGGGTTAGAGTTGCTTTACAACAATTGCTAGTGACTGCGGTACAGCAAAGTGAGTCAGCTGTACATACACACATATCCCCTCTCTTCTGGATTCCTCTCCTGTCTAGGTCACCATAGAGCACTGAGTAGAGTTCCCCATGCTCTACAGCAGGTTCTCACTAGTTACCTATTCCATGCATAGCACTGAATATAGGTCAATTCCAATGTCCCAATTCATTCCACCTTTCTTCCTCCCTTGCTGTCCATACATTTGTTCTCTATATCTTTGTCTCTATTTCTTACGGCACTTTTTCTTGTCTGTAGATAATAGAGCCATTAGGAAAAAGTGTTCTTAAGTAAAGAGAAAACAAATAGCAAGATACATTAATAGTATAGAAGGTGTTACCAGTGCTTTATAGTTAAAAGATCTCTTCCCCTATCCTACCTCTAAATTCTGACATATGTTATCTTGGTCTTTGCTGATATCTTCTAGTTTATAGTCACTTTGAACAATAAATCTCTATAGATTCCTTCTATAGGAATCAAGCAGTACCAAAAGGTTAATATAATCTGCTTAGAATACAGTCACATGCCCAAGCCTAAACTAATCTCAGGTTAAAAAAAAAAAGGAAACAAAGGATTTGGTTTAAAATACTTATGGTTCACTCCATGGGACTAGGGATATCCTCATTTTTTTAGTGAAGGTCTTTGTTGAAGCTGTGTTGAAGAGGAAGATAACTGATAAAATTAAAAGAGAAGTTGGGAATATTTGTTAAGTAACCAACCAGCTGGCTAGTTTCTCAGTTGTACAAGCCAGAGAAAGAAAGCCTATGGCCTAACTGGTATAAAAAGCAAAGGACATTATCACCATCCATCTCCCATTCCATAAATAAGATTTATTTTTGATAAGAAAAACTATCACTTAGAGCTGTATTTCTCAAATTTGAAGTGAATATGAATTATGTAAGGAACTTTTATATTTGCAGATTGTGACTCAGTATATCTGGGGTGCAGCCTGAATTTCTATTAATACAGTTCCAACATCCTCCTGGGACCTATCCATGCAGCAGGCCCAGAGACCACACTTTGTATAGGAAATCACATGATGTCAATCTACCGCCACTTCCTTGCTAATAAACATCACCTGCTCAAAGAAGGCAATCACAGATAGTTCTGGAATTACAGAAGTTTAGATGAAATCTTTTGATTTCATAGGATGTTGCGAGCCAGTTATGCCATTGCTGTTTATATGTCTGTGATCACATAGGATTGGAAAAGGCAATGGCATCCCACTCCAGTACTCTTGCCTGGAAAATCCCATGGATAGAGGAGCCTGGTGGGCTGTAGTCAGTGGAGTCACGAAGAGTCAGACACGACTGAGCGACTTCACTTTCACGCATTGGAGAAGGAAATGGCAACCCACTCCAGTGTTCTTGCCTGGAGAATCCCAGGGACGGGGGAGCCTGGTGGGCTGCTGTCTATGGGGTTCCACAGAGTCGGACACGACTGAAGTGACTTAGCAGCAGCAGCAGCAGCATCGCATAGGATAGTCTTTCAGAAGGCCAATGCATGTTATTTTTCCATAATCAAAGTCAGTAGAACCAAGAATGATTTAATCCAATTTCAATAGTTCCTGATTCCTAGAATGTGGTTTATTTTACTCACACTGAGTGAAACAAAGAATGCAGAGTTTCAGATTTCTGTTTAACAAAGGAAGGATGTGGTTAATTGGAAGAGAAATTAATATATGTCACTATTATTTTCAGAATTTTATGAAGAGTATTAGGCAGTGATTAAATACAAGTTTGGCTGACACAACTTGGTAAGAATCTAATGCAAGCATTTAAATCATTTGATAATATTAACAACAGAATATCCTTCAGAGTTTTATAAACAAGGCTCAGACCAGGTGCTTTTAGAGGGCTATATTCAATTTCTCAACCACAAGTTGTGAACTTTTATAATGCACAACAACTGCTTGGGACGGAAATAATTTAGACAATATAGCTTAGTAAAATTGATTCTTTTTAAATGGATGACATAAATGTTAGATTAAATTTACTTGCATTTTAGCATTGTGAAACAGATTCATATATAACATCTCAAACAGTGTTGAAAGTGAAACAGAAGGTAGAAGCTATGGTTTAGTACCTAACACAGGCAATTCATTACCTGCAAAGGATATCTGAAGACAATTTTTATGAAACCACAGCAGATGATTTTGATACCCCCAAGGAGCATCTGTGGATGTGCCTCAAATGTGAACTGCAGCAGTGGTGAAAGTTCCCTGTTGATTGATGGCATTCTACCTGGAATATTTATTACACATGTCTCTAGTTTTCTGCCTCAGATTCTTCTCAGAAGTTGAGCCTGAAGGAGTCTGCTCAGCTTATGTGCAATCACAGTCTAAGAGTTTGGAGAGCCAGTTTCTCTCAAGTATTCTATGTTTCTCAGCTTTCTGGATCTAAAGAACTCATTTTTACAATATACCTTCTTCCAGACCCGTCTCACTATCGCTGTTTGTGCATTTTTTTCCCCCGGGAGGCCTTGAACCTAAACCACCAACATTTTTCAGGCTCTACTTTTGGGTGAACTCAAGTTAATTTGGAAATTCTATAAAAACCTGTTATATAATACTGTTTACTTATTTATTCACTAAATATATACTGAACACCTAATATGTGCCACACCTTGTGATAAATCCTGGAAATAGAGTCCAGTAGGGAAAAGAAAAGAAAGTAAAGTCGCTCAGTCGTGTCCAACTCTTTGCAACCCCATGGACTGCAGCCTACCAGGCTCCTCCATCCATGGGATCTTCCAGAAAAGAGTACTGGAGTGGGTTGCCATTTCCTTCTCCAGGAGATCTTCCCAACCCAGGGACTGAACTCCAGTCTCCGGCATTGTAGGCATATGCTTTACCATCTGAGCCACCAGGGAAGTCCAAAGGAAAACATAAAACCAAATAAATGAAATAAGATCTTAGGGACATGACAGACCCTACAAGGTGCAATGGAGGCACAAGGGAGGCAGTATTTTTTTCTATGAGGCAAAGGAGAGCATCCGTTGTCACACAGATTACATAATAGGAATCGAGACTTGAATTAATAGAATTTTTCTAGGTGTGGAGTAGGAAAAGAGAAGAGAACCCAGTCAGAGAAAAGTCAGAATATAAAATACTCTTACATGTTTGTTCCAAGAACTTCAAGGAATTTCCTAGGAATAATTGTTTAGTGGCTAAGTTGTGTCTGATTCTTTGCCCGCCAGGCTCCTCTGTCTATGGGATTCTCCAGGCAAGAATACTGGAGTGGGCTGCCATTTCCTCTTCGAGGGGAATTGCAACCCAGGGATAGAATCCACCTCTCCTGTGTCTCTTGCATTGGCAGGCAGATTCTTTACCAGTGAGCCACCTGGGAAGCCCCTAAAATAATTAGGGGAACCAAAAGGTGATTGAGAGATAGATCATCAGATGTCTTGTGTCTAAGTTAACAATGTGAATTCAGGGACTTCCCTAATAGTCCAGTGGCTAAGACTCCACAACCCCAATGCAGGGGGCCCGTATTCGATACCTGGTCAGGGAACTAGATCCCACACACCACAACTAAAAAGATCCTGCATGCTATAACAAAGATTCTGTGTGCCACAACTAAGACCCAAAATGGCCAAATAAATATTAAAAACAATATGAATTCATCCAATAAACAAATAAGCAAATTAATGGATCATGTGATTTTAATGTGTTTTAACTAAGGATAGACATTTATGTTGAACTGTGCTAAACTTGTTTACTTAGTTTTATTTTGTAATGGAGTTAGAAAAAATAAAGAACTATTTTTCAGTCACAGTTTATTTTGCATTCTGTAGGATTACAATGCCTGAATTAAGGACTCTAGAGCAGGAAGTCTAATGGGCTTGTTTTATATGTACTAATACATCACTTTTCAGAGCAAGAAAAAAATCTCAGAGGTGTGTGTGTCTTCTGGGGAAATTTTGTTTTAACTTTAATTTGATTACAATATCTTTGAAAAATATTCCCTAGAGGTGTGTGTGTGTGTGTGTGTGTGTGTGTGTGTGTGTGTGTGTGTGTATTCCCTAGAGGTATATATATACACACGTACCTGTGTATGAGTGTGTGGGTGTGCGCATGTGTGTGTGTATCCAAGAGAAAACTGTGAGAACTTCAGGGCAAGGGAGATGTGAGATAGCTTTACCGCACAAGGGTGGAGAGAACCCAGAAGAGGGGACTTGGTAGCTCCACCCACACTACCACAGCCCCCAGGTGTTATCATTTTAGATTCTGGTACTCAAACTTTGGAATTTGTACTGCTATAGGTTTCTGAGACTGTTTTATTTTCCTGAATGAAAAAAGGTTATCTATCCTGCTAAAACCATAGTGCATGGAGTTTGCTGAAGAAGTTGGATGTTTAAGTGATGAAGGAACTGAGGAGAGGAATACTAGAGTGGAACTCAAGGAAGCAAGGATGAGGATGGAGCATAGCATCATGGAAAACAATCTAAGGATTCAGGAGCAGTGCTTAGCATTGTCATGGACCCTACTGAAAACTAGTAATGTCAGGCAACTGCCAAGATATATTAAGCTCCTTCGATTTGTGGCCACAATTATTGTTTCCATTATCATACATTTCTTTGTCTTAGTTTGCAATGCTGGCTCCTCATCAGTCAACTGCTAGACCTAAAAGGTATGAAAGGTTAGATGGGAATTACTAGCATAGTGACTGATGTGTGGTAGGTAGGTGTGTTACTAGTGGCATCTGTACCTAGCCGGATTACTAATAAAAGAAGAGTTTCGTGATATGTATGTGCTACAAACAGCCTAAAATATCCTATGCACCTCTGCATTCCTTGTTCACTCACTGACTCCACAGCCACACTGTCAAGGCTTATGGCTGCTGGGGGAAGGTGACAGACTCCTACAGGAAATCTGTCCTTCCGTTCTTAACAAACAGGAAGATGGTATGAAACAGATAAATCATATGAACTTACAAAGTAGCACAAATCCCATCAAGTGGGAAGTGTCTTCCTTTCTTTAAAAAACTTTACTGAGGTATAACTGATATACAAAGAACTGCATATACTTAATGTGTACAATTGGATGATGTAAACATTACCATCAAGGTGTTAGACACATCCAAAGTTTCCTTGGGTCCTTTACTCTCTCTCTCTCTCTATTCTCTTGATTAAAAAAAAATGCTTAACAGAAGATTTACTTCTTAATGATTTTTGAAATGCACAATACTGTGTTAACTCCCAGCAATATGTTTTACAGAAGATACAGTATTCCTCTAGGATATTCATGGAGGATAACTGATACTTGATATTCATTGAACAACTCCTCATTTCTCCCCTGGCAACCACTGTTATAACCTCTGTTTTATAAGTTTGACTATTACAGATTCCTTGTATAAGTGGAATCATGCAGTATTTGTCCTTCCGTGAATGGCTTATAGAGAACTGTATGCCTAGGGAAATGTTTTCCTTTTTTATTCTTACGAAATTTCAGATAAAGAATATTCTTCACTGGAACTCAAATCATATTTTTTCTTCTGGGGGCATATATTACTTCCTTTCACCTCTCTATATGACTACGATATGAAGTAGTCTCATCTACTTTCCTGATGGTTCAGATGGTAAAGAACCTGCCTGCAATGCAGGAAACCAGGGTTTCCATCACTGGGTTGGCAAGATTCCCCTGGAGAAAGAAATGGCAACCCACTCCAGTATCGTTGCCTGGAGAATTCCATGGACAGAGGAGCGTGGTGGGCTACAGTCCATAGGGTCACAAAGAGTCAGACATGACGGAGTGACTAAGCATACACAATTTACTTAGCATAATTAACATAGTTCAAAGTGGTGGAATAACTCATGGGATGGAAATAATTTAAAATTACTATGTATAAGTAGTGTTCATTAAATTTTGCAAGAAAGCCACTATCTCATAGTTGGATGAAAAAATATAGCATTATTTGAATATTTCATCAATGTCTTGCTGTTCTGAGGTCTTATTCTTACATACTCTCAATTTCTCTAACATTGTGGGTATGTGTGTGCTTTTCATTCAGTCATGTCCGACTCTGCAACTCCATGGACTGTAGCCTGCCCAGCTCCTCTGCCAACGAAATTTTCTAGGCAAGAATACTGGAGGGGAAAATGGGAACTCACTGCTGTATAGATACCAAGATATGTAAAATTCTTCATATATTTATACATTTAATAAGACATATTCTTGGTATTTCCAAGGTACAGTTGACTCCCACAGTTAAAAATCTGAATATGACTTTACAGTTGGATCTCTGTATCCACGGTTCTGCACCTGCGTATTCAACCAATCATAGATCATGTAGTTCTGTACTACATAGGCATTGAAAAAAATCTCCCCATAAGTGAGCCAGTTCAGTTCAAACCCATGGTTTTCAATGTCAACTTTAATTTCCAATTCATATATTGACTTACCCAACAGACAAGGCTATAACATTGAAATCTGTAAAAAGTAAAGAAGTAAAATAAAGCCAGAGTATCAAGATAAAGGCAAGATGAGCAATCAATTATATGAAATCAAATTTATGCAAGATTATTCTAGGGGACATTCTTTTTGAGAAAAAAAAATAGCAAATATTAATGCTTGTCTCATGCTACGTTCCAGACTTGCTAACGTCAAAAATCTGAATATATACTTCACCAAACATTGAATACATTCCTTGTCTTGGCATCTTATAAAAGAAGATTTGTTATATTGAAGGAGTTGAATATAATTTTGCCAACGGATTGATGTTTTATACCAAGAGCTGATTGACACCTGCTGATAATTAAACACCTATGAGCAAAATACTATATTGGGCATTATGGAGAATATAAAAAACAAGTCAAAACAAAACAAGACAGGTCTCATCCAGCCCCTGAAGGAGTCCAGTTCTGGGATTGTCCTTTAAAAAATAAACATAAATTAATGAGAGCTATTAAGAGGAGAGTGATAAGGGTGGGTGAAGGGTGGTGAATGCAAAACTGTGCTCTATCATGGTGACTAGCAAGAGAAGGGTTGGTTCAGCAACAGAGCTGGAGAAGTTATGATCTACAGCAGAGATTGGCGATATTTTCTGTAAAGGGCTAGATAGTAAGTATTTTAGGCTTCTCAAGCCATATGGTTTCTACTACTCTATAATCTTCTTTACACAACTACTCAGCTTTGCTGTTGAAATGTGAAACCATCACAGATAATATGTAAATATGAATAGGTGTGACTGGGTTTCAATAAAGCTTTATTATTTTTTAAAAAATCTAAGGCAGTCTTAAAAACTGAAATCAGCAAAAATAAAGGATGAAGGGATAGATACCAGGAAATATGAAAGCAATTGTAATCATACATGTATTTAGTATAGTTTTTGTTTCCACCAATCTGACTTTGGTTTACTTTTTTGTGTTCCTGGAGAAAGGATGTGTTGTATGTGTTTGTTAATTGCTCAGTCGTGTCCAATTCCTTGTGACACCATGAACTGTAGCCTGCCCGCCAGGCTCTTCTGTCCATGGAATTCTCCAGGCAAGAATTCTGGAGTGGGTTGCCATTCCCTTTTCCAGGAGATCTTCCCAACCCAGGGATCAAACCTATATGTCTCTTACATTCCTGCACTGCAGGCAGATTCTTTACCATCTCAGCCATCATGGAAGCCTAGGATCTTTTAAGGCCAATGAACAAATTTATTTCAAATAGGGAAACTTGCCAGCCTCTAGTTTTCTGGAGCAGGTAAGCCACACATTTCAGATAATAGATTTAAAATGTTCTGCATTCAGTTCCAATATGGGATGTAGGGGTTTCCCCACATCTACAAGCAATTCTGAGACACTGCCTTGGTGTCCTATGTGCTTAGTTACTCAGTCGTGTCTGAGACTCTTTGTGACCCTATGGACTGTAGCCCACCAGTCTGTCCTTGGGATTTCCCAGGTAAGAATACCTGAGTAGGTTGCCATTCCCTACTCCACAGTTTGTCTCAATTCTTACATCATCTACCCAGAGATTACAACAGATTCTATAGGTTAAGTGTTCAGTCATATAAGACTGATCCCTACCCACCCACCCCCAGATGTCAGTTGCAAGCTAAAGTTGTCACCTATGCTACTGACCAACTGGCTAAAGATCGGAAGTTCCACTGACTCCCTCCTTGGTTTAGGTTAGAATGGCTCACAGGACTCAGAGGAACATTTTACTTACTAGGTCACCAGTTTATAATATTATAAAGAGATAAGAGTCAGGAACAGACAGGTGGAAAAGATGCATAAGGCAAAGCATGCAGAAAGAGTGCAAAACTTCCAAACCCTCTCCAAGGATGCTGCTCTTCTGGCACCTCCAAAGTGTACACCAATCTGGAAGCTAATACAACCTCCTGGGGTTTTCTGAAAGCTTCACTATAGGTCTAATTGATAAAGCATTGGTCTTGGAGATTTAACTCAATCTCTGGGAGGAAAGGGGGGTGAGAATGAAAGCTCCAACCTTCTAATCCTGTGGTTAACTAGCAACCAGTCCCCATCCTTAGGTGTGGTTCAAAAGTCACCTTAGCAACATAACAAAAGACACTTTCGTGGCTCTCATCACTTTGGAAATTCCAAGGGATTTAGGAGCTTTGTGACAGAAAAGGGATGGAGATCAAATATACATTTTTTTAAGTTATAAATCCAATATTACACAATATTACTTTTTCAGAAAGCTCAGAGAAATCAGAGTCAGTGATTCGAGATGGCAAAGCTGCAAAAATTATCACAGAGAATGGTTTTAATTCTCACTAGACAGTCCATGAGCACCTTCCATGAACATGAGCACTGTATACACTAGTGAAAGTGAAGTGAAAGTCGCTCAGTTGTGTCCAACTCTTTGTGACCCCATGCACTACACAGTCGATGGAATTCTCCAGGCCAGAATACTGGAATGGGTAGCCCTTCCCTTCTCCAGGGGATCTTCCCAACCCAGGGATCGAACCCAGGTCTCCCTCACTGCAGGGGGATTCTTTACCAGCTGAGACACAAGGGAAGCCCAAGAATACTGGAGTGGGTAGATCAAACTGGGGTCTCCTGCAGTGCAGGCGGATTCTTTACCAACTAAGCCCTCAGGGAAGCCTGCATACAGCAGTACATATTAACAAAACACAACTAAAAGGAAACTTGATTTAATGGCTATGTCTTTCAAACTTCTATATTAAATAAGTTACATTCATGGCAGTGTAAAACATTAATAAACCAGAAACCTCAATTAAGCAGAGTTGGGAGATCAGGAGAGCAAGTCTCTTACCCTGCCACCAATAGCAGAGCCCACTAGGAAGAAGTAAGACTCCTCTTCTTTCCTGGCAAAGACTCAGCCAATGGAAAGTCCTGGACTTCTTGTTTACTGTAGCTCTATCAACCTCTTTTTCCTCCTTTGTAAAGGTTCTCCTTCCCTTGCTCTGTACACAAGGGAAGGAGACTTGTACACAGCTTGCTGGGATGGCAGACCCTGGATTGCTGTTATCTACTGATCCCCACATAAACCCGTCCTTGCTGGAGAAATATCTGGCAATCTGTTTCAGATCAACAGCAGTCCTTTGTTTGAGATAGTTCTGTAAATGGCAGATAAAATAATCAATCCTCATTTGAGTTGCTTAATCTCAGTGATCAGACTATAAACTAGGGAATTTAGTGAAGTAGTTTGGTATTCTCTGGTCTACTCAGATTCACTGTATGTGTAAAGTCAGCTATTAATCAATTAATTTTTATTTTTGCTACTTTTAGTTCTAGATTTATTGTAATTTTTTACTAGTCTCTAACACATACTGAAAAAGCAAATAAGCATGAAAAGTGAAATAAGAACATGACAAACTAACTAACTTTACTCTTTGCTACCAAGCCCATATAGCAAGGCTTGATGGAATCGATGGCAGTTCATACCACATTCCAGTCAGCTCTACAGCTTGTGAAAGAGTCTTAGACTAAAGATGTCTGGGGACCTTCTTGGCAAAGAAAAAGCACTACATCTGGACTGAGATAAAAAGTTGCATCACTTATATGACTAGTTTGTTCTTGAACCATCTCTCAGCTTTCCTGTTAGTCCAATATCTTACACACACTCAAAACTGGATCTCCGAATGGGCCCTGTGAAGACACCATTCTCACCAGAAGTGGACAAATCTCCCACAGCTTTCTCTATGAATCCATTGTCATTGGAGGGACTTTGGACGTTGCTTCCAGAACCATGTGACAGTTATGTCAGGACTCTGGACATGTCTGCCACCACTATTTCACCAGAGGGAGTTCATCAACCCCTTGTTTTCCTTGCTTTACTTGTTTCAATGTTGAAGTCTATACTGAGAACTTCTGACTAGTCATTTCATGCATCCACACTTTGACTGCGTAGGAGTTTACAAAAGTATCCAGCATTTTAGACCTCAGTCATGGGAGATATTCTTTGTCTAAATAGATGGAGAATTCTTTTAGACACAGTAAAATGTATGGGCTCAAGATGATTAAAAAATGGCCACTGTGTCTCCTTTATGACACAGCAGAAAGAATACAGGCATACTTCACTTCATGGTACATTACTTATTGTACTTCACTGATACTACATTTTTTAAAAACTGAAGGTTTTGGTCAATCCTGTGTCAAGCAAGTCTATTGGAACCATTTTTCTAATAGGATTCTCACTGTTGCTGATATTTTGAGATGTGGAAAAAAAGAAAAACTCAGTGAAGCACAGAACCATCTTTATCTACAGGATTTGATATTGCAGTCATGTGACAATCCATGTAGGGAAAAAAAGAGAACAACAAAGGCTAATGGCCAGATGTCTTTTTTCTTTAAGTAAAGGAGAACCAGGATTGATGTAAACATCATCTTAAAGTTTACAAATACTATCCATTTATAAAGGTTAAAGGAATCTCCAAGTAAGAGTAGTTAAGTTTTCTGATACAAGAATATGGCTTGCATAGACGAACATGTGCCACTAAAGTTATATCAAGTTACTTAGGACCTAAAATAATCAAAATTGAGGAAATGGAAGATTTCAGGAGGAAGTACTTAATCTGTGTTGATAACAGAGGGCTTGGGCAACAGTTTTGGGAAATACAGATCACTCTGAAGATTAGAGAGAACAAATTTCCACTTCAAATGTATGTCCTCGGGGATTTTCCACATAGGCAGACGAAAAGATTAACTCAAAGAAAAGACAGGCTGAAGAGGGAAGGGATATATGAGTACAGATGGTTGATTCATGTTGTTCTACAGCTGAAACTGCTGACAAAGGTCTGTCTAGTCAAATCTATGGTTTTTCCAGTAGTCATGCACAGATGTGAGAGTTGGACCGTAAAGAAGGCTGAGGGCCAAAGAATTGATGCTTTCGAACTCTGGTGGTGGAGATGACTCTTGAGAGTCCCTTGGACAGCAAGGAGATCAAACCAGTCAATCCTAAAGGATATGAACCTTGAATATTCATTGGAAGACTGATGCTGAAGCTGAAATTCCAACACTGTGGCCACTTGATGTGAAGAACTGACTCACTGGAAAAGATTCTGATGCTGGGAAAGATTGAAGGCAGGAGGAGAAGGGGACGATAGAGGATGAGATAGTTGGATGGCATCACTGACTCAATGGATATAAGTTTGAGCAAGCTCTGGGGGATGGTGAAGGACAGGGAAACCTGGCATGCTGCAGTCCATGGGGTCACAAAGAGTTGATCAGACATAACTTAGTGACTGAAAAACAACAACAGCAGCTGAAATTAACACAACATTATAAAGCTATCACAATATTGGACTGTGATAATGGCTTACAATGTTAATGGCTTACAAATGTTAATGGCTTACAAAATAATAAAAAAATAACAATAAAAAAAGAAAAGACACACAGACAAAAGGTACTGTGAAGATTCCAAAGATGTGATGGTTTTGGTCCTCACATCAAAATCTCTGGTGCTGAACACTCAAAGTCCCCATGTTGCTCTGAAATTCACTTTAAGAAGTGCAAGCATGGGCTTTAATGATTCAAGTTAAACCTCTTATATAATTCATTCATTCTGTCATGCCAGTTACCTTCCATCAAGAGCCAAAGAAAGTAACCAAAGATGGGTGAAACACCAGAGGAAACTGAAAGGAAGGGACTCAAAAGCTCAAAGAAGAGCTGACGTCATCTGCTCTTTCTCAACTGTCATAATGCCAAGTTCAGGTTAAGGGTGAGAAGGAGGGCAGAATAACATGAAAACTTGGCTTTAATTTACCTTGTCAGAAACACAAATAACTTATTAATAAGGTAACAGTGGGGCAGAGGTGAGGAGAGAGCCATGCCACATAGGTGCTGGTAAGAAGAAATAAGGGGATATTTCCTTATAATTCATTATACATGGGTAAAATTTTAATTAAGCAGAATTATTAGAAACTTTTACTGGATTTACATTTTTATTAAATGTGGCTTTGGTAACCTGTAGGAATATTTTGCATATATTGGCATAGATTTTTTTTGGTAGAATTTCAAAATTACTGTATGTGACTTTTCATTAGCTAAAGGCTTTTAAAGTTCCAGGTTATATTTGAAAAACACAATAACATATAAGGGACTATTGACTTTTTAAACTGATACATTGATGAAATGGAATTCCTGACCTCAGAAAAATTTGTGAAATACAAGAAAGGTGAACATACCTACCAGTGAAAGATTAGAAGAAGTACAAAGGAATCTAATGAAATTTAAGTTAATGTGGAGCAAACTTGTGACATTTCTTTCCAAAGCTCCACCTTACTTTATCTGCCTAACTCTCATTTCTCAGTCTTCACTGTTATAAATAATAAATATATCTGTATAAAGTCCAGACTGTTTAAACAGACTCCTTACGCTACCTTCTCAATATTCCCCAAATCCCCTTCATCCTGACTCCCAAGCACACCTGCATATCCCTGTGAGCTTAGCGGCTCAGTGGTGTCTGACTCTGCAGCCCTGTGTTCTATAGGCCACCAGGCTCCTCTGTCCATGGGATTCTCCAGGCCAGAGTATTAGAGTGGGTTGCCATTTCCTCCTCCAGGGGATCTTCTTGACCCTGGGACTAAAGCCACATCTCCTGCGTTGGCAGGCAGATTCTTTACCACTGAACCACCGGGGGAGTCCAAAGATTTAACTAAAACTCCCTTAATTATCATCAACACTATTTTACTATTTTGCTAGCATTGCAAGTTAAATACATACATAATTAAAAACCTCATTTTCCCAGCCAAATCATCTTGTTATACCTCCACTCTCCTATGTATCTGTGCTCAATTTGAGAGCTTATTTAACTTATTGCTCTTTTTGGCTCTCTACCATCAGTTAGTTCAATCTTTGCTCAGTCAAGTATTTTACACATTTTTTTCTCAAGTCCAAAAATCTAATGCTGTGCAGTCATTTTTGACCTATATGGTTTCAACATTTTAGGATTGGTGGCCTAACATCATTTTTTTTCTCAGTGATCACCCTCAGCCTTTGCAATTCATTGTGTTTGGGTTTTTCAAGTACTTTTCTTGAAGACTACCTCATGTTACTTCACTGCCCACCAAACAAGCACACATTAGACTTTTGATGGCTCCAGATATCCAGAGAGTAAACTTCAGTTTCTTTGGCACAGTATCTAAGGTGCTTCACTATCCGGTATGACATTATATCATAGAATTTATGCATGTGCCCCTCCTATTCCTGGGCTAGACTAGACTCCTGGAACTCCTGTTCCCTAGTTAATTTATCATTGTTTTCCCTGAGTAACATAATGCCTGCCCTGGGGTGTTTACCTACTGGGAGCTAAATATGCTTGTTGAACAGACAATTGTCTGAGCCAGAAGGATTCCCTCATTTTCTCTTATCTCCTTCCAATTTTCACTTCAGTAGAAGAGTAACTGTCTTCTTTTCTTGAGGATAAATTTACTGATAAAGTCCTTACTTAAAAGTACTTTTCTGAGGGGAAGTAAGGGTGGAGCTGTTTTTTTAAACATGAATCTTTTTTTATTATTTTCTTATTTGGCCATGAGGCATGCTGGACCTTAGTTCCCCAACTGAGGATTGAACCCCCCGCACGCCCTGCAGTTGAAGCACGGAGTCTTAACCATTGGATGTCAGGGAAGCCCTAGTGGGAGTGTTCTGTGAAAAGAGAAGCTTTTCCTACAGATGCCTTTGTTGTGCACAGACGCACACTCCTATATTAGGCTTTGGAATGCATTTTTCAGGTAAAAAAACATATATATATATAGGTTAGATATAGTTGAAATAATGCAACTATATTTTCTGGGCTGATACTTTTACTATATATTTTCTTAAAGAAATCATCAAGGACTCGAAACCAAACTACTGTAACTGTGATTTCTATAAAGTAATGCTTTCTGAACTTCAAAAAGATTTACAATAAGTTTTTTAATACAACAAAATTCATAACTTGGATTCCTAACATGCAGCTGAGGTAAACAAAAGTGAAAGTACTTTATTACAGAGGATTCTTTATTTTAGAAAAATGGCATCTGTATATTTGTTAAATTGTTGAAATATTATCCAGAGTGAAGTAAGCCAGAAGGAAAAACAAAAATATAGTATACTAACACATATATATGGAATTTAGAAAGATGGTAACGAGAACCCTGCATGCGAGACAGCAAAAGAAACGCAGATGTATAGAACAGACTCGTGGAGTCTGTGGATGAGGGCAAGGGTGGGATGATATGGGAGAATGGCATTGAAACATGTTAATTATCATATGTGAAATCAATCGCCAGCCCAGGGTTGATGCTTGGGGCTAGTGCACCAAGATGACCCAGGGGGAGGGAATCGGGAGGGAGGAGGGAGGGGGGTTCTGAAGGGGGAGCATATGTATACCCATGGTGGATTCATGTCAATGTATGGCAAAACCAACACAATAAAGTAAAGAAAAATTTTTAAAAAAAGAAATATTAAGGATTTTATATAATTTCAAAAATACTATCTGTCAAGTTTTCCAAATATGTGTAATATTAGCTGCAATATCCTCACTTCACTTTTAGTTTTGTAAGAGTCTTATATCTGTCTTAAACATAACTTCTTGAATTTCTATGCCTTAGTCCATATTTAGAAATAGCTCTTTGCCTGCAAAAATAGACTAAAAAGGTAATTGTACCTTTTAAACATTTAAACAAGTTGGATCTGGCTTTTGTTTAAAAATTGTAGCAAAAGTCAGAATTAGTTCTCTTTTAGTACAAAGTTCATACCTCCTATCCATTTTTGTTTTTAATTTTTTGTTTGTTTTCTTTGAGAATATCAGAAATACCAGGCATCGTTTTTGTGAATAATTTTCCAGATGTTACCCCACTAGTTATTGGTATAAATGCATTTGCAGGAAAGTTTAATTGCTGCTAATTCGACTCTAGATCCTGTTTATTTTCTTAATTGCTGCCAGACATTGAAGGAGTGGTTAATATATTAGAACCCTCCTGTTTTCCTGAACCTTTGCCTTACCCACTGGCAATTTTGTTAGGGAGAAAAAAAAAATCTGCTTTTCATTTATTTTCCCTACCTTGAAAGCACTTGCTTGAGGTTTGGCAATGATATTTTGAAGACAGCACTTGACTAACTTGTCCCTTTTGCATCTTCTTGTGTGACAATACCATCTTTTCTCATTTGGCACAAATGTGTGACAACTATCATTATCGCATCTGTGTTATATATTGGTATTATTCCCATGACAAAAAAAATAGTACTTTTAGTAATTTAACATTGTGAGATACTGACTGTAGGCTACATATCATGATAACTGAGATGTGGTCCTGTTAGGAATAGTGGGTCAAGGACATGAAGAGCCGATAAGGCAAATGTATGCAGGGGCTGTAGTACTGATGGGCAAGTGGTGCGGTGGAGCGTGGAGAAGGCTGGCAAGGTGGGATTGCCTATCCTATTCAAAATGTTCCATCTTATCAAATTTAACAGTATTTTTTTTCCTCCCTGTTTTTCTGTATAAATAACTGAGAAATTATGAAAGAAGAAATGATTTAAATAACTTTCTTTTGCACACACCATTTATGTCTCTTCACGTTAATGTTTTCTGACTTTGAAGTGACCCCTTCAAAGGAAGAATTTTCCCCTTATCCTTGCCTCTCTCTTACCTCTGCCAGATGAATGTTTTTCCCAGATATTTAAAAATAATGTATCACTGATGTTTTATTTCAAATACACAACTCGATCTCTTATTGTTGTCTTTTTTATTCAGAAAGAAAAGGAAAACTGTGGTTACCTACTTGGCTCCCATTTTGTATCTACTGAACTAAGTTGTACTGTTGAGTCAGTGGTTCCTCAGATTTCAAAACAGCTTGTTACTTATTAGAGGAATTTTAATAAATTAGTAACTAACATTATCACATTTGTTTTTTGATGACTTATCATTTTGTTCTCTGGTCCTTTCTTATATTGTGTGACCCAAGAAATTCTCCATACCTCCACTGTAAATGAATTATTGCCTTGCCCTGAACCCATGAATAATTTTTCACCCAATTCTCTTCCATTCTGGAACCATTGACAACACTGAATCCCTCTTCTCACTTATTACTGTAGTTCCAAAGAAAGTACTACATTTTCAGTTGCTAAATTTCTGCAAACCGACCTTCCTTCTTAATAATTCCAGCCACATGATCTCAGGAAAGTCACTTCAACTCCATGGCATATGCAATTTCTATTTGTAAAAATGGGATTTAAACTGGCTGACACTTAAGAGTCCCTTCTAGGTGAATGGTCAGTCTTTATCTTAGGTTACCTGACTTTTCCTGTTTTCCATAAACTAATTCTATGAGACCAACATAATTGATACTGACTTCTCTAATATCAATCAGAGAAGGCAATGGCACCCCACTCCAGTAATCTTGCCTGGAAAATCCCATGGACAGAGGAGGCTGGTGGGCTGCAGTCCATGGGGTCACTGAGTCGGACATGACTGAGCGACTTCACTTTCACTTTTCACTTTCATGCATTGGAGAAGGAAATGGCAACCCACTCCAGTGTTCTTGCCTGGAGAATCCCAGGGACAGCAGAGCCTGGTGAGCTGTTGTCTGTGGGGTCGCACAGAGTCGGACATGACTGAAGTGACTTAGCAGCAGCAGCAGCAATATCAATAACTAAATATTTTATTGCCTAACAATCAATTATTATTAAATTTACTGATAATATATGGGTTTCCCTGATGGTTTGGTGGGAAAGAATCCTCTTGCAACGCAGGAGACATTGGAGACACTGGTTCAATCCCTGGGTTGGGAAGATCCCTTGGAGAAGGAAATGGAAACCCACTCCAATATTCTTGCCTAGAGAATCCCATGGACAGAGGAGCCTGGTGGGCTATAGGCCATGGGGTCACAAGGAGTTGGACACGACTACGCGACTAAGAAAGCAACATAACTGATGATACATAGTCAATATTTCTTTTCAAATATTTTCATTTGACTTTTCTTAGTAAATTTTGATTCATTTTTCACATATAACATTTCTAGTCAATGCAAGTGAGTAATGTAATTTACACTTTTTTAGGGTTACCTCCCTTCATATTTCTACACTCTTGCTAGAAGCCTACCCTTATTTCAGAAAATAATTTTTATAGGTCTCCTATTTTTATTCATTGTGCTAATTAGATTTTCAGAGCCCTGTATTTTTGTGTTATGAATTAATAAAAATATACAATCTTTCTCTTAAACACACACATATTATACAAGTCTTACAGAGACATATTCAGGGTGTGCTTTTTATTTTTGCAACAGTAACAATCTTAATATAAAATAAATCACTTCCTTTCCCCTGCATATGTCACTGCTTACCACTTGTGTCATTTTCTTCACACCCTTTCACTGTAGAAACAGATGTTATATACCAGCTGGAAGAAAAATGTGTGAGCAGCCATTTGCAGACCTCCTGGCTACCTGGTTGGTGTTTTGTGTTCCTATGGCTGGTTTTTCCACCTTTGTGATTCACTTAGCCTTGCTTCTTGGTTAGCCAGATAATTTTCAGCCAAAACCAAATGACTTCATGTAGAGGCATTGAACACGGATATGCTGGCTTATGTCACAAGACAACTAGCCATGTAGACCCTTCCCCACTGAACAAATTTAGCCTAAAGAATGTTAAATATCAATACCTCGATGTCAGCAAAGTTCCTGATGGTTAAATATATACTTACAAATGCAATTTCCAAATGTTCCCAAGGAATAGGATATTTCTGAAAATGTTTTGTGAGACTCGTTTCTAATAAATGCCCAACCACTGAAGGAAGAGAACCTACAATGATGACTGATTCATACAACATGGCTAATTGTGCTTTGTGTACAGAACCTGAGCTTTCTATACAGCTTGTCTCTGGTGACCCGAAGTTTGATTTTTGTCTTTCCTCCTCTCTTACTTTCACCTCTACTGCTTTTGAGACATTTTCATGGTTTCTAAAGCTGAAATCCTTGCCAGTATTCCAGTTCATTCCCCTCTCATCCAATTAGTCACTGAATTCTTCAAAATCACTTTTATGTCCTTTCTTATATGCATTGCTTTAGTGGAATATGGCTGGAGTTAGTAGCCTCCTGTCCAGTTTCGTGCACATTTAATACATATTACACACTGTTGCTGTAATATCTTCTTAAAGTTTATGTCTGATATTTTGTTGTTTAAGAATTACAGTAGTGCAAATTGGAGATCCTAGAATTCTGACTCTATTACATGTGACTTTAGGCAAATTAATTAAGTGCTCTCTGTGCTTCAGTTTACCTAACCACAAAACTAGGAATAATGACAGTTGCTCACACAGAGTTGGTTAGGGTGAAATCCATATTGTAGAAATGCATATTTAGAGCTTTTAGATGGTTCTTAGCATAAATTAAGCAGTAGGTTAGTGGTTTGGGGGATTGTTTAAAAACTACTGATGGTTTCCCATTGGTTCTAGGACATTTTAATATAATAGCCAATATTCTTTGAGATTTGCTCAAACGTGTACTCCAGTAAATAATGTGAGTCTGGATAAAAGGAAAGAACAACTTTTAAGATACCAAGTGGCCAGTTGGACAACTGATGGGAAAAAAAATAAGGCAAATAAACACTTCTTTGGGTTATAGGTAAGAAAAAGCTAGCTTACTAGCTTCCCCCTCCCCCATTACATGTATAATAGTGTTTTCACTATTGATTTTATTAGGAACAAAATGCTTACCACAATTTCACTAGAACATTGATTTCAGTTCAGATGACTGCAACACAGTCAGTTCCTATGTTTCATTGTTTGCCTCTCCCACTACACTATGCAACCTTTAATATATATGGCCTGGCCATATAATATTCCTACCAACAGACACACTGTGTAGCATAATGCACAGCCTAGAATAGTTCTCCTAAGAATGCTGTTATCAAACCTTTGAGGAAGTAGCCAATTAAATCTTACTTTGCCAATCAGCTTGCCTCTTTTATAAAGTGTCTTCATGTATATTTGTTTTCAAGATGCAATGGAGTTGATTGTGAAAGGTATTGAGTAGGGGACTTTTCTATTTTTTTCAACGGGCATTAAAGCAAGATTTGGGAGTCCGGTTAGCATAATGACTATAATTTAAGCTACTGCATTGGTCCTTATGAAGTGTCTGTACATTTAACACTCCATATGGTAATTATGACTTCCCTAGAATGAGTCAGGGTTGTTTATGCTTTCATAAATCAAGCAGCTGCAGTGGAGCAGACAGACTCCATATTAGCACTTCCTCCTAAGACCGTGAATGTGTTTAAAAGATTTTTGCAAATACCTCCTGAATTCAAGTTGTTTGTTAAAAGTGATAGTTTTATGAGAGTGCCACATGGAAAATGTCCTTCACTCTCAGATTTTTCCATTTGTGATATAAATCCACATTCAGTCCCATTTTTAGAGAGGCACTAAAGCTGCTATAATAACCCCCAGCTGAGCTTGATAAAAGAAGAATTTAATTTATAGGTATAGTATGGTTATATGAGATGACAGCTAGGGAAATTATGAGTAAGACTGAAAAAAAAAATACACACTAACTGGTTGATAATTTATTTCCTGCATTCAATTTTCTGACTTTACAGGAAAAATCCTGCTAAAACAAATGCAAGGTACTTTCTTTAACATAATAAATAGACTCTTGAAATTACATTGAAATACGTGGAATGACATATGTACTTTATATATCTTTTATTAGATATGGTGAGATGAATATTTATAATAATTGATACAAATAAAATCTAGTTATACATATGATTATTGATGGGATTTAGTCATGTCACCTTTGGTGAATTATTTTGTATTTCAGGCTCAGATTTATCAGCCATAACATGGGAGTGTCCAACTACACCATAATTTTTTTTTATATGAGAAACTTTGAAATAGTGGTATTTGCATATATCAGAAAACAAAAATTTCTTTTAGGAAAAAAAGATAGTCTGATTAAAGAACTATAATACTAAGTAATAAATAGGCAATTAAATGATTTAGAAAATATTAACTATTTACTTTTCTCCCCCTCCTCTTCCTCCTTTCTTTAAACTAGAAAGGATATAAAAATATCAATTGAATGATTTTTCTTTATTTCATACGTGGAAAACTGAAAAGCAAAGTTCAGCTCAGTTTAGTTGCTCAGTCATGTCCAACTCTTTGCGACCCCATGGACCACAGCACGCCAGGCCTCCCTGTCCATCATCAACTGCCGAAGAGCAAAGAGGCTAATGAAATGTCTGTGGTCAGGTATTGACAAGTGATAAAGTGAGAACTAGGAAGCAGTTATTCTGACTTCAAGGTGATTGCTTTTTCCATCATTTCATTTCTAGACCTGGAGTCTGCATTAAAGTATACTACACATGCAATAATGAGTTCTCTGAAAAATTAGTGGAATAGTGATCAGAGAAATTAGTGAAGGAAATGAGTACAAGATATCAAACTGAATTATATTATTACTTGCCTTCCTCTAAAAATAATATTCTATTTCTATGATAAACTAGCTTTTATTTGATCCATTTTTATGCTTTTGTACTTTCAAAATATATTAAAATTATCCAAATGTCCCTACAAAATGCTAGTGCAAGTATGATATATTTTAGTAAAATTAAACATAACACTTTGTCACATTTAGGATTTATGTCCTACTTTGTATTCTCACCCACAACTTTGAAATTCAAAAGATATGTCCTATTCATTTTGAGTGCTGATCAAAGCAAAATTAGAATGATTTCAGCATCGATATCTGGGTTGACTCTAAAGCAAGAAGGTAACTGAAATAAACGCCTTTAGGAGTGAAGAGTTCCTGAGGAAATACTTGAAGGCAGGAGAGAAACCATGAACTACATAACCAGTGATTACAACAGGAGCTTGATGCCCTCATAGCATCAAGCTGTGGCTTGTCACCTGTCCTCCCTCTGTCCTCATCAGTCCTGCCACTGTAGACTTCAGGCCATACATGGGGATGAACACACCCTTACCGGGAGCATAGAAAAGCTTTCTGACTAAAGAAAAGATTGTTTAGTGATCAAGACAATTTGTATTATGGTCACTTCAAATCTATCCTCCTGTTGGCATCGCCTTGTCATTTCCAACTTGTTCAAAATGTTCTTTCCCAGCTGACATCAAAACTAGCTTCTTATCCTGCCTTCTGGTATCCTCATACATCTATTTTTTCAGAGTCTGTTCAGCTCTGATTAGTTTTCCCTGACCCTTGAGGTGTATGTATTTACCTACATGTACTTCTGACTCAGTGATTTGTTCTGAATTACTCTTCTTGCCTGCCTTCTTCACCAAGCTTCTCCAATCATTGCCATAATTCCACAACTGGCTGCATTTAGCAGAACAAGGCTGAGTATTTTTCCTCAAGAGAGTTGAAGGAAAAAAAAATTTTAAGTTTATAATTGCAATAATATATATTACTTATGGGTCTTTCCTGGTGGTTCAGACAGTAAAGAATCTTCCTGCAATGCAGGAGACCTGGGTTTGATCCCTAGGTCAGGAAGCTCCCCTGGAGAAGGGAAAGGATAACATATATTACTTATACACATGTTTATGTTTTGTAACCATAATGATATACATTGTAATAATTTACAATGTCCTAAGTATTTAGCAGCTTGTATTTAAAGGTATTGGTCATTTATTGAGCACTTCACTATATGCCGGGTACAGGACAATCAATTTTTTACATAAGCCATTTCTTTATCATGGTATTATGGCATAGATCGCATGTCCTCAATATTTCAAATAAGATACTTAAGCTGAGTAGGGTTAAATTGTTGAGCTTAGTCTTCATAAGTATCAAGTGGCAGAGCTAGGATTTGAAGGCAAGTGCACTGGGCTCATAAGTTACATTTTGTTGTTATATAATATTACAGCATTGCCCACAACGGTTTTGATATAACCTCACAACAAATATATCCAGTTATTGGTGGAGAACAAGGGTGTCTACAGTACATCCTTGTATCATTTTGCCTAATCATTAAGTGGCTGTTAGAATATCCTGTTGAAAATATTTATTAATGACTGAACGTGCACACTATTCTGAACTTAAAATATCTGCCTGGCTGCATTGATATCTGGACATGTAAAAAAATGGCCTCAAGCTGTTTTCCGTATAGTATATACTGTGATATTGAGAGAAGCAGAACTTATCATTGGTCGTTTCTGGATTTATTTTTGATCAGGGGTTTTAGGTTAATGCTAATGAGCTCTCATGAGTTCTAGGTGTTCTTTGAATTACTTGAAAAAGAATATTTGTGTGTGTGTGTGTGTGTGTGTGTGTATAGCCTGTGCAAATGTTTAAGTAGATATGATGATCAATGGATGTATTCATTTGTCTATATAAGCATGTATTCATATTAGTATGTTCTTTTTGTTGATATACTCACTCAAATCTTAAAGTGGTCTGAGTTCCCAAATAGGCTTAGAGTCAATAGCTCAATCTCCCCAAATCTGCTATTAGGTATACATCTATTCTGGTATGGTGCTCTTTAGGTATAGTCAACAGGGAATGAATTTACTAAAATATATTATCCTTTAGTTGACTTTTTCTTCTTAATGTGCAATCATAAAAGGAGTTATCACAACAGTTGACTTTGAAATCTTTAGGTGAACATAAATCTTGCTCACATCAATCTGGGAATCTTTCTTTGAAGAAAGAGAGATTATAGAACTGGAAGAAAGAAACCCTTTTCTAAATTCTCTACAAATAAACCAGGATGATTCTGTCTGCATACTTAATCAGGGGTTCACAAATATCTATTGTCCTTCTTAGCCTCAGAATCTTAACATTCTGAATCTTAGAATGAACAGCAGAAATTTCATAATTTGGTTTATGGGTAGATGCTGAAGACAATAGAGGATTTGTTGTTGTTCCTCTTTAGTGCTGACAAGGAAAAGAAAAGAGCAGATTAGGGTGAGCAGATGGTGAAAAAAGGAAAGATGTCTAGTATCATCACAGGTAGGCTAAAGGATCTTATGAATAGAGATTAGATTTTAATCTCTGTTTGCTTTCTTAACTATAATTGATAAGTAATATTTATTGGGCACTTACTTTGTGTCCAGTTGTTGTGCTAATGAAATATGCATTATCTCATTAACTCCTTATAGCTAACATTTTATAATACAAGTATGTGACCATATCATACAAGGAGTAAGCAGCAAAATTCAAATCTAGATTTGTATTTATATCTAATTTTTACCTTATATTCTCCTGTAAATCCCTTCCAGCTAATCTGTTTTCAATATCTGCTCTACATAAAAACAACTGTTATTAAGTGTGTGTGTGTATGTGTGTGTGTTTGCATGTTTGATATTTGTGTTTGTTAGCTTACTTTGGTTAAAACTAAGGTAAATGAGTTCTCTGTTTGCTTAGATTCCAGTGCAGAGATAATTATTTTGAAAAGGTCCAGAATTACCAAAGCAATCTTAAGGAAAAAGAACAAAGCAGGAGGCATAACCCTTCCAGACTTTAGACAGTACTACAAAACTATAGTAATCAAAATAGCCTGGTGACTTAAGTATTAGTCATGAGTACAATTAAAAAAATAGTCTGGTATCAGTACAAAAACAGACATATGGATCAATGGCATAGAAGAAAGAGCCCAAAAGTAAACCTATACACCCACGGTCAATTAACCTTTGACAGAGGAGGCAAAAATACACAATGGGGAAAAGACAGTCTCCTCAGCAAGTGGTGGTGGGAAAGTTGGACAGCTGCCTGTAAATCAGTGAAGTCAGAACACATCCTCGCACCATACACAAAAATAAATTCAAAATGAGCTTAAAGACTTAAATGTAAGACACGACACTATAAAACTCCTATAAGAGAACTCAGGCAAAACATTCTCTGACAAAATTATATCAATATATTAAGTCGGTCTCCCAAGGCAGTAGAAATAAAAGCAAAAATAAACAAATGGGACCTAGTCAAATTTATAAGCTTTTGCACAACAAAGAAACAGTAAACAAAATGAAAAGACAACCTAGAGACTGGGAAAAAATATTTGTTAATGATGCAACCAATAAGGGTTTAATTTACAAAATATGTAAACAGCTCATACCACTCAGTAACAAAGAAACAAACAACATAAACAAAAAATATCCCCAGGGAAGACATACAGATGTCCAATAGGTACATGAAAAGATGCTCAATATCACTAGTTATTAGAGAGATGCAAATCAAAACTATGATGAGGTATCACTTCACACTGGGATTAGCAGATGCAAACTATTATATATAGAAGAATAAACAACAAGGTCCTAAGGTATAGCACAGGGAACTATATTCAATATTCTGTGATAAATGAAAATGAGAAAGAACCTATCTATCTATCTGTAACTTAATCACTCTTGGGTTCAATCTCTGGGTCAGGAAGATCCCCTAAAGGAGGAAGTAAATGGCTACCCACTCCAGTATTCTTGCCTGGGAAATCCTATGGACAGAGGAGTTTGATGGGCTACAGTCCATGGAATTTCAAGTCAGTTTAGTTAGTGAAAAAATGGCCCCACCACCATGACCTCAAGTGATATCTGAGATATAGCTAGAATTTGGTCTTTGGGAGTTTATGCTTCTCTTTACTAGTAATACCATATTATTATGTAATGTAATTATTAAGTAATAATTATTATTAAGCACAGTGATAATATAGCTAATAATCTTTTCTGCTTTTATTTTATCTGGCAATTTTACATCAAAATAGTCAAGTTATAGTTTGAGACACAGTACCGTTCTTTTCTATGTGTGGCATATTATTTATCACCAGTTTTAAGAAAGGTGAACACATGTCCCAGTTTGCTCATTGTAGTCTTGTTTTATGTCTTAGAAAAATTATTAATAGAGTCCTAGTCTATACAATAAATCATGCAATCACCCTATCGTTTAGCACCATACCTATTTTTTATTCTCTCTGATGCATTCCTAACAGCAATTTATTAGTTTCACCTTCAAGTTTTCAAAGTTCACAATGATGCAATCCAATCAGACAAAAAATATGAACTCATTACTTGTAATGCAGTTTCTCAGAAATATGACTGTCATGTATCTGTACTTAAGGTAGACGTGAGAGAATACATCCCCCATACTTAGCTTCTAAGGAAAGCATAGATAAAGTGTTGGGTTCAATGATGCCTGGGTTCAACCCTCAGCTTTGGTAATAATTAACCATGAATTTCAGAACTTATTTTTAAACTGCTACTCTTTGACTATTTCTTAATCCCTAAAATGGGAATGCTCTAATAAATCAACTTAATCATGCTGCAAAGATTAAATTTGGCACTATAAAATAATTAGCATTATGCATGCATAAAGTGGAAATAGGCTCTGATAAATGGTCACTTTATTGCTGTTATTATTATCTTCTATTAAAAAATGACCTGCAGGAACTCCCTGGTAGTACAGTGGTTAGGACTCTGTGCTCTCACTGCTGAGGGCAAAAAGAAAGAAATGACCTTTAATATCAATCAGGTATTAAGTGAGTTACATTTGGCTCAAGCAGAAAATGAATTTCTGGATTTAAATGAATGCAGTGTTCTTATTCACTATTTTTAAAATATAAAAATAATTGTTAATGTGAAAAAATAAGCCTTATCATTATTAAAAGAAATAACGGAAATGGATATATTTGAATATTTCAGAAACAGAAATAATCATTTTCCTTGTGTTCACAAAAAAAATACTTAACTTTCCTCACATAGTCTGGTATTTTTCAAAGCTTTTTTTTTTTCTTTTGAAAGCTATCTACTTGAAAAATATTTTCTCAATTAAAAAAGTCCTCAGTTTGTAAATCTCTGCCTTTCATTTCATTCTCATATTTTCAGATAAATTGAAGTCCTTTATTTCTGTTAGGTTTCTCTTTATTAGAAAACACTTTTATTGAGAAATGATTTACATACCATAAATTTGCCCACTTTAGGTATACAATTTCATGATTTTGAGTAGATTTACCAAGTTGTACAGTCATCACTATATCTAATTTTAGAAGACTTCCATCACCCTCAACAGGATCCTTTATATTGTTGTACTGTCAATCCCATTTCCGATCCCAGTTCAGTTCAGTCGCTTAATCGTGTCCAACTCTTTGTGATCTGTGAACTGCAGCAAGCCATGCTTCCCTGTCCATCACCAACTTCCGGAGCCTGCTAAAACTCATGTTCATCACATTGGGGTAATGCTATCCAACTATCTCATCCTCTGTCGTCCCCTTCTCCTCCCACCTTCAATCTTTCCCAGCATCAGGGTCTTTTCCAATGAGTTGGTTCTTAGTATCAGGTGGTCAAAGTATTGGAGTTTCAGCTTCAGCATCAGTCCTTCCAATGAATATTCAGGACTGATTTTCCCACCCCAACTAGAGGCAAAAATGTTAGCAATTATAGTGTAATATTGTAGTGTTAGTGGCTCAGTCATGTCCAAATCTTTGTGACCCCATGGACTGTAGCCCGCCCGGCTCCACTGCTCTTGGAATTCTCCAGGCAAGAATTCTGGAGTGGGT
Source organism: Antilocapra americana (assembly GCA_007570785.1). NCBI lineage: Eukaryota > Metazoa > Chordata > Mammalia > Artiodactyla > Antilocapridae > Antilocapra > Antilocapra americana. The sequence continues at coordinate 12,783,470 of ML663566.1, read as the reverse complement.
TGCCATTCCCTCTCCTGGGGATCTTCCCAACCCAGGGATTGATTGAACCTGGCTCTTCTGAATGGTAGGCAGATGCTTTACCGTCTGAACTACCAGGGACCATGAGCAATTATACTAAAACTTTTTCCCCATTCGAAGACTACTCTGAACAAGGAGCAGCATTAGAAAGAAAGGCTATATCTCTCACAGCAAAAAGTGCATTGGAGTGAGAGCAGAGTGGTAGATACATCAGAAGGAAGAGGAGAATGGGAGAGTGCTATGGGCAGGTGAGGTTGAGATGGCACCATTCAATTAGAACACAGCAGAGACCTGTATCCTCTCAGGGTAACATACAACCAGAATCTCAGTGGAAGTTCATGCCCCAGTGATTGTAGAAAGGCTCACCCTTGTCTCAGTTCTTTACATATAACATCTTAACAATGGGATTTGTAAAATATTTTAAAATTGATTATGTCTATAAAATACCATCCAACCTATACAATATGCTTTGATTCTACTTATTTGCAACTATACCAATTCTTTGCTGAAATTTTCTTGGAGATAAATGGGGGAGGCTTCCAAATTTGGAAGCTGAAAACTTGAATCCAGACTTAATTTTTAGCTTTTAATAGTGTTGTTTTTTCCATCTATCAAAGATATTGATGATATTTTCCTTATCTATTTTCTTATTCTTCTATTTCTTCATCTTTCTTCCTCTCTTTCCTTCTTTCTATATTCAAATGTGAAAAGACTTTGCAGTCTAAAACCTTTCTAATCATTTCTCACTTGGACAAGTGCTCAGTTCAATTCAGTCACTCAGTCGAGTTCGACTCTTTGTGAACACATGGACTGCAGCACACCAGGCCTCCCTGTCCATCATCAATTCCCAGAGTTTACTCAAACTTGTGTCCATTAAGTTGGTGATGCCATCCAACCATCTCATCCTCTGTTGTCCCCTTCTCCTCCTGCCCTCAGTCTTTACCAGAATCAGGGGCTTTTTAGGTGAATGAGTTCTTCCCATCTGGTGGCCAAAGTATTGGAGTTTCAGCTTCAACATCAGTCCTTCCAATGAACACCCAGGATTGATCTCCTTTAGCATGGACTGGTTGGACCTCCCTGCTGTCAAAGGGACTCTCAAGAGTCTTCTCCAACACCACAGTTCAAAAGCATCAGTTCTCTGGTGCTCAGCTTTCTTTATAGTCCAACTCTCACATCCATACCTGACGACAGGAAAAACCATAGCCTTGACTACACAGACCTTTGTTGGCAAAGTAATGTCTCTGCTTTTCAATATGCTGTCTAGGTTGGTCATAACTTTCCTTCTGAGGAGTAAGCATCTTTTTATTTCATGGCTGTTGTCACCATCTGCAGTGATTTTGGCACCCAAGAAAATAAAGTCTGTCACTGTATCTATTGCTTCCCCATCTTTTTGCCATGAAGTGATGGGACTAGATGCCGTGGTCTTCATTTTCTGAAGGTTCAGTTTTAAGCCAACTTTTTCACTCTCCTCTTTCACTTTCATCAAGAGGCTCTTTAGTTCTTCACTTTCTGCCATAAGGGTGGTGTCATCTGCATATCTGAGGTTACTGATATTTCTCCTGGCAATCTTGATACCAGCTTGTGCTTCATCCAGCCTGGCATTTCACATGATGTACTCTATATATGTTAAATAAGAAGGAGACAATATGCAGCCTTGACGTACTCCTTTCCTGATTTGGAACCAGTCTGTTGTTCCATGTCTAGTTCTAACTGTTGCTTCCTGACCTGCATACAGATTTCTCAGGAGGCAGGTTGGGTGGTCAGGTATTCCCATCTCTTTCAGAATTTTCCAGTTTGTGGTGATCCACACAAAGGCTTTGGCATAGTCAATAAAGCAGAAGTAAGATATTTTTCTGGAACTCTCTTGCTTTTTTGATGATCCAATGGATGTTGGCAATTTGATTTCTGGATCCTCTGCCTTTTCTAAAACCAGCTTGAACATCTGGAAGTTCACTGTTCACATACTGTTGAAGCCTGGCTTGGAGAATTTTGAGCATTACTTTACTAGTATGTGAGATGAGTGCAATCATGGG
>ML663566.1:12734127-12781319 GCA_007570785.1 Antilocapra americana | reverse complement strand
GAATTTTGAGCATTACTTTACTAGTGTGTGAGATGAGTGCAATCATGGGGTAGTTTGAACATTCTTTGGCATTGCCCTTCTTTGGGATTGGAATAAAAACTGATCATTTCCAGTCCTGTGGCCACTGCTGAGTTTTCCAAATTTGCTGGCACATTGAGTGCAGCACTTTCACAGCATCATCGTTCAGGATTTGAAATAGCTCATCTGGAATTCCATCACCTCCACTAGCTTTGTTCGTAGTGATGCTTCCTAAGGCCCACTTGACTTCACATTCCAGGATGTCTGGCTCTAGCTGAGTGATCACACCATTGTGATTATCTGGGTCATGAAGATCTTTTTTGTATAGTTTTCTGTGTATTCTTACCACCTCTTCTTAGGGTCTTCCGCTTTTGTTAGGTCCATACCATTTCTGTCCTTTATTGAGACCATCTTTGCATGAAATGTTCCCTTGGTATCTCTAATTTTCTTGAAGAGATCTCTAGTCTTTCCCATTCTATTGTTTTCCTCTATTTCTTTGCATTGATCACTGAAAAAGGCTTTCTTATCTCTCCTTGCTATTCTTTGGAACTCTGCATTCAAATGGGTATAGTGACCCCACAAGAGACTGACCCAGACTTGCCCATGAGTGTCCAGAAATCTCTGGCAGAGGCATGGGTCGACAGTGGCCTGCTGCAGGGTTGAGGGCACTGAGTGTAGCAGTGCCTGGATGGGACCTTTTGAAGGAGGCTGCCATTATCTTTATTACCTCCACTATAGTTTGGCCCCAGGTAAATAACTGGGAGGGAACATAGCCACACGCATCAACAGAAAATCAGATTAAAGATTTACTGAGCATGCCCCACCCCCCCATCAGAACAAGACCTGTTTTCCCCTTCAGTCTCTCCCATCAGGAAGCTTCCATAAGCCTCTTATCCATCTCCATCAGAGGGCAGACAGACTGAAAACCACAATCACAGAAAACTAACCAATCTGATCACATGGACCACAGCCTTGTCTAACTCCATGAAACTATGAGCCATGCCATGTAGGGCCACCCAAGACAGACGGGTCATGGTGGAGAGTTCTGACAAAACGTGGTCCACTAAAGAATGGAATGGCAAACCACTTCAGTTTTCTTGCCTTGAGAACCCCATGAACAGTATGAAAAGGCAAAAAGATAGGACACCAAAAGATGAACTCCCTGGGTCAGTAGGTGCTCAATATGCTACTAGAGATCAGTGGAGTAATAACTCCAGAAAGAATGAAGAGGCAGAACCAAAGCAGCAACACTACCCAGTTGTGGATGTGACTGCTGATGGAAGTAAAGTCTGATGCTGTAAAGTACAGCATTGTGTAGGAACCTAGAATGTTCGGTCCATGAATCAAGGCAAATTGGAAGTGGTCAAACAGGAGATGGCAAGAGAGAACATCGACATGTTAGGAATCAGTGCATTACAATGGACTGGAATGGGTGAATTTAACTCAGATGACCATTATATCTACTATTGTGGGCAAGATTCCCTTAGAAGAAATGGAGTAGCCATCATCAGTTCAGTCGCTCAGTCGTGTCCGACTGTTTGCAACCCCCATGGACTGCAGCACACCAGGCCTCCCTGTCCATTGCCAACTCCCAGAGTTTACTCAAACCCATGTCCATTCAGTTGGTGATGCCATCCAACCCTCTCATCCTCTGTCATCCCCTTCTACTCCCACCTTCAATCTTTCGCAGCATCAGGGTCTTTTCAAATGAGTCAGCTCTTTGCATCAGGTAGCCAAAGCATTGGAGTTTCAGCTCCATCATCAGTCCTTCCAATGAATATTCAGGATGTAGATGTGATTAACCATTGCCAAGAGGAAAGGTATGTTCTTAAGATACAGATTAGGTGATCATACTTGTCTTGGATTAGCAATCTAAGTTAACCAAATCTTACACTTTTTTTTTTCCTTTATGCTCTAGGAGAATACCAAAGTTATCTTTCTTTATCTGTGTGTATGCATATACATAAATTCCCTGACATTCAAGGGCTTCCCATGTGTCTCTAGTGGTAAAGAACCCAGCTGCCAATGCAGGAGACATAAAAGGCATAGGTTTGAGGTTTGATCCCTGGGTCAGGGAAGATCCCCTGGAGGAGGGCCTGGCAACCCCCTCCAGTGTTCTTGCTGGACAAACCCTCAGACAGAGGAGCCTGCTGGGCTATAGTTCACAGGGTTGCAAAGAGTCAGACACAACCTGAGCAACTGAGTACACATGCGCGCATCCCTACCTATGATCCTTCAAGTTGCAAACTTTCAAAGATGTAAACGGGTTATCTCCCTAACATTACTGGGACATTTTTCAAGAGGGTAGATAGAATTGAATCTGGCAAGGAACCGGAACCTGCATCAACACCAGCCATGAGTGAAATTGCAGCCTGTCTTCCCTCTCCTATTGCTGACCATCCTTTAGCTCTACCATCTCCCACCTCCTCTCCCTCCTCCAGTCAGTAACTCTTCTTGCCCATCCACTCAATGCCAGTCCCTGTATGCCAGCTGTTGTACTGTACTACTGTACTTTACAAGGTACTGTACTATAAGATTAAAAATATTTATTTTTTGTTTTTTATGTATTGTTTGTATGAAAAGTATTACACATCTCTTTACAGGGCAGAACTATATAGCCGACTGAGTTAGTTGGGTACCTCGGGTAACTTTGTTGCACTTAAACGAACAAATTGGACTTAGGAACGTGCTCTCAGAATGAACTTGTTCATATATAGGGGACTTATTGTAGACACACATACATATGTACATACATATATACACATACATAAATAAATAAGAAGGGTACATTTCCAAGCATCTTTGGCAATCATGTTTGGTGAGATGACTAGTCCTGACCACTGCGTTAATGTGGAATTAACATATATCACTTCTGGATCAAGCGAACGAGAGCAGATTTGAATTCTCTATTCATTATCTTGCCTTGTTGCAGTGATATAGAAGCCAAGTGTTTCAGATGGCATAGTTAAAAATAAAAGCCAGCTGGACCACTGAGTCACCATTTGGAAGGTGACAGCTCTGAATTAGCACAGTGTGAGTAAGAAACTAGATTTTATATATTAAGCTACTGAGATTTGGGAAATTGTTGATTATTGCAGCATAATTCTGTCAGTCAAGAACTTGCTAGAAAGCAGTTCAGATTGTTTGAACTGAGTGCATTTAATGTAGGAAATTGATTGCATTGATGATGTAAGCATAGACAAAACCAGGGACAGTAAGGCAACCTCAAGATTAGCTGTAAGAAGCTGCTTCCCTTGGAATAGAAGGTAGAAGATCAATGGAAGAAGATGGTATTCATCCAGAAGTCAGACCATATGATGAGAGCTAGGCCCACAGGGAGGACTGCATGACAGAAATGGGAAAAATAAAGGGAGGGGCTGTCCAGTGGTGTCATGCTACAAAGAAATGCAACCAAGAGCAAAGGCGAAAGGATACCCACCCATTCTTTCCTTTTTCTCTTCTAATCTTATGTGCTACTTTTATCAAGAACCCAGAGGTGAAGGGAGCTAAGGAATGTAGTTCATGTAGTTTCTGCATTGCAGAACAAAGTGAGGGAGAGGCGGATGAACCTTGAAGCACAGTGGCTATCAGCAGGCACAATAGCCTAGACTATTCTAGGAGACTCTATGGGAGAGAGAGCCAAGACTGTGTACCTCTCAAGTCTGAACAATTCATCCCTCTCTGTCAAAATGAGAAGGCCAGGACCAGTGCTGAGACCCAATAAACTCTACCCTTGATTGGAACAAATTCCTGGAGGAGAAGGGAAGCGGAATGCAATGGGAAGTTGGAATGAGAAGGAGGGAACAGAATAATGTCAAACTCCTCCTGGAGGCCAATATCTTCCACAGGGTTCATTTCTCTCTTCTAATCCAATTGGCTGAAAAGGAAAACATTAGTAACCTAGGGATGCTGATATTGCTCTTGAGGGAGAAGATGATCAGAGAACTAGAAAACCAGGGTTTGAAGGAATGTGGGACTGCATCCTGTGGCAGAGGCTGTTGAACCCAATTTTGTTCAGATTGACTTTGCCTCTAGTCGCATTTTTGCTGGCCGGAAGCAAGTTGAGGCTTTCTGACTACCCACTAGTCAAATTAGAAAAACTGTTTAAAGGGAGCTGATAGCTGGAGACTGGGCATTTTTATTCTTCCCCTCTTCCTCTTTTATTATCTGAAACACAGAATTGATGCCTGGAGCTCCAGTGGCCCTTTTTAACCTTGAAGTGAATCTCAAGTATATGGGTGTTAAATTGTTCGACCGCAGATCAAAAAGAGAGAAGAAAGCTGGGTGCCTGATCCATGAGGAGCCACCAAATCTACCCTGGACAATGTGATGTGGAAGTCTGTTACATGGGCAATATGTAAAAATGTTGTGGCTCTTACTACCTTAACGTTATTTGTTGAGTACCAAATAAAAAATAGAAATAAATATTAATATAAGCCTAGATTAATCATTACTGATTTGTCCTTCCCATCCTCAACAGCTTCTATGCTTCTTCGTGATTCTAAGAAGAAGAAAAAGCATATTTCAAGGGATGCAGTTTTTCCTCAGTGTGGCTGAACCCACCAAAGAAGTGTCTGAAAACACACATGGAGGGATTAGTACATGCGTTGTATGGAATCCCTAACAGAAAAGCGTGAAGCAGGGTTGGCTTTAGATATCCCATGATCAAGTCATGCGTATGAACACGATGTTTTCTTTTCTCATCTCTTTCTGACCACCCTTTGTAGGAGTTCAGACACGAAGGCTTATTGAGGGGACCGGCTGGAGACAGGATGGATGTTTCAGAGATCTTTTAAGCGGGCTACAAGAACCCCCCAGTTCAGTCCTACCACAAATCCACCGTTGATCCTGGAGGTAGGCTTAGAGCTGGCAGAGGAAAGGAAATACAGAGTTCACGGTAAGGTGAAGGGGCTCATGGCCAAGAACTCGCATACGCAGAGACTGCTTATGGCCTTCCCCAGCCCAGATGCAAGTTCACTGCTTTTACCATTTACAGTTCCCAAGAGAGCCTGTCTGGAAGGAGAAATAAATCCCTCTCCCCACTCACACCAGACCCGGCCTGCTGCATATGGGATATTACTCAGCGGGCGCAGCTGCACTTGCAGTTTTGTATAAACATCCGAGGCCTTTCCTAACGCCTGCGTCTCACTCTTTCTTTTGGAGAGTTTTCCTCCTAATTTCAAGTTCCCTGCACATATATGAGCTGCAGAAATGGAGCCAGATGTAAATCATGTTAAAGGGTGAACAGAGACGGTCTTTGGGCCAGGACCCAGTGTCTCAAGCACTTGAATCATTCCTTCAGCCCACACTGCCCCCACCCATGCCATGTGCCTGGAGATGTGGGCACAGAGGGCACTGCCAGGCTAATGCAGTCTTCATCATTATGCGGCTTTTGCCCTGAATCCCAGTGTAATATCACCTCCTCTGGCAGTTACCAAATGGAACAGCCCCAGACCGGTCTCACCTGCCAAATGTGTGGGAGCACATCTTGCCCTTACTGACTTGGTTTAAACTCCACACCCAAAACTCTCCACCCATTAGGACTGAGGCCAAATCACATTTCCTGCCTTTAACAATGACCTGTTCTCAATGGAAGAAGGATGAGTGAGGAGGACACAGGAATTGGTCCTGTTTGGTTGGTGGATGTGCAAGAAATAGGACAGGAGTGTTAGCTTCCTATGAGAGGCCAGGGCTAAGATGTTGTGCTCATGTTATTTCTGTTCCCTTGTTTCCTGATGGCTCAGTGGGAGCAGGTAAAGAATCCACCTGCAATGTGGAAGACACAGGACACATGGGTTCAATCCCTGCATGGGGAAGATCCACCAGAGGAGGAAATGGCAACCCATACCAATATTCCTGCTGGAAAATTCAATGGACAGAGGTGCCTGGCAAGCTGGGGTCACAAAGAGTTGGATATGACTGAGCATACAAACAAGATATTGAGATATAAATGCTATGCACAATTCAGCAGAAAAACCCTTTTTTTGCCTGCATGATATCCAGTCTTTCCATTACTGGTTCTAGCTCCCTACTTTTCCTTACTCTTTCAAATTTTATATTAGCCCTCCTCCTTTGTTTGCAGATGGATGAACAGTTCCAGGCCTGGATAATCAGAGCACTCCATTCCTCCAGCCACAACAATTCAGAGTTGGCAAAGAGGTTCAGTGAAGCCAGTGAGACTCAACTTTGGAACTTTCATAAAGAGCTCTTGAGAAAGAAGTCATACCTTCAACTAGACTTTCTGGAACCATTGGCAGCCCTTCTGTCATGGATAAAAATCTGCCCGAGAATGGAGCCAAGGCAGAGGGAAAAGGCATTATCTCTAGGTTTCTCAATTTAATGAGGAAATCATTTTTCTTTTCTTCTTTTTTTCCCTTTCTTCCTTCCCTCCACTTTTTGTTTTTTGCTCAAGCTTATATAGGTTACATTTGTGTCACTCTTGTCAAATAGAAGTTTACTACACATGTTTACCAGGCAAGCTACCTATTTAACTTGTATGCTAACTACGTGTGTCTGGAAAATGCTGTGCATATTTTATTCCTAAATGCTCTTTTGGGGACTCTCTGGGTCATGTTGGGCACACACCCCAGATTCCAGTCTCAGCAATCGAGGTTGTTGTGAAGAGCTCCCCTAAAAATGGGACTGCAGCTTTAGAGAAACATGAGCTGGTTTCAACATTTTCCCCTAGATCCCTTTGTTATTTTCACCATTCCTCTAAAATGATAATACTTTTGTTAACTACTTTCTACTCCTTGGGCTTCCCTGGTGGCTCAGAAGGTAAAAAATCTGCCTGTCATGCAGGAGACCCAAGTTCGATCCCTGGGTCTGGAAGATCCCCAGGAGGAGGAAATGGCAACCCACTCCAGTATTCTTACCTGGGAAATCCCATGGACAGAGGAGCCTGGCAGGCTACAGTGACAAAGAGTTGGACACGACTGAGCAACTAACACTTTCAGTTTTCTTTACTCTTTGAGATCTTCTTTTCCATCAGATAGCAAAACTATCTGTGTTTCACTCACTAGCTGACTTTGTTCAGTATGGCCTGAGAGGATGGTGTTGCTGCCATTAGTGATACAGCCTTGAGAAAATGTTCCAGATGATCTCTGCACCCCTTATTTTGCTGTTAAATTCCATTCTCTCACTGATTACAGTTTATATTATCCATTGTGTAGAAAGCTTGAGATGTACAGATAAAGCATAAGCATCTATACTGCTCTTTTCAGGCTACTGAGCTCAGAGGTGGCAGGGTATCTAACCATAACTTAATAGAATGCACACTAGTGAGATGCTGAATATTGACCGTGAAAGGGGAGCCTTAAATAGGCTTGAAGCTTTTCAGTGAGTTGGAACCAAGAACTTCAACTTGTAGATGCATTGAGTCTTATTATTTGTGAGTCTTAGCTTGGCAAAAGGAAGGGTTTATAGATTCATTGTTTCCTGAAAGAAATGCTCTCCCCAAGTTAATCATGAAACTTCTGTAACAGCTTAAAAATTGTTTCCTTAGTCACATGGACAAAGTAATGTCAAGCATGAAGTCTTTATCTTAAGCTTTCATGACTTTCTTTTACTTCCAGAATCTTCTACTTGCCGGGAGATTTGCTACACTCTGTTTTCTTTGTTTGAAGAATCTTCCATGCCTTGATTTTAGCACTAAATGTTCCTACAGTTACTCTAATTACAGATCAGAACCCCCCTTTCATTTTACAGGACTTCCCAGGGGGCTCAGTGATAAAGAATCTGCCTGCTAATGCAGTAGGTGTAGGAGATGTAGGTTTGATCCCTGGGTTGGAAAGAGCCCCTGGAGAAGGAAATGGAAACCTACTCCAGTATTCTTGCCTGGAGAATCCCATGGATAGAGGGGCCTGGCAGGATACACTCCATGAGGTTACAAAGAGTCAGACGTAACTGAGCGACTGAGTGCGCATGCACGCATCGACTACCCAAAGTCTGCAGTAGGATCCTAGCCCAGGCTATATTATCTGCTCAATGGTGAACAATATGGAAAAACACTGGGCTTTGGGGTGAGGCCAGTTCCAAAACCCTGAAAGAATGACTAAAGTTCTCTTCTCAGCTCTCAGAGAAGCCTGGATTTATCATAGGCTCAATTATCAGATTCTAATTTTTCTATTTCCCAGATACTTCTTGGGTGAGTTTAGACTTCATCAGCTTAGAAAAATCACACAAAGTAGCATATGGTTTTTCCATCCTCCCACATATCTGCTCCTACTTTATACGTAAGGTTTCAACACCACCTGAAGTAGGCCCTCATCACTGAATAAAGGTGCTTCCAAACATGCAGTTTTGCAGACATTTGCATTCTTTGTGTGAACCAGTGCTGTAACAATTTAGATTCTATCCTGATGTATTATGTTCTGTTATCACCTGTGTAGAGGGACAAGAGAGCCAGCACCACGCATTATTCTAGAACTCTTAAGTAATGCATGTTCAATCTTATCCCCTGTGAAACAACAAAAATATTTTAAAAAATCAGGACAAGTACTGTTCTGCCTGTGAAAGCTAACAGTATGATTTTTTTCATGTATTTCTATAGGTAGTTTTTTATAAAAACTATGTAAGAGTTTAGCACTAGTGGTAAAGAACTCCCTACCAACGTAGGTGGGTTTGATCCCTGGGTTAGGAAGATCCCCTGGAGGACGGCATGGCAACCCACTGCAGTATTGTTGCCTGGAGAATCCCATGGGCAGAGGAGCTACAGTTCATGGGGTCGCAAAGAGTCGGACACAAAGAAGCGACTTAGCAGGCACAGGCATGTAAGATTTGTATGTTTCTCTTTTATCAGCAAAATCTGACCTTCAGGATTCATTCTCTTATCTCTGAGTCTTATCATTAAGATTACATAGCATCCTTCCATTTTTTTTTTTAACATGACTTTGGGAAACTCTTTGTTCCCAGGATATCAAATGTCTGAGCTTATGACTATTTGCCCAATCACTTATCATGACTCATGACTAGACACTATGCTTCAGGAAGAGATGGACAAATCTTTCAGGCTAACTTTCTCCAATTGTTAACTGCTTAAAGCCTCTGCTCTGATATTACTTCCTGATAATTATTGTCCATTTACTAGAATCCAGCTGCTTCAAACACTTGTGCCCACCAATTCCTTACTCAGATTCTGAAACTTGACTCAACCCACACCCCATCCCCCACCCCCGCCCTGGGGAGCTCCTAGGAGCTTCTGCTAAACAGAGGACTGAGATCATCACTGTGTATGAGATTCTGCTACAAAAAATAAGAGAGTCGCACATCCCCAGAAACGCAGGACCTTCCTGTCTCTTCCATGTCTGAGGGGATCACGTTGCTCCTGAAAGATGTGCTAACTACTAAGCCACAGGATTCATCTGAGACTTTTGAGTGTAAGTGTTAGTTGCTCAGTTGTGTCCCACTCTTTTTGACTCCATGGATTGGAGCCCACCAGGCTCCTCTGTCCATGGAATTCTCCAGGCAAGAATACTAGAGTGGGTAGCCATTCCCACCTCCAGGGGATCTTCCCAACCCAGGGATCAAACCTGGGTCTCCCACATGGCAGGCAGATCCTTTACCGTCTGAGCTTGAAACCAAAATGGACCAAGTTACATGCATGGCTTAAAATTCACAGCAAAGCATCTTGGGTGTTTGAAAACTAGGTCAGTGGACTCTTTGCTCTGCATGCGTACCACTGGATTGGACTCTTCATCTCAGCCCCTGGAATGGACCCTGTGAAGCTGGGAAAAATTCCAGGCTGAAGAGACCTTTGTTATCAAAGATCTCCTCCAAGTCTTGATCTCAGTATGTGGGATTATTTCAGTGTAAAGTAGAAAGTCTAGTGAAGTCTCAGTGGGCATTGCCTTTGAACTGAGTCTCCTAAGTTTTGTAGAAACACCTTTTCTCATCATAATTAATCAGTGCTCACAACAGAAAATAGGGGCAGAAAAGGGACCTAAATCTCATTAGGATATGTCTTTGTTTCTCTCACAAGCCTATTTCTTGCTTCCTATAACTCAGCTGGCAAGACAGGGGCAATACTGTGGTGACAAAAATTAATGCAACTGAAAATAATGTGCTCGGGTTAGCAGAAATCCATATTTATTTCATGACTTCGATCTTCACACTTGAATGAAAAGATGCATATACTGTTCAACAGTGTCAATTAAGTACACTGAATTGCATATCAAAGATACAAGTATTTGCCGGAATAAGAGCTACCCATTTATTTAGTACCTATTTCTAGGTGGCACAGCGGTAAAGAATCTTCCTGCCAATACAGGAGCTGCAAGAGATGCAAGTTCGATTCCTGGGCTGGGTACATCCTCTGGAGTAGGAAATGACAACCCATTCCAGTATTCTCACCTGGGTAATCTCATGGACAGAGGAGTCTGGTGGGCTACAGTCCATGAGGTTGCAAAGAGTTGGACACGAATGAGCACAGCACACATGTGCTGGGATGGGGCTTCCCAGGTGGCTCAGTGGTAAAGAATCCACCTACCAGTGCAGGAGATGCAGGAGACATGGGTTCGATCCCTGGGTCGGGAAGATCCCCTGGAGAAGGAAATGGCAACCCACTCCAGTATTGTTTCCTGAGAGATCCCATGGACAGAGGAGCCTGGTTGGCTACAGTCCATGAGGTCGCAGAAAAGTTGGACACGACTGAGTGACTGAGCACACACACATGGCACACACGTGAGCTAGGAGACGGACAGAATTAGAGATAGCAGTTCCTTATAATGAGCCTGATGAGCAGTGCTGCCATTTCGTTGACGAAGATTCAGAGATTTGATATTTCTTTGCCACCACCCTTCGACACTGCACGGTTTATCCTACTCGGATTGGCTCATCAAATCATCAGACGTAGAAGTAAAGCATTCCTCACAGAGACAACTGGTCTCAGACTTTGGTTTCCCTTTAAATTTGCTTGCATTCCTTCATTCCACCCATTAAAAAATAGTTACTGAGTGCCTCTTACACGGCAGACTTTACTGTGGAAAAACGTATAGAAAATTATCTTTAAACTTGGAAGAAGATCAGAATTCCCTGGGATATGTGTTAAAAATGTAAACACCCAGGCTCCAGACCTACTCTATTAGGCTTCTGAAGGGAGGAAAGGAGCCCAGTGCAATGTTTGTTTAGGTCTGGTTAGCAAACTCCTTAGCTGATTGTGTGGTTATTGTTACAGTAATAATAATCTCTTAAGTATCAGATAAAGACTTTATTAACAAACATTTTGAAATATCATAAGGCAGTTAATTTTACCACAACTCTGTAAGATGCTACAATATTTAATTTCTTCTACAATTTTATGCTAGTTTCGCTTCTTGGTGTACTCTTTAGCTTTGATGTGTCAACCTCAAACCTCAAAGCTGGGAGAGAGAAAATCCATGTTACCTGTAATTTAACAAGAATCAGACCTGCATCCAACAAAAGAACACTCTAATTCCACTCTAATTCTTGTGTCTTTAAAAGTTGTTAGCAAAGAATGAATATTTTGGGGAAAAATATGTTGATTTAAAATTTTATTTTCAGCTATACTACCTTTTAAATGTAAAAGCATCTATTAAAACATATTCAGATATGCAACGAAAGACATGCTTCCTAGTATCCTTTCTTAAAAAAATTACTTCTATAGGTACATAAAGATAAAAATGAAATCCTAAAATGAGAAAATATTTCCAAAACACATGGCCAGGCAGGAAATTCTAAGGATCTTCCCGAGGAATAGAAGACAGTTACAAACGTGTGGTCATATCTCAGATCCTTATGCCAGGGGATCCAGGTTTCCTCTCACTTCAGATGTACAGAGTCTGTTTACTGGCTTGTGTTCAGAAACTGGGTCTGATGTTATGAATTTCCACTATAATAACTCAAGTCAATTTTCTATTCACTAGCCCTAGAGTTTTGTTTTGCTATTTTGATCATATTCATTAGGGTACATTTTACATGTTTTCTCATGTATTTCATTCTTAGGGACACAGTGATTAACTAGCCACAACCACTGTGGTGGTTGTTGTGTCCGACTCTTTCGCCACCCCATGGACTGTAACCCTCCGGGCTCCTCTGTCCATGGAATTTCCCAGGGAAGAATACAGGAGCAGATTGCCATTTCCTTCTTCATGGGATCTTCCCGACCCAGGGGTTGAACCAGAGTCTCCTGTGCTGGCAGGTGGATTCGTTACCACTAAGCCACCTGGGAAGCCCGTAGGATACTTGTGACCAAGAGCAAATCTCCCAAATCCGTCCCCACTACGCTGCCCTAAGTTTCTCTGTTGCCTTTAATAACCTGTGTGTGTGTGGTTTCTCTTGCATCTCTTGCATTGGCGGGTGAATTTTTTTTTACCACTTAATCATCAGGGAAGCCCAGCCACAATCATAAATCCTTCTAGATCAGAACCTCTGCTTCTTCTTTCTGTTATAGTAATTGCTCCCATCTTCCCTCTGAAGGTTAGAGACTACTCTCTGGTCTCTGCCTCTGTGGAGTTCTCTGATTGAACTACAATCAGCAAGTTCAGTTCTGTGGCAGCATCTCCCAGCTGTCATCTCCAGCCTTCAGTGGACTGTCACCACCAAGCTCCCCACACCAACATGTTTCCTAGAGTCTTCAGGAGAGAAGTCTCCTCTGGATCCCCTCAATGGATTTAGTTGGCAGTTGTTGAACAGGCTACACATAATTGATCCACTTGAAGATTTCCATCTCCCTGAGCCTCTGAATTTCGTCCTTTAATATATGCCAGGGAAGTTCCAGTATCTCAGGCATATTGAATAGAGATCATTATTGAGATGAGGCTTCAGTTAATCAACCAAACTGTCAATGAGTGTCACTCAAAATTGATGCATTAAAACCAGAATCACAGGAATTCCCTAGTGTTCCAGTGGTTAGGACTCCCTGCTCTCACTGCCAAGGGCCTGGCTTGGATCATTGGTTAGAGAACTAAGATCCCCACTTGTGGTACATGGTGGCTTTTCCCTACCCCCCCAAAAAAAAGGAGAAAAGAAAGAAAAGAAGACAAAACTTAGAATCACAATGAGAGCAACAATGGCTTAATTCAAACAACTCTAATCTTATGTTCCATCAAATCTGACCACCATCTTCAGAAATCATTTACATCTGTATTCCCCAGGTTTTTATTGAAATATCATAGGAAAGTCTTATAAGCTCTTTGGCAAATTCACTATCTTTTTCCTAAGTGGCATCCAGGTCAAATCTTTTCTCCATCTGGGACACTCTGAGATCTGATTTTTTACAAACCCAAAAACAGTGAGAAGTGGTGGAACCTGAATAAGAACAAAGGAAGGATAAGAAGCCTTCTCTGGGAACAACGAAAGAAAGACATGTGAGGGGGTGCTGCTTCTGACAGGGCTGGCTCACAGGCATTGGGAGAGAATGGCTGTCAGACTTACCTATGTTTGCCCAAGCATCCCCATTCCAGGTCCAAGGGTCACATTCCTTTCTGACCAGTGCCTACCCTTGGTATGAAGACTTGGAGAGTCAGGCATTTAGCTATTTTGTAATTTTGCAGATTATATAATTGGATTTGGAGTTTTATCTTTAGCAGCAGGCAGAATGATGACCCCCAAGATGTTCATGGTCAAGTTGTCAGAAGCTGTGAATTTACTACTTTACCTGGCAAAAGGACTTTAGAGACATGATAATGATTTTGAGATGTAGACATCATTCAGGACTATCCAGATAGACCACTCTAATCACATGTAATCACAGGAGTCCTTATTAGTGAAAGGGGAAAGCATAGACATCAAGGTCAGAGTTAGAGAGATTGGAGAGACTACTGACTGGGTATCAAGAAGAAGAAAGTGGGCATGTTCCAGAAATATAAGTGGTCTCCAGAAGCTAGAAAACCACCCCTAAGAAAAATAAATGTAAAAAAGGCAAAATGGTTGTCTGAGGAGGCCTTGACAAATAGCTGAGAAAAGAAGCGAAGCAATAGGCAAAGGAAAAAAGGAAATATATACCCATCTGAATAGAGTTCCAAAGAATAGCAAGGAGAGATAAGAAAGCCTTTCTAAGTGATCAATGAAAAGAAACAGAGAAAACAAAAGAATGAGAAAGACTAGAGATCTCTTCAAGAAAATGAAAGATACCAAGGGGACATTTCATATAAAGATGGGCTCAATAAAGGATAGAAATGGTATGGACCTAACAAAAGCAGACGATATTAATAAGAGGTGGCAAGAATACACAGAACTATACAAAAAAGATCTTAATGACCTGGATAATCACAATGGTGTGATCACTCAGCTAGAGCCAGACATCCTGGAGTGTGAAGTCAGGTGGGCCTTAGAAAGTATCACTACGAACAAAGATAGTGGAGGTAATGGAATTCCAGATGAGCTATTTCAAATTCTAAAAGATGATGCTGTGAAAGTGCTGCACTCAATATGCCAGCAAATTTGGAAAACTCAGCAATGGCCACAGGACTGGAAAAGGTCAGTTTTCATTCCAATCCCAAAAAAGAGTAATGCCAAAGAATGTTCAAACTACTGCACAATTGCACTCATCTCACACACTAGTAAAGTAATGCTCAAAATTCTCCAAGCCAGGCTTCAATAATATGTGAACCATGAATTTCCATATGTTCAAGCTGGATTTAGAAAAGGCAGAGGAACAAGAGATCAAATTGCCAACATCTGTTGGATCAAGAAAAAAGTAGAGAATTCCAGAAAAACATCTACTTCTGCTTTATTGACTATGCTAAAGCCTTTGATTCTGTGGGTCACTACATACTGTGGAAAATTTTAAAGAGATGGGAATACCAGACCACCTTACCTGCCTCCTGAGAAACCTGTATGCAAGTCAAGAAGCAACAGTTAGAACTGGACATGGAACAATGGACTGGTTCCAAATTGTGAAAGGAGTATGTCAAGGCTGTATATTCTCACCCTGCTTATTTAACATACATGCAGAGCACATCATGAAAATGCTGGCTGGATGAAGCACAAGCTGGAATCAGATTGTGTGGAGAAATACCAATAACCACAGGTATGCAGATGACCCCATCCTTATGGCAGTAGTGAAGAGGAACCAACGAGTCTCTTAATGAAGGTGAGAGAGGAGAGTGACAAAGCTAGCTTAAAACCCACATTTAAAAAATAAAGATCATGGCATCTGGTCCTATCACTTCATGGCAAATTGATAGGGAAACATTGGAATCAGTAACAGACTTTATTTTCTTGGGCTCCAAAATCACTGCAGATGGTGACCGCAGCCAAGAACTCAAAAGACACTTGCTCCTTGGAATAAAAATGATGACAAGCCTAGACAGCATATTAAAAAGCAGAGACACTACTTTGCCGACAAAGGTCCGTATAGTGCAAACTATGGTTTTCCCAGTAGTCATGTATGGATGTGAGAGTTGGACCATGAAGGAGGCTGAGCACAGAAGAATTAATGTTTTCAAAATGTGGCCTTGGAGAAGACTCTTGAGAGTCCTTGGACTGCAAAAAGATCAAACCAGTCAATCCTAAAGGAAATCAACTCTGAATATTCATTGGATGGACTAATGCTGAAGCTGAAGCTTCAATACTTTGGCCACCTGATGTGAATAGCGAACTAATTGGAAAAGATCCTGATGCTGGGAAAGACTGAAGGCAGGAGAAGAAGGGGATGACAGAGGATCAGATGGATGGTTGGCATCATTGACTCAGTAGACATGAGTTGGAGCAAACTCTGGGAGATGGTGAAGAACAAGGAAACCTGGTGTGCTGCATTCCTTGGGGTCACAAACAGTCAGACATGACTGAGCAATTGAACAATGATGAGAAGCTAGAAAAGGTAAGGAAATGTATTTTCCCTAGAGACTCCAGAAAGAACATGACCTTCCTGACGTAAATTGACCATCACTTCATTGAAGTACAGTGATGTACAACATTATTTTAGTTTTGGGAGTGCCTCATAGTGATTCAGTATTTTTATAGATTATAAAACATTTACTAGATTATTTAAAGGTATTATAAAATAATGACTATAATTCCCTTTGCCATAAAATATATCTTTGTTGCTTATCTATTTTATATATAGTAGCTTGTATCTCTTAATCCCATACCTCTGTCTTGCCCCTCCCCCTTCCCTGCCCCACTGGTAACTACCAATTTCTACATCTGTTTCTGAGTCTCTGTTTTGCATATATATATATAATTTTTAGATTTCACATACAAGTGATATTCTATGGCATCTGTCTCTGACATATTTCACTAAGCATACTATCCTCTAGATTCATCCATGTTGCTGCAAATGGCAGAATTTCAGTTTTTATGGGTCATTAATATTCCATTATAAATATATATATATATATATATATATATATTGAACATATAGTGTTTGTCTGTCGATGGAAGTGGATTTGTTCCATATCTTGACTAATATAAATGGTGCTATGAACATTGGGGTTCATGTATATTTTAGAATTAGTAGTTTCATTTCTTTGTAGATATATATACAGGAGTGGGATTGATCAATAAAGAGCAGAAAAAGAGTCAGAGGCAAATGTAGAATAACTAGTATAAGATATAAACATATTATTTAAAATCTTGATAAGAATTAATAAAGAATGGAAAACAAACATAGATAAATACAGGGACACCAAGAGAAGAGACTCAAAGCATTATAGGGGTTTGAGAGGAACTGGAACAGAGGAACTTTACATTTTATTTAACTAATAAAAACCTATTATATAGTACAGGGAACTCTACTTAGTATTCTGTAATGACCTATATAGGGGAAGAACCTAAATAAGAGTAGATAGGTATATGTATAGCTGATTCACTTTGCTGTACAGCAGAAACTAACACAATGTTGTAAATCAACTATACTCCAATAAGAATTAATTAAAATAGTATTTTAATTAATAGTATTCAGTATTATTGAAAACTTAAAAAATGTTTATAAGTGAATTTAAAATTAAGAATATATAAAGGAGAACTCTGGTACTTTAAAAAAAATCTGAAAACACCAAAAAGCTCAGAGAAGGTAATTTAAAATCATATGCAATTCCATCACCTAAAAAATAACCATTGTTGACATTTTGATGTATCCTTTCATTATCTTTCTCTTCTCTCCACACATACATATACATGTTTGTATATGTATTATATATATGTATATCATGATATATTTATATATCTAAGTATATAATGCTGCTGTATCTAATTTTAAACTTAATATACTTATTTAGACTTAAAATATTGTTAGAATATATGTTTTAATGGTTACATATTATTCTATGATATTTACATACTCACATATATTACATATATATATATATATTTCCTACATTATATATATGTATTCCCTGATGGCTCAGATGGTAAAGAATCTGCGTGCAATGCAGGAGACCCAGGTTCAATGCCTGGGTTGGGGAGATGCCCTGAAGAATAGAATGTCTATCCACTCCAGTATTCTTGCCTGGAGAATTCCATGGACAGAGGAGCCTGGGGGTCTATAGTCCATGGGGTCACAAAGAGTTGGACAAAACAGAGAGATTAACACTTTCAGGCATATAGATTACTTTAAAATTGTCATTATTATAAGTAATACTGCACCCAGTTCCCATGTACTTAAATATTTATGTATATTTCATTGTTTCTTTTAGGTAAATCCTCACATTTATTTTTAATCTCTAAGTCGCCAATTCCTTATGATCATTACCCACTGGTTTAAAATAACAAGTGTTTTCCCTCTCTACTGTTTCCTCTGCTTCCACTTCACAAAGCTGCCTTTTCTACTTGCCTGCAACCTCGGGGTCAGAATCTTCTCTGGGCATCTCACCTCACTGTTCTTCCTGGCCCTTTCACAGCACTGACCAGGCTCCCGCACCTGGTCTGGTCTGGTCTGATGGCCCGTACTGGCCTGGCTTGCCCTGACTGTCTTGCCTCAAATGTTTTCTCAGGAAAAGCAGTCTCTAGAGTTTTTCTTACACAGCTTCTGTCTTTCAAAGCAGTATGAAAACACTTCTGGGCATAGTGCCAGTAAGAAGTGTGTCGCATAGACAAACCAGACCTCCCCACCCCCCACTTCCTCCCAATCCTCATTTTTCCCTTCCAAATACTTCCTGCTTTTCTGTAGCTATGAGACAAGAGACAAAACTCCCCTGTTTAGTATGCAAGAGCTAAGTTCACCATCAGATGGCTGTTTCGCCTGTAAGTACATTTTATTCACCCCCTGAAATTCTTTCTTGCCATCAGCATTTAAGTTAAAAATCACATTGGAGAATAAAACCACTTATGTATGCAACACCTAAAAGTTATTCACTGCAGAGCTGATCTTTCAAATGACAAAAAATTGAAGACAGTGGTAATTCTGTTACATTCTACTTCTTGGGTTTCAATCTCATTCAAAGCACAGTCTTTCAGCAATTTTTATTGCTCTTTTTCATATAATCAAGCATGAGAAGAATTGGAATTTCCAGGGCCTGGGTAATTAAGCACCTCCTTGCATGTTCTATGCATTCTATAGGAGCATACTTATATTGGTGAATCATCCTCCCTTAAGACCCAGAAAAGCACTCTATGTGCCTGGGACTCACCACTGGGGTCGGAGTACCTGCCTTCAACACCTGGAGGCCTTGCTGGGCAAGGGGTGCTGTGACCTCTGGTGGAGCAGAGGGCCAAAAAGCCATTATGCTCTGCAAAGGACAGCTGGGCCGGAACTCTTGAGGGCTTTTATTTGCAAATTCCTTAAGAAGCACATCCTGCAATAAAATTTACCAACGCCACTGAGGATGTATCCTATTGTATGTTTATTTCA
This sequence comes from Antilocapra americana, assembly GCA_007570785.1. NCBI lineage: Eukaryota > Metazoa > Chordata > Mammalia > Artiodactyla > Antilocapridae > Antilocapra > Antilocapra americana. The sequence goes on along the minus strand of ML663566.1, from coordinate 12,762,550 downwards.
AATTTATATAAACACCCCTGACCTCATGCTTTTCTGACTCATTGCAGCAGGGTTTTTTTTCATGTGTGGAGGAATTTGTATATTTGTTTTTGAATCCTAACAAATGTTAATTAATTTTCTTTACCTTTTATAGTTCTACTTTCAAAGAGGAAAGTATAACTGATGGGAGGTTATGTATTATTATGAGTTTAGATTAACAATATCAATCTGAGTAGATAAAATACTGAATGACTAAGAAACATACCAATTCCAGTCACTGTTGAAGCATTTACTAGCTATGTGATATGTGACTGGTTACTCTTTCACTTTCCTGATTTGTAAAGTTGGAATGATAATAATCATTTGCCTCATAGGATTGCAGTAGTGAGTCCTAGCAATAATGCTCTAAAATTCTTAGTTCAGTAGCTGGCACATGGTCATCTGAGAAAAATATTACTATATTTAATTTTTCATTATTCTACTTTCACAATTATACTGTGATTAGACTTGTGTATATCAATGTGTTGACCAGTATTCTACCCACAAGGTTGCATACACTCCTTCCAGTTATGTGTTTACAACATTACTTTCCTGATTTCTAAGTGAGCCAGATATTATAAGTTCTAAGTGAGCTAGGTATTATAAGTTCTACTTGTCTTTAATAAAAACATTAAGTGGCTTATAAAAATTCATTCACTTATTTATTCATATATTTTAAGCTTCTATTATTAATATCTTCAGTACTATTGTATCTCTTTGCCCAAAATTACAAGCAAGGAAGTGGCAACACTGATATTCAATACTATCCTCTGATTCCAAATCTCATACAGTTCACTGCCTCTTGGCTACTTGTCAACCACCTGTACCATGAACATATGGAGTAATCACGACTTATTTACTAAATTTGGGGTGGATTGCTCATAAACTCTCCCAAACTGGTAAGAGCGAGTGTTAGTCACTCAGTTGTGTTCAACTCTTTGTGGCCCCATGGATTATGTGGGCCCCTCTGTCCTGGAATTCTCCAGGCAAGAATACTGGAGTGGGTTGCCTTTCCCTTCTCCAGGGAATCTTCTCAACCCAGGGATGGAACCCAGGTCTCCTGCACTGCAGGCAGATTCTTTACCATCTGAGCCACCAGAGAAGCTAAAAACTGGTAAGAACTTCACACTTTTAAAAGATCTCTCAACATGATTTCACAACTTTCCTAGGTTCAATGTTTTTATAAAATGATTTAAAACTCTATGACAGAAAATTGTAGTTAAACAAAGTCCCTCATGCTTTAGTTTGAGTGAGGATGTTGCATGCCAGATACAGAGACAAATACAGCAACTGGGATAGAAAAGGCTGGGCTGTGGAAAATGTGTTGTTATTTTAGACCTGAAGAAAATGAGGCCTGGAGATATGCAGGCATCTGAAAAAAGAACAGTATTGGTAGGTGAAACAGCAAACGTAAAAGCTTCTGGGGATGTTTGAGAGACAGTGAGAAGAGCAGTGTGTCAGAAACAGAATGGGCAGGAGAAAGTTCTAGATCAGTTCAGAGAGCCAAGTGGGAGGAGGAGACTTTGTGGGGTCTTGGGCCCATAGTGGGGATTTTGTTTTTCAGTCTGAGATGTGAAGGCATGGACGGTTCGGGAGTGAGGAGCCCTGTGATTCACATCAGCTTTATGAGGGACCAAAGGGAGCCGCTGTCTCACCAGAAGTGACTCTCCCTACAACTTCGCACTTTTGTATGTGTGTTTGGGGGCTCAATAGCTCAACTGTGTCTGACCTTTACAACCCCGTGGACTGTAGCTTGCCAGACTCCCTTGTCTATGAGATCTTCCAGGCAAGAACAGTGGAGTGGGTTGCCACTTTTTCCTCTGGGGAATCTTCCCAACTCATGGATTGAACCCACATCTCCTGTACTGCAGGCGGATTCTACCACTGAACCATTGGGGAAGCCTTTTGTATAGATGCAAGTAAGATCTCTACACTTTTCTAACAATTTTAGGAATCAATTAAAATTGCTGATGGATTATCAAAAGCTGGCCTTGACCTTGTAGAAGAGTTATGGAGTCAACTCTTCTGTATCTTACAGACCTCTTGGATCTGTAAAACAGCAATCACACCACGTATAAGTTAATGATTGCCTGACTTCTCAAATATTTTGTCTCTTATTGCTGTTTGGTTGGTCTACTGAAATCATCATTAGTGAACTTACACATAAAACTATGCAACTATTTTGTATATGCTTAAAAAAGTAAAATAGATTACTTTTTAAGTTGGTAAATATTAATTTTGTACCATGAATATGTGATAATCCCATAGCCAACAGTGTGGTAATGAAATTGTCAAGTACCACAAACATCCAATTGTAAGCACTTCGAGAGCAGAAACCATATCTACCTAATCTTTATGTTTCTCTATTGACAGGAAAGCTCTTTGCATGAAAGCTCCTTTCAAAATAGTTATGAATGTGTTTTCTTTAATGTGCTAATAAAATCTGATAAGATCATAATAATGACTTAGTTTTGTATTGGGTGTCTTCCCAGTTCACCATGATTCGCCTTTTCCCAGAAACTCTCTCTACATGTACAGGCATCGTATCCCACCTCACACTACCCCACTATGTTTGGGCAGAACATAACCTTGGCCTCTCTTTAAAAATAATTGGACCAGGAGAAATACCCAAACAGTTAATAGGAGTCTCTCCCTCGGTCTTAGAATTAAGACCAAGGCTGGACCTTGGATGTAACTGGGAAGATTATAATACACTTGCTCTCCAGATGACAGAAATAAAGGAAGTTAATTTGCTTAGAGTGAAAATAGTTCAGTAGATGTCACATAGCCAGTATGCAGAGGCAGGGAAGCAGTTTGGAAACTTTATTGTTTTCTGTTTCTAGAAACATTGGCGGCACTAACTTATTCCAAGAGAATGTCTGTGTCCTTATATTGACTTATCACTTTCTAGCCAAAATAGACATGATTGTTTTCTGTTACTTATCTTAATTAACCTAACTTCCTATTCTGATAACCCATTTCAACCTTATTAGGCCTAGCAATACTGATTTATGACAGACACAGCACACAGGATTAAACCAAAGTTTACCAAGAGTCAAACAGATTTGATTTGCTACTTCTTTTATGGGAGAGGCAACTTTAACTGTCAATGGGCCATTAATCACAAAACACTACTGATGATTTAAAAAGACATCTTGGTTATTGCCTAATAACTTTGTCTTTATAGAGACTGTAAATAAATAATATTTATTTATTTATTTATTAATATTTATTTATTTATTAATAAAAATAAATAAATATTCTGATCTTAACAAGCATTTCAAATACCATGCATTTCTATGTAACAGTCATCCTACTGAAATGCTAACAAAATCTGTTTGTATGTAGATAAAAAACCAAAATGTGAAAATATTAAAATATCAATTTATAATATAGTGTTACAAGTGAATTAAAGCATAAAATGAAGTCCTAATACCAAGTTGTTTTTTTTTTTTTTTACTAGTTTACGACATCTTCAGTTTCATGAAGTTTAAATCAAGATCCAAAAATATTTGGAATTGTAACTAAGTTACAAACAAATAAGCCAGTCTACTCCCAGAGATCGTGAGTGTAATTGGAATTACTGACTCTCAGTGGAGAGTCACTCTGCACTCTGTAGTTACAAGGTTGCAACCAGCTTCTGTGTAAGTTTTTGTCTAGACTTATAAAAACTTTCAATAAAGTCATGGAGACATTCAATTGCTTCCTGTCTCATGGAAAAAGTTGTAGAACCCAAGTCATGTTGCCTGTTATAAGGTGATTTCAGAGTTTGTGGCCTTTCTTTTAGTGTTTCATCTGAATCGAAGAAAGAAAACCAGGAACTCTTACTATTAATAATACAGTGTAAGAATTGAGTAGAAAATCGGCATTGAGCAAGATTTTTTATCAACTATGAAAGTAGGCAAAGTAAATATTTTGTGATAAGAAACGTCATTATGGAGCATAGAATTTGGTATTTATCCATTCATTATGTGGTACTATCTTCATAACTCTAAGAAGTAAAATTTCCATTGCAGTAATACTGAAAACATTCCAGTGATTCTCAGTTAACTTGAAATAGCTAGCCTCTATAATTATTATAACTTTTTCTGTGATATACTTTAAGTTGGCATATTTTCAAGTTAAAACAACATTTATACCACTGAAAAACTTATAAATACAAGAAACTTATTTCTGTATTGTAGAAGAGCTTTCACTTTATGTGTTGGACTTAGTATTTTTGTTTTTTCTGGAGTAGTTACAACAATTATAAAATATTTGAATCTTAACAGTTACCAGGATGAGTTAATATGGTAATTTAGAAATGCCCAGACGCATAGAGATTGGAGTTTAGAACGATTGACATTGCTGCTTCTTTGATCTCCATTTGAAACAATGACTGGAGTGAGGCTATCAGAGGTTACAAAAGAACATCTTTAATAGGCCTATGGGTAAGGAATGGAAACAGAAGACTTTGTCTCAAAAGGTGAAAAAAAAAATCAAATGGGGAGACTGTGAAAGTTCAAGAATTTTCAAGTTAAGAGCTAGGGCAGATACAGAATCAGAAAATAAACATTTTAAATTAGGAAAGCAAAATATTAACAGTACTGTATGCTGGTTAATAAGGCTAGATTCATCATCTGAACACTGGATCAGGGTAAACATTTTTAGATGGATAGACGTAGAAGTGACAATTGAATATCTTAATCCAGAGTCGGTTTCCCAAGCTACTACCTTAGGACAAATAAGCAGGATAAACTGCAGGAAGCTTGCCATGAGGACAGCTAGCCATGAGGACAGCAACTCAGTGATGCAGTTCTAATGTGCCTGAAGAATCTGATCACATTTGAGTCCTAACTACTCCTCCAGCCTGATGGTTACAAATAAACTGGTGAGACAACTCCTGCCAATCAGCTCTTTACCATACATAAATGGCTTACTTGCTCCTTTGTACTCTAAAACCTGAACTTCCCAGGTGACGCTAGTGGTAAAGAATCCCCCTGCCAATGCAGGTTAGACATTAGAGATGCGAGTTTGATCCCCTGGAAGAGGGCATGGTAACCTACTCCAGTATTCTTGCCAGGAGAAATGCCATAGACAGAGGAGCCTGGCAGGCTTCAGCCCATAGGGTCGCACAGAGCTGGACACAACTGAAGCGACTTAGCATGTACACACTCAAAAAGCTATGAAAAAAAAGTGTGTATATTCAATATAAATGTTAAGATAAACCAATTAAAATTCACTAAATTATTTTTGTAAATATTTCTTGAGATTCTAGTATCTGTTGGTTATCGTATAAGATTCAAATTGTCAAAATTATAACACAAGTATTAATTAATTAATATTTAGCTGTAATGCTAGACAGACTTTTTATTTAATCAGACACTGGTAATAATCATTAGTATTCACTTTGGAAGATGTTACTGTGACTTCAGAGAGGCAGGGCTGAGCCAGCTGTGAATATTTGTTCAATCTTGTTTACAAACGGAGACAAAGAAATTCCAATATATAGATTAATTCATAAAACAAATCTGTGCAGGGCTGACTAAACTGGGCAGAGTCAGGCATGCTGAAAGCAGATTTCAGATATGTTAACTAATGCAAAGTAGAAAAATGTTTGATCAGATGTACCATATAAATGTATCTAAGAACGTGACTCGAAAGAGAACTTCTATCCTTCAAAGACTGGTGTAAACACCATCTCCACCCAGAGGACTTTCCTGAGCCCATCTGGATTTAATCTTTTTCTCCCCAGTGATTTATCCTAACTCTGGTATGACAATTATTACTCTCTATCATGGCCCAACTCCTATGCTAGACTGTCATTTTTTTTTTAAGTACTCTCCATAACAGCCAAAACTATGCCTCTTGTCCTAGAAGCATCTAAGTACTTTTTTATAATTGAAAAAAAATACACTGAAATTTATTTAGTGCCTACGATTTCCATAAATTAGATGATGAAATTTCTTTCTAAAAAGCTCCTTTTCATTTAAAAACACAGATTTTAAAGCTATCTTGCAAATATTTTCTCGGTTTTGCTTTTACAGTGAGCAATAAAATGTTTTATCAATAAATTCTATTTTATCATATGGGCTTAATATTTTAGCCAAATATATAACAAATGGTATCAATCAATATAAAATAACTTCATACACTGACCACTGATAAATATAAATCAAAATAAGCTGGTGCTGGCTTGGGCAGCACATATCCCCAAATTGGAACAATACAGAGAAGATTAGCATGGTGTATAAAATAGATAACTAATGAGCACCTCATATACAGCACAGGGAACTCTACCTGGTACTCTGCGGTGACCTAGGTGGGAAGGAAATCCAAAAATGAGAGGATGTACTTTATATATATGACTGATTCACTTTGCTGTGCTGAAGAAACTGACGCGGCAGTGTAAAGGCAACTATACTCCAAAAAAAAAAGAAAAAGCTCGGGTAAGATTATAACAAACAAAAGATACTTAAATTGATGTCTAGCTATCCCTTGTGGACAATGTATACCAGAATCATTTCCCAGGAGGTCTCATTAGGTGACATTTGTCAACTTAATGAAGTCATAAAGGTCCAGGGTATATGGTGGTCAGCTCTGAAGGCTTGACACACGTGAAAGATGTATTTTCCACTACAGTGTGCCATGAACTAAGGACCCAAGGGTGATGTATATATAATTCTAGTAAATTAATTTTCAAAAATAAGTTATGGCCAAGCCAGCTTGCTTGGACAGGGCCTTCCCAATCTCAATTTATCTGACTATTCTTTCAATAGGAAGCATGTACATTGTCTTTTTATAATCCCAATATTCCACTGGCTAATAAATATATAAACATATAAAGTCAGAGCATATCCCCAAGAGCAGTCAAGTTCATCCTACCTTCCTATTATCTAAGATTTATTCGATTCTCATGGGCTTCCCAGGTAGCACTGCTGGTAAAGAACACTCTTGCCAATACAGGAGATGTAAGAGACATGGTTTGATCACTGGGTTGGGGAGATCTCCTGGAGAAGGGCATGGCAACCCACTCCAGTATTCTTGCCTGGAGAATCCCATGGACAGAGGAGCCTGGCAGGCTATAGTCTATAGGATCGCAGAGTCAGACAAAACTGAAGTGGCTTAGCACGCATGCATGCATCAGTTTCTCATAAAATCATACTTAACACTAACGATTTTGAGATAAACAGAGTGTAGGAAAGCATCAAACTCATAGAGAAAGACAGTAGAAAAGCAGTTACCAGGGGCTGGGGGTGGGTGCAATTGGGAATGATAGGTAAAAGGATATAAACTTTCAGTGACAAGATGAATAAATTCTGAGGATCCAATATATAACATGTTGACTACAGTTGATAACACTGTACTGCATAACTGAAATTTGCTAAGACAGTGGAACCTAAACTCATAAGATAAGTATGTGAGCTGATGAGTGTGTTAACTTCATTGTGGGAATTTCTTCACAATATGTATGCATATCAAATCATCACATTGCATACTTTAAATATCTTGCACTCGTAGCAATTTCCATCCCTGATTAGAAAAGAACAAAGAAAGAAGAGGTGTGAAGGGTGGAGAGAAAGGTGATGAAATCAAAAGAAGGAAATTCAAGAGTAGATATACTCCCTTCCTTATTGCCTTTTTCTGTCCATCTATTTTCAGTATGACATCACAATGTTTTTACATGATTATTTGGACTGTGCGTTTCTAGTAATATTTAAATGCAGAATTTATATTGCATAAACTTTTCCTTGTGAAAGCTGATGTATGGTACAAAGTTTCAGTTATGCAGGAAGGTGACCTAGATGGGTGGGATGGAGGGGTTTGGGAGGGAGGTCCAAGAGGGAGGGGACCATATATATATATATATATATATATATATATATATATATACACACATACACACATGGCTGATTCCTTTTGTTGCACAGCAGAAACCAAGGCCACATTGTAAAGCAACTATACCCCAATTAAAAGAAAAAGATGAGCTCCATCGTACCGCATGGGGACTAAGAGTAAACAACACTGTACTTGAAAAATTTTTAAGAGGGTAAATTTTACATAAGTATTTGTATCACCTCCCCCCAATGTGATGATAATAAACACAAAAGGAGGAGACTTTTGGATTTGATGGATATGTTTATGGCATAGAGTGTGGTGGTGGTTCCATGGGTATATTAATCTCCAAACTCATCAAGTTATAAAATTTATGTTAAATACACACAAATGTTTTGTATCAGTTATGCCTCAAAAAAGTGGGTAAATTTTTCTAAAATATAGGGATGATTCCAGACTAAGATCTCTGAGTCTGAAAATAGGTCTTATTCAGGACAATCAGAGACCCACAGGTATCCCTGAAACTCTGCAGGGTGCAGGAATGTGTACATGGAGCTCACAGGTGAGAGCCGTCACTCTGAGGGTTCTCTGCAGCCCCTCAGCTGTGTCCCCTCCCCTTGCCACTCCTTGCTCTGTTGCCTTTTATTGGTCAGGCCTCTAGTCTCGGTCCCTCACTAACTTCATTTAACCATCTTGGACATTGCCAAGAGAAGATTTGGGTATGATGGAGAGGTTATGGGTAGGGGAGAGGTTTGAGAAGACAAAATTTGAGAACCAGATTTGGCAATGTTCAGAATGTAAATTATTTCCGATTTTATTAACTTTATTTATTTACGTTGGTTTTTATCCCAACACTAGTAGTCCCTCTTGTAAGAACCTCCAGCTGACATCTTCTGATGGAATTGGTGACTTCTGCAAACACAGCCAAACTGGTAAAATTTGAAGTCACATTATTTATTACTGGTTTTAAAAAGTCAGTGCAATTCATTAAAAAGGTTTTTGGTGGGGTGATGCTAAAAACCAGATGCTAAATCAGATGCAGGAGACATTCAGTCACTCACAGAGACTCATTTTGATTTTTTTTTAATGCATTCCTTGAATTGAGAAGCAGAAAAAAAAGAAATTCTGTACATGTTTCAGACTGCTCATATTGGAGTTAGGAATTGTGTTAACGTTGAACAACAAATTAACAAATCGATTGACCTGCTTATGGTATCCCATATGCAGTTCATGTCAAGATTGTGCAAATACTATCTTAGATATATGTATGTGTGTAGGGAGCAATCTGCTCCTTTTAAGGGTTAAAGCTGTTCAGAATTCTGCCAAAGTAGTATAGCTTGTCTAATGTAAGATAAGAGACAACACTAAGTACTTAATAAAGGGATTCATTCAACTTGTGTAAACAAACATTGGAGAACATTTCATATGTGGTTAAAATTTATGATTTGAAACTAAAGTAAAATTTTCAGTTTTCACCTGTGATGTTGAAATAAGGTAGGATAAATGCCGGGAGCTGTCAGGATGCCCCCTTGCTCGGATGACAAGGTCACAAGATTAAGAAAGAAATTGCAAGGCTGACTTTCTTTATCAGGGCATCCCAGGCTAGGCCCCCCTTGGTGTTTTTCTTGGGAGTTCTGTCCATGCTCGGAACATTGGCTCATCTCAGTAGGTCAGTCCCAGTTGGAAAGAATTCATCCTGAGATAATCCCCCCAGACCTTATCGACCAGAGGATCTGGGAAGGTGGATCGCCTTCCCGGGGGGCTAAGGAGGAGTGAAAGGGACATTTAAATAGATTACTCCTCCTTACTGGGGAGTTTACCAAGAGTTCTCTGGGGGTCATGGCAAGGCCACCACCAGAAAGGCTCTTACTTGGGTCACCTTTCCACCTCCCACTCCCCCGACCACTCCACGGAGGAGGCTCTCTTCCCTGAAGAAACCAGGCTGGATTGGGACTTAGGAATGCTTATAACTGTGGCCAGCATAGTTGGAGATATTGATTGCTTTAGGATAATGTAGACATAGGAATTCATTATAGTAGTTATAAGGTTAATAGGGTTTTATTGCTAAAGCAGTGCTGCTAGACTGTCTCTTAGTCCTCTTTCCTCTTTCTAAACTGTCTTAGTCCTCTTTCCTCTTTCTAAACTGTTTCTTTGTCCTCTTTCCTCATAAGAACCGGAGTAGGTTACTCGAATAAAACAGTTTCAAGCTTAAGCCCTTCCCTCTAGCTTCTACATAGTTGTACCTGATAAGAGAAATGTAACCCTTCTACTTAGATTGATGTACTTATCCGAAATATGCTGGAGACATTCAAATGGTAAACATACTATTGTTAAGTCTAATTATGTAGAAATCCGACCTTTTGCAAGGAAAATGAGCTTAATGTTAAAGTTGTTGATGGTAGGCAGAAAACAAAAGATTGTATAGAATATTTGTGATGTAATGGGGATGTTTTTTGGCTATAAAACTGTAAACTAACAAAAATAAAGTGAGAGACTTCTCCATCACCCCACAAAACTAACAACTCTCTCTTTAGAGAGACTGCTCCATCACCACACATCGACTCAGCTCAGTTCTTCCGCCGACGCCACTCATCCCTCAAGACCCCCAGACCCGCCGAGGCTGGACCCCGGCAGATAAATTAGACCAGAAAAATATTCTACTGCATCTACATATTATAAACATGTAGATTAATCTATATATTTCATACAAACATATTACAAATAAATGTGAATATTCTTTTACCACCTTGATTCATATTTATATTTTATCTTCCTACTCCCAGTCTTTAATTTCCCATTCATGAAAATATTGGAGAAAAATAAAAACATTTTTATTTACTTCATATAGTCCAGATTCTCTATTAGGATGCATTGTATGTATTACCTGAATAAATTCTCACAGGGACCCTGATAGAAAAGGACCTATTCCAATTTTTTCCTTATGAGAAAACAGAGACACAAGAAGAAGTAGAAACAGACTTATTCATATCACCAACAAGTTTAAGATTTAGAAGTAGCAAGCTGCTTGACACAACTCTAACAATGGTTATCTTTTCTATTGGTACAATCTTATTTTGAAAACCTCTAGCCATAATTTATTCCCTTGATTTAAAAGGCTGATGACTCTCAACTCCCTATTCCTAGAAAGTTTAAATTCCTTAACGTGGCATTCAGTATTATCCTCAATCTAGTTCCCTCCACGTTTTCTACTTAAGTCTCCAGGCTTTTCTTCACTTGTTTTACTATCAATTCCGTATGGACTACTTGACATTTGCTTAAAAGTCTCAGTTTTTTCTTCCTCTGTTTAATGGTTCACACTGTTTATTCTTAATTGGATTATTTTCTCTCTCTACTTATATTTGTTGAAGTCCTATGTATCATTCAAGTCTTAGGACAAATATCACCTCTTCCATAAAGTCACTCTCTCTCTTTCTTAGCCAAGCATTCATAAACCATTGCTTATACCTCTGGTATAGAACATGGGCAATCTGACCCTAGGCTGCAGTTATTTGTTCATCTGTCTTAGCTCATTCATCAGACTCTTCAAGGGAAGAAATCCTTCTTTATATTTTCCACAGTGCCTGGAATAGATCTAGGTAAAAGGGAGATTCAATAACCATCCCTTGAATGAGTGAATAAAAGTGATAGACAACTGAAGAGTTAGATGTTATGCTTTATTAAGTGAGATCCTTTTGCTGTTGATTCTCATAGAACTTTTCAAAACTGATAAAAATGAAACTTACTCACAATAGAATCTCCAAATGTTATCCCCAGGATAGGTTCTGGAATAGTAATATAGAAACCTTCTTGTAAAACCTTGGAAACCATTCCAAAATGTCAAAGATCCCTGATTCAAAAACAATGATGATGACATTAATATGGAAAACACACGCAGTAATTAAGGATGGATAGGTATGTGTGTATGTACTATGTTAGGTTTTTTTTTTGTTGAATTGATATACCTACATACCAAAGAATAAAACCTGTTGTGACACATGATGTTAAGATAATTTGTCAGTAACACATGCATTGCTAAAAGTTATAACAGTAAAAAATATTATAAGTTAATGCACCCATGGGTCATTCAACTCAGCTGGCAATACACCTGAATAAAAAGAGAGAGCTGGCCTTAATCTCCAAGCCTGTCATTTATTTCTTTCACACAAAAAGTATGGGACACAGGTGGCCAGAAGTCAAAGATCATACTCTGCCTGAATGCTTCATAAGGCACGGTACAAATGTATGGATCCTGCTGGGTAAAATCAAAAAGTCACTAGAATGGGGTACTATTTTAGTGACCCAGGTCAAAGGCCATACTGGTTTTGGTGTTTTACAAATGTTTGACAGATTAAATACCCACCTCCTAGGGATAACAAATAGGCCACGGAGCTAAAAGTATTCATAAGCATTAAAGCTTCATTCAGAATTCTCCTTTCGAAGGATGTAGGTCACAAGGATTAGTAATATGGTTACAAAAATTTTTTCCCGTTGTTGAAAAATTACACTCTGGACAATATCCCTGAGTGTACTTGCAGGTCACCCAATATGAAGACTAGAAAAATAAAAAACAAAAGAGTTAAAAAAAAAAAAAAGCAATGATTACACCCAGACCTGTACTTTGCTGAAATGCAGCATAACCTTTTAAGGATATTTTCAGATTTCATCACACATTCTTTTACTGAATGCAGTGTCATTTTAAAACTGATCTATGTAAATTACATGGCTGACTTTCAGCACTTTCAATAGATCACTGTCTCTAGAAAGCTGACCTATTATAAGACACGTTTGACAAACAACCCATGGTGCTATCAGGACAATAAACTGTGGAAATGTGTTCTATACATAGTATTATAAAATGCTCTGAAATTAAGACATTATTATATTTTAACACGATATCTCTTTATTATTTCTTGAACTCTTATGATAGTATGCTTCCAAAGTGAGTGTTGCTATATGCCTCTCCCTTTTTTGGTGTTCTTTTACAATTTGAAAATAATCATTTAGTTTCCTTTGTGGCTTTATATAAACCAATGATTTCAATTACTCTAAGTTAGAATCACCTGAAGGGATTGTTGCAACACAGAATACTGGACCCCACCCCAGGATCAAAATTAAATAATTTTTTTCAGCTTTTTTGAGGTATAATTGAAAAAAGGTGTATATAGATAGGTTGTAGAACACAATGGTAATGGTTTCATATCAGTTTAATTGTGAAATGATCACCAGTTCAGTCGCTCAATCGTGTCTGACTCTGCAACCCCATGAACTGCAGCATGCCAGGCTTCCCTGTCCATCACCAACTTCCGGAGTTTACCCAAACTCATGTTCACTGAGTCAGTGATGCCATCCAACCATCTCATCCTCTGTTGTCCGCCTCTCCTCCTGCCCTCAAACCTTCCTAACATCAGAGTCTTTTCAAATCAGTCAGCTCTTGGCATCAGGTGGCCAAAGTATTGGAGTTTCACTTTCAACATCAGTCCTTCCAATGAACACCCAGGATTGATTTCCTTTAGAATGCACTGGTTGTATCTCTTTGCAGTCCAAGGAATTCTCAAGAGTCTTCTCCAACACCACAGTTCAAAAGCATCAATTCTTCTGTGCTCTGCTTTCTTCACTGTCCAACTCTCACAACCATACATGATCACTTGAAAAACCATAGCCTTGACTAGATCGATCTTTGTTGGCAAAGTAATGTCTCTGCTTTTCAATATGTTATCTAGGCTGGTCATAACTTTCCTTCCAAGGAATAAGCATCTTTTAACTTCATGGATGCAATCACCATCTGAAGTGACTTTGGAGCCCAGAAAAATAAAGTTTGACACTGTTTCTACTGTTTCCTCATCTAATTGCCATTTAGTGATGGGACCCATTATCTTAGTTTTCTGAATGTTGGGCTTTAAGCCAACTTTTTCACTCTCCTCTTTCACTTTCATCAAGAGGCACTTGAGTTCTTCACTTTCTGCCATAAGGGTGGTGTCATCTGAATATCTGAGGCTATTGGGATTTCTCCCAGCAATCTTTATTCCAGCTTGTGCTTCCTCCAGCCCAGCATTTCTCAGGATGTACTCTGCATAAAAGTTAAATAAGCAGGGTGACAATATACAGCCTTGATGTATTCTTTTTCTTATTTGGAACCAGTCTGTTGTTCCATGTTCATTTCTAACTGTTGCTTCCTGACCTGCATACAGGTTTCTCAAGAGACAGATAAGGTGGTCTGGTATTCCCATCTCTTTCAGAATTTTCCAGTTTATTGTGATCCACACAGCCAAAGGCTTTGGCATAGTTAATAAAGTAGAAATAGATGTTTTTCTGGAACTCTCTTGCTTTTTCGATGATCTAGTGAATGTTGGCAATTTGATCTCTGCTTCCTCTGCCTTCTCAAAAACCAGCTTGAACATCTGGAAGTTCACGGTTCACATATTGCTGAAAACCTGGCTTGGAGAATTTTGAGCATTACTTTACTAGGGTGTGAGATGAGTGCAACTGTCTGGTAGTTTGAGCATTCTTTGGCATTGCCTTTCTTTGGGATTGGAATGAAAACTGACCTTTTCCAGTCTTGTGGCCACTGCTGAGTTTTCCAATTTGCTGACATATTGAGTGCAGTGCTTTCACAGTATTATATTTTAAGATTTGAAATAGCTCAACTGGAATTCCATCACCTGCACTAGCTTTGTTCGTAGTGATGCTTCCTAGGGCCCACTCGACTTCGCATTCCAGGATGTCTGGCTCTAGGTGAGTGATCACACCATCATGATTATCTGGGTCATGAAGATCTTTTTTGTACTGTTCTTCTGTGTATTCTTGCCACTTCTTAATAGCTTCTGCTTCTGTTAGGTCCCTACCATTTCTGTCCTTATTTGAGCCTATCTTTGCATGAAATATTCCCTTGGTACCTCTAATTTTCTTGAAGAGATTTCTAGTCATTCCTAATCTATTGTTTTCTTCTATTTCCTTTTTTTTTTAGTTAAAATAGTTTATTGGCATATAGTTGATTTACATTCTTGTGTTAGTTTCAGATGTACAGAGAAGTGATTCAGTTAAACATATACATATATTCATTCTTTTCAATTATTTTTATTCAATTATTCAATATATTGCCCATATAAGTTATTATAGAATATTGAATAGAGTGCCCTGATATATAGAGGTCCTTGTTGATTATCTGTTTTATATTAATATACAGATGGGTGTGTATGTTAATCCCAAACTCCTAATTTATCCTGCCCCGCCTCCTTGCTTTATGTTTTCTCTTTAGTAACCATAAATTTGTTTTCTACATCTTTGCATTGATTGCTGAGGACAGCTTTCATATCTCTCCTTGCTATTTTTTTGAACTCTGAATTCAAGTGGGTATATCTTTCCTTTTCTCCTTTGCTTTTTGCTTCTCTTCTTTTTACAGCTATTTGTAAGGCCTCCATAGACAGCCATTTTGCCTTTCTGCATTTTTTTTTTATTGGGGATGGTCTTGATTCCTGTCTTCTGTACAATGTCACAAACCTCCGTCCATGGTTCATCAGGCACTTTGTCTATTAGATCTAGTCCCTTATATCTATTTCTCATTTCCACTATATAATCGTAAGGGATTTGATTTAGGTCATACTTGATTGGTCTAATGGTTTTCCCCACTGTCTTCAATTTAAGTCTGAATTTGGCAATAAGGAGTTTACGATCTGAGCCACAGTTCACTCCTCGTCTTGTTTTTGCTGACTGTATAGAGCTTCTCCATCTTTGGCTGCAAAGATTATAATCAATCTGATTTTGGTGTTGACCATCTGGTGATGTCCATGTGTAGAGTCTTCTCTTGTGTTGTTGGAAGAGGGTGTTTGCTATGACCAGTGCGTTCTCTTGGCAAAACTCTATTAGCCTTTGCCCTGCTCCATTCTGTACTCCAAGACCAAATTTGCCCGTTACTCCAGGTATTTCTTGACTTCCTACTTTTGCATTTCAGGCCCCTATAATGAAAAGGACATCTTTTCTGGGTGTCATTTCTAAAAGGTCTTGTAGGTCTTCATAGAACTGTTCAACTTCAGCTTCTTCAGCATTACTGGTCATAGCATAGACTTGGATTGCCATGATATTGAATGGTTTGCCTTGGAAATGAACAGAGATCATTCTGTCATTTTTGAGATTGTATCCAAGTACTGCATTTTAGACTGCTTTGTTGACTATAATGGCTACTCCATTTCTTCTGAGGGATTTCTGCCCACAGCAGTAGATATAATGGTCATCTGAGTTAAATTCACCCATTCCAGTCCATATTTGCTAATTCCTAGAATGTTAACGTTCACTCTTGCCATCTCCTGTTTGACCACTTCCAATTTGCCTTGATTCATGGACCTAACATTCCAGGTTCCTATGCAATATTCCTGTTTACAGCATCAGACCTTGTTTCTACCACCAGTCAGATCCACAACTGGGTGTTGTTTTTGCTTTGGCTCCACCCCTTCATTCTTTCAGAGTTATTTCTTCACTGATCTCCAGTAGCATATTGGGCAGCTACCGAACTGTGGAGTTCATCTTTCAGTCTCTTATCTTTTTGCCTTTTCATACTGTTCATGGGATCCTCAAATAAGAATACTGAAGTGGTTTGTCATTCCCTTCTCCAGTGGACCACATTCTGTCAGACCTCTCCACCATTACCCATCCATCTTGGGTGGCCTCACATGGCATGGCTTAGTTTCATTGAGTTAGACAAGTTGTGGGCCATGTGATCAGATCAGCTAGTTGTCTGTGATTGTCGCTCCTGTGTGACAGCACAGGAGAGGCAGAGAGGAGCTACCCCACGTCCAAGGTCAGGGGCGGCAACCGAGAGGAGCTACCCCACGTCCAAGGTAAGGATCAGCGGCTTCACTTTGCTGGAGCAGGCTTGAAGTTATACCCCACTTCCAAGGGTATCACTTGTTATCACTTTCCAAGAGAAACCCAAGTAAGATGGTGGGCACTGAGAGAGGGCATCAGAGGGCAGAGAGACTGAAACCACAATCACAGAAATGATCACCAAATCAAGCTAATAGGCATTCATGACCTCACATAGTTACCTTTTTAACCCCTTCATCCCTCTGTCTGTCTCCCCTCTGGCAACCAACTCTTTGTTCTCTGTGTCTATGAGTCAGCTTCTGTTTTGGTTTGTTCATTTGTTTTGTTTTCCTTGAGATTCCACAGAACTTTTACTCAGTAGTGGGGTCCAAGCACTGGCATTTCTAACATGCCCAAAGGATGCAAATGCTGCTGGTCCAGAGAACACACATAGGATCCACTGATCAAAACAACCTGCCATCATAACAGCTTTGTTTTCTTTAACACTGACTCCTAGAAGATCTACATGTGTGCATGCTCAGTTCTGTCCAACTTTTTGTGAACATATGGAATGCAGCCCGCCAGGCTCTTCTGTCCATGGGACTTCCCAGGCCAGAATACTGGAGTGGGCTGCCATTCCCTTTTCCAGGGGATCTTCCCAACTCAGGGATTGAGCCCATGTCTCTTGCATCTCCTGCACTGGCAGGTGGGTTCTTTACCATTGAGCCACCAGAGAAGCCCTAAGAAAGAGCTACAAGCCCAGTAAACTTTCAAGTAAGAGGTGGGCAGGTGATTCTGAGAAACATGATTAACTAAAGCTCCACTTTGGTGCTGTGCAACTATATCTGGATGGATGACTTCAGGTATTGTGTGAGGACATAAGATACTAAAAGAAGAAGCAAATTTTAAAAGAGCATTAGAATGAATAGTTGTGATGAACTCTGATATTTTTGAACGTCTTCCCATGATTTGCATATTATCAGCCACCCAAGCTGAGTGGATCTGCCTCAGAACTACACTGTAAATCATTAGAGGTAGTTGTAATAGTCATTACCAACGCTTGTGTTTCACACTGAAATGTCTTTGTATGCTTACTTTCTCCTCTTCCTTTGCATTCCACTGATCATCAATCACAAAAGCAGCTTGGCCATTTCTCTCTGTCTTGCCTCAGTGAACTCTGACTTCCCTTGACCATTAACCCCTAACTGGAATGCACACAGCCTGGGACACCTCTGTGGGCCCCTATTCACCTCTCCCAGTGAGCCTGCCTTCCTGGCACTGAGCCGCAAGGCAATATTTTCCATCTGTTGAATGAAGAGCATGACACAGCCAGTTGGATAGGGTTTTGGAGTCCATGGCAAACCAACAATGCACAACTCACTTTTATTCCACAAGCCTGTGGGAGCTCAAAGAGATAAGAGGCCTTTCTGCTAGGCTGAACACAGAGCCTGGCATTCAGACACAAATTCTCCTTCCTGAAACACTCAATATGGTTTTTATTCAAGCCAGAAACATTGTGGGTTGGAATAATTTAAGGATGAATCTAATCGGAAGTTATCTTGAAATGTGTGAGTAAGCTTCTCTTTCATACACCAGCTGTTTTCTTTCCTTTGAATGTTTACTGGATGGTGGATCAGCCAGTCTTTATTATGCAGTAGCGGGGAAATTTTGTCTGTTCCAAAAAGAGCCTACAAGGCCTTTCAAAGAGTAGAGAGGAAGAATGGTTCATCGTGAGTTCAGACAAATTAGTGGGGGGTGAGGGAGGAGGAGAGACTGGTAAAATCACATCCTCAAATTAGGGAATATTTTTCTTTATAAGTATTTTTAAAAATGTTTTAGCCACAACTGCTAGTCCTCACTATCAGAATATGTGATGCAATATTGTTAAAATAGCATCGCTAAGGATACAGAAATAATTCCCCCAAACATTTAAAATTATAGGATTTTTAATAAATGTTGATAAATAAATTTTCTTAATTTACACATTGGAAGAGAAAAATTAGGTGTTAGGTATTGTTAATAGAATCATTATCTTTAAAAATCAAAATGGGAAGAAATAATCTTGGTAAAGGAGAAATGTTATGTAATGATATTTACTTGTTCAAAACATTCAGACCCCATGGACTATACAGTCCATGGAATTCTCCAGGCCAGAATACTGGAGTGGGTAGCCTTTCCCTTCTCCAGGAGATCTTCCCAACTCAGGGGTCAAACCCAGGTCTCCTGCACTGCAGGTAAATTCTTTAACAGCTGAGCCACAAGGGAAGCCCAAGAATACTGGAGTGGGTAGCCTATCCCTTCTCCAGCAGATGTTCCTGACCCAGGAATCAAACCAGGGTTTCCTGCATTGCAGGTGGATTCTTTACCAACTGAACTATCAAGGAAGCCCTCAAAACATGTCAGTTGCTCTTTAAGTGGATTGGAAAAATCAATATAGTGAAAATGAGTATACTACCCAAAGCAATCTATAGATTCAATGCAATTCCTATCAAGCTACCAGAGGTCTTTTTCAGAGAATTAGAACAAATAATTTCACAATTTGTATGGAATTACAAAAAACCTCGTACAGCCAAAGCAATCTTGAGAAAGAAGAATGGAACGGGAGGAATCAACCTATCTGACTTTAGGCTATACTACAAATCCACAGTCATTAAGACAGTATGGTACTGGCACAAAGACAGACATGTAGATCAATGGAACAAAATAGAAAGCCCAGAGATAAATCCACGCATCTATGGACACCTTATCTTTGACAAAGGAGGCATGAATATACAATGGAGAAAAGACAATCTCTTTAACAAGTGGTGCTGGGAAAACTGGACAGCCACTTGTAAAAGGATGAAACTAGAACACTTTCTAACACCATACACAAAAATAAACTCAAAATGGATCAAAGATCTAAGCATAAGACCAGAAACTATAAAACTCATAGAGGATAACATAGGCAAAACACTGTCCCACATAAACCAAAGTGGGATCCTCTATGATCCACCTCCCAGAATATTGGAAATAAAAGCATGAATAAACAAATGGGACCTAATTAAAATTAAAAGCTTCTGCACAACAAAGGAAACTATAAGCAAGGTGAAAAGACAACCTTCAGAATGGGAGAAAATAATAGCCAATGAAGCAACGGACAAACAATTAATCTCAAAAATATACAAGCAACTCCTGCAGCTCCATTCTAGAAAAATAAAAGACCCAATCAAAAAGTGGGCCAAAGAACTTAACAGACATTTCTCCAAAGAAGACATAAAAATGGCTAACAAACACATGAAAACATGCTCAACATCACTCATTATCAGAGAAATGCAAATCAAAACCACAATGAGGTACCATTTTACACCAGTCAGAATGGCAGCAATCCAAAAATCTACAAGCAATAAATGCTGGAGAGGATGTGGAGAAAAGGGAACACTCTTACATTGTTGGTAGGAATGCAAACTAGTACAGCCACTATGGAAAACAGTGTGGAGGTTCCTTAAAAAACTGCAAATAGACCTGCCATATGACCCAGCAATCCCACTGCTGGGCATACACACCGAGGAAACCAGAATTGAAAGAGACACATGTACCCCAATGTTCATCGATGCTTTGTTTACAATAGCCAGGACATGGAAGCAACCTAGATGCCCATCAACTGACGAATGGATAAGAAAGCTGTGGTACATATACACAATGGAATATTATTCAGCATTAAAAAAAAATTCATTTGAATCAGTTCTACTCAGGTGGATGGAACTGGAGCCTATTATCCAGAGTGAAGTAAGCCAGAAGGAAAAACAATACAGTATACTAACGCATATATATGGAATTTAGAAAGATGGTAACGAGAACCCTGTATGCAAAAGGAACGCAGATGTATAGAACAGACTCGTGGACTCTGTGGAAAAGGGCAAGGGTGGGATGATATGGGAGAATGGCATTGAAACATGTTAATTATCATATGCGAAATCAATCGCCAGCCCAGGGTTGATGCTCGGGGCTGGTGCACCAGGATGACCTAGGGGGAGGGAATCGGGAGGGAGGAGGGAGGGGGGTTCTGGAGGGGGAGCATATGTAAATCCATGACGGTTTCATGTCATTGTATGGCAAAACCAACACAATAAAGTAAAGAAAATTAAAAAAAAAAAAAAAAGAATTGACTTATACTTGCTGGTGTGGTTTCTCAAGTCTCTTCATGACTACACCCAAATTCTCTCCAGTCATACAGTACTCATATTAAAGATCCAAAATATTCTGACATTTTCCCCTATGTTTTCTCTAGCTGAAATTCCCTTTATCATCAATTTTCCATATTAAAATTCAACCTACAGAGGATACTCTAGTTATTTAATCTTTCTAAATCTTCCTTCTTTCATTAATACCTATCCCTCTGGAAATCACATTTTAACTATTTTGTGCTCTGGATGGCATTTGGGTCTCTTCTTGGTGACAGTTCTGTTTGCAACTACACAATAGCTATATTTTATTGCACCTGCACTGCCTTTAGACTCTGTGCTAGGTATTATACAAGTGTTACTTCATTTTATCTCTACATCAACTTTTTGAAATTAATATTAGTGATGTTATCTTCATTAGCAATAAGAAAACAGAGTTCAAAAAGGCTGAGACACTTGTCCAATGATGTGTTGTGGTCAAAGTGGAATTTAAGCTTGAATGTTCCTGATTAAAAAAGTTCAATTTTGAGAGGTAGAAGACCTAAATAGACATTTCTCAGAAGAAGAAATACAGATGGCCAATAGGCACAGGTAAGATGCTCACTTTCCCTTATTATTAGAGAAATGCAAATGAAAGCTAACTGAGGCACCACCTCACACAGGTCAGAACGCGAGTGTCCTCAGTTGCTCAGTTGTGTATAGCTCTTGTGACCCTGTGGACCATAGCTTGCCAGGCTTTTCTGTCCATGGGATTCTCCAGGCATGAACACTGGAACAGGTTACCATTTCCCCCTCCAGGGCATCTTCCCACCCCAGGGACTGACCCATGTTTCCGGTATCTCTTGCATTGGCAGGCAAGTTCTTTACCACTGAGCCGCCTGGAAAGCCCACAGATCAGAATAGCCATCATTCAAAAGTCTACAGATAATAAAGGCTGGAGAGGTTTTTGAGAAAAGGGAACCCTCCTACACTGTTGATGAGAATATAAATTGGTGCAGCCACTATGGAGAATAGTATGGAGTGTCCTTAAAAAACAATATGATTTTGCAATTTCTTTCCTGGGTATATATCTAGAGAATACTATAATTTGAAAGATACATGCACCCAAGTGTTCAAAGCAGCACTACTTACAATAACCAAGATATGGAAGCAACCTAAATGCTCATCAACAGATGAATGGATAAAGAAGATGTGATTGATACAAGTATATAATGGAATATCATTCACCCACACACACAAAAATGCAACAATACCATCTGCAGCAACATGGGTGGATCTAGAGGTTATCACACTAAGCGAGAAAGACAATAACAAATACTATACAATATCACTTATATACAAATCTAAAAATGTGACACAGATGAACTCATTTATGAAGCAGAAAAGACTTACATAGAAAACAAACTTACGGTTACCAAAGAGTCTAGTGGGTAGGGGAGGGATAAATTAGGAGTTTGATATTAGCAGATACAAACTACTATCTCTAAAATAGATAAGCAAAAGGGACCTACTGTATATCACAGATACTATATTCAACATCCTGTAATAAACCATAATGGAAAAAAATACAAAAAAGAATATATACACATGTATAACTGAACCACTTTCCTGTACCCCAGAAACAACATTGTGAATCAAGTATGAGTCAATGAAAAAATTAAAAAGCCCAATGTTCTTTTTCTCTGTTTTAGTTTTGTGGGTGTTTTTGTGGACATGTACCAACTACAGAGCCTGATCTACTCTCTATAGATTTCAATGCATCTGTTTTGGTACTGATATTGCCAATGAATTTTATAGGACTAAGTCAAATCTACAAAAACTTGGTCAAGTTCATAGAAAATGGAATATAAAACTGCTATTGGTTTTGTTCAGATATAGGTCTCAGATTCTACAATTGCTACCTATGAAATAATTCCTGAATATACACTCAAAGGACTCAGGCATGTAAGGTTTATGTGTGCATGTATAAATGTGTGGTATAATCATCCACCGATTTTCAGATAAAAGACAATGTATTCCTTTAACATCTGTCACTCACTGTTTCACTCCTTAATTGAATTCTTTATGCTACTTTTGGTAGTTAAAGAGAATATGAATTTTTACGTTAAACAACCTTCATTTTGTTAATACTTGGTTAGGAATAGGCATTTCTTACACAGAAGAGCTATACAAAAAAGATCTTCATGACCCAGATAACCACGATGGTGTGATTAGTCACCTAGAGCCAGACATCCTGGAATGAGAAGTCAAGTGGGCCTTAGGAAGCATCAGTATGAACAAAGCTAGTGGAGGTTATGGAATTCCAGCTGAGCTACTTCAAATCCTAAAAGATGATGCTGTGAAATTGCTGCACTCAATATGCCAGCAAATTGGGAAAACAAAGCAGTGGCCAGCGAAACTAAGATGGCGGAGGAATAGGACGGGGAGAACACTCTCTCCCCAATAAATATACCAAAAGAACTTTTAAAGGCCGAGCAAACTCCAAAAAACAGGAACTGAATGCTGGCAGAGGACATCGGGCATCTGGAGAGGCGACCCAGTGCCGACGTGAGGAGTAACAGTGAGGAAACCTAGACTCACCCACCAGAAAACCACACAAGCCTTTCCACCCAGGAAACTTCGACAAACCACGCATCCAACCCCTCCCATAGAGAGGAATCCCCACAATAAAGGGACAACACAGCAAGATAAACAAGATGAAAAGGCAGAGAAATACCCAGCAAGTAAAGGAACAGGATAAATACCCCCTAGACCAAACAAAAGACGAAGAGATAGGAAGTCTACCTGACAAAGAATTCCGAATAATGATAGTGAAAATGATCCAAAACCTGGAAAATAAGTTGGAGTTACAGCTCAATAACCTGCAGGCAAGGATTAAGAAGATGCAGGTAAGCTTTAACAAAGACTTAGAAGAAATGAAAAAGAGACAAAATACAATGAATAATGCAATAAATGAGATCAAAAACACTCTGGAGGGAACCAACAGTAGAATAACAGAGATAGAAGACAGAATAAGTGAGGTAGAAGACAGAATGACAGAAATAAATGAAACAGAAAGGAAAAATGAAAAAAGAATTAAAAGAAATGAAGACAACCTTAGAGACCTCTGGGACAATATTAAACGCACCAATATTCGAATCATAGGAGTCCCAGAAGAAGAAGACAAAAAGAAAGACCATCAGAAAATTCTTGAAGAGATAATTGTAGAAAACTTCCCTAAATTGGGGAAGCAAATAGCCACTCAGGTCCAAGAAACACAGAGAATCCCAAATAGAATGAACCCCAAGCGGGACACCCCAAGACACATATTAATCAAATTGGCAAATATCAAATACAAAGACCAAATATTAAAAGCAGCAAGGGAGAAGCAAAAGATAACTCACAAGGGGACTCCCATAAGGATAACAGCTGATCTCTCAACAGAAACGCTTCAGGCCAGAAGGGAATGGCAAAACATACTTAAAGTCATGGAAGAAAACAATCTACAACCCCGACTACTCTACCCAGCAAGGATCTCATTCAAATTTGAAGGAGAATTCAAAATTTTCTCAGACAAGCAGAAACTGAGAGAATTCAGCAACACCAAACCAGCCCTCCAACAAATGCTAAAGGATCTTTCCTAGATAGGAAACACCGATGGGATAGATAATCTGGAGCCCAAAACAATAAAATAAATGGCAGCGGGATCATACTTATCAATAATTACCTTAAATGTAAACGGGCTGAATGCCCCAACCAAAAGACAAAGATTGGCCAATTGGATACAGAAACAAGACCCCTATATATGTTGTCTACAAGAGACCCACCTCAAACCTAGGGACACATATAGACTGAAAGTTAAAGGCTGGAAAAAGATATTCCATGCAAATAAAGACCAAAAGAAAGCAGGAGTGGCAATACTCATATCTGATAAAGTAGACTTTAAAATAAAGGCAGTGAAAAGAGATAAAGATGGACATTACATAATGATCAAAGGATCAATCGAGGAAGAAGAAATAACAATTATAAATATTTATGCACCTAACATAGGAGCTCCACAATATGTAAGGCAAATGCTAACAAATATGAAAGGGGAAATCAACAACAACACAATAATAGCAGGAGACTTTAATACACCACTCACACCAATGGATAGATCAACTAGACAGAAAAGTAACAAGGAAATTCAAACTTTAAATTGAATTCACCTTTAAATTAAATTCACCTTTTTCTCAAGTGCACACGGGACCTTCTCCAGGATAGATCACATCCTGGGCCATAAATCTAACCTTGATAAATTCAAAAATATTGAAATCATCCCAAGCATCTTTTCTGACCACAATGCAGTGAGATTAGATATCAACTACAGGAGAAAACCTCTCAAAACTTCCAACATATGGAGGCTCAACAACACACTGCTGAATAACCAACAAATCGCAGAAGAAATTAAAAATGAAATTCAGTTATGCATGGAAACGAATGAAAATGAAAACACAACAGCTCAAAACCTATGGGACACTGTGAAAGCAATGCTAAGGGGAAAGTTCATAGCAATACAAGCTCACCTCAGGAAACAAGAGAAAAATCAAATAAATGACCTTACTATACACCTAAAGCAACTAGAAAGGGAAGAGATGCAGAAGCCCAGGTCTAGTAGAAGGAAAGAAATCTTAAAGATCAGGGCAGAAATTAATGCAAAGGAATCAAAAGTGACCATAGCAAAAATCAACCAAGCCAAAAGCTGGTTCTTTGAGAAGATAAATAAAATTGACAAACCGTTAGCCAGACTCATCAAGAAACAAAGGGAGAAGAACCAAATCAACAGAATTAGAAATGAAAACGGAGAGATCACAACAGAAAACACAGAAATACAAAGGATCATAAGAGACTATTATCAGCAACTATATGCAAATAAACTGGACAATTTGGATGAAATGGACAAATTCCTAGAAAAGTACAACTTTCCAAGACTAAACCAGGAAGAGATAGATAATATTAATAGACCCATCACAAGCATGGAAATTGAAACCGTAATCAGAAATCTTCCAAAAAACAAAAGCCCAGGACCAGATGGCTTCACAGCTGAATTCTACCAAAAATTTAGAGAAGAGCTAACACCTATTCTACTCAAACTCTTCCAGAAAATTGCAGACGAAGGTAAACTTCCAAACTCATTCTATGAGGCCTCCATCACCCTAATTCCAAAACCTGGCAAAGATGCCACAAAAAAAGAAAACTACAGGCCAATATCACTGATGAACTTAGACGCAAAAATCCTCAACAAAATTCTAGCAAATAGAATCCAACAACACATCAAAAAGATCATACATCATGATCAAGTAGGCTTTATCCCAGGGATGCAAGGATTCTTCAATATTCGTAAATCGATCAATGTAATACACCACATTAACAAATTAAAAAATAAAAATCACATGATTATCTCAATAGATGCAGAGAAAGCCTTTGACAAAATTCAACATCCATTTATGATAAAAACCCTCCAAAAAGCAGGAATAGAAGGAACATACCTCAACATAATAAAAGCTATATATGACAAACCCACAGCAAACATTATCCTCAATGGTGAAAAACTGGAAGCATTCCCCCTGAAATCAGAGACAAGACAAGGGTGCCCACTCTCACCACTACTATTCAACATAGTTTTGGAAGTTTTGGCCACAGCAATCAGAGCAGATAAAGAAATCAAAGGAATACAGATTGGAAAAGAAGAAGTAAAACTCTCTCTGTTTGCAGATGACATGATCCTCTATATTGAAAACCCTAAAGACTCTACGAGAAAATTACTAGAGCTAATCAGTGAATATAGCAAAGTTTCAGGATACAAAATCAACACACAGAAATCCCTGGCATTCCTATACACTAACAGTGAGAAATCAGAAAGAGAAATTAAGGAAACAATTCCATTCACCATCGAAACAAAAAGAATAAAATACTTAGGAGTATTTCTACCTAAAGAATCAAAAGACTTGTATATAGAAAACTATAGAACACTGATAAAAGAAATCAAGGAGGACACAAACAGATGGAGAAATGTACCATGCTCATGGATTGGAAGAATCAATATAGTGAAAATAAGTATACTACCTAAAGCAATCTATAGATTCAGTGCAATTCCTATCAAGCTACCAGAGGTCCTCTTCAAAGAATTAGAACAAATAATTTCTCAATTTGTATGGAAATACAAAAAACCTCGTATAGCCAAAGCAATCTTGAGAAAGAAGAATGGAACTGGCGGAATCAACCTACCTGACTTTAGGCTATACTACAAATCCACAGTCATTAAGACAGTATGGTACTGGCACAAAGACAGAAACATAGATCAATGGAACAGAATAGAAAGCCCAGAGATAAATCCACGCATCTATGGACACCTTATCTTTGACAAAGGAGGCAAGAATATACAATGGAGAAAAGACAACCTCTTTAACAAGTGGTGCTGGGAAAACTGGACAGCCACTTGTAAAAGAATGAAACTAGATCACTTTCTAACACCATACACAAAGATAAACTCAAAATGGATCAAAGATCTAAGCATAAGACCAGAAACTATAAAACTCCTAGAGGATAACATAGGCAAAACACTCTCTGCTATAATCCAAAGCGGGATACTCCATGACCCACCTCCCAGAATATTGGAAATAAAAACACGAATAAACAAATGGGACCTAATTAAAATTAAAAGCTTTTGCACAACAAAGGAAACTATAAGCAAGGTGAAAAGACAGCCTTCAGAATGGGAGAAAATAATAGCCAATGAAGCAACAGACAAACAATTAATCTCAAAAATATACAAACAACTCCTGCAGCTCCATTCTAGAAAAATAAACAACCCAATTAAAAAGTGGGCCAAAGAACTTAACAGACATTTCTCCAAAGAAGATATAAAAATGGCTAACAAACACATGAAAAGATGCTCAACATCACTCATTATCAGAGAAATGCAAATCAAAACCACAATGAGGTACCACTTTACACCAGTCAGAATGGCTGCCATCCAAAAGTCTACAAGCAATAAATGCTGGAGAGGATGTGGAGAAAAGGGAACCCTCTTACACTGTTGGTGGGAATGCAAACTAGTACAGCCACTATGGAAAACAGTGTGGAGGTTCCTTAAAAAGCTGCAAATAGACCTGCCATATGACCCGGCAATCCCACTGCTGGGCATATACACCGAGGAAACCAGAATTGAAAGAGCCACGTGCACCCCAATGTTCATCGCTGCATTGTTTACAATAGCCAGGACATGGAAGCAACCTAGATGCCCATCAACTGACGAATGGATAAGAAAGCTGTGGTATATATACACAATGGAATATTACTCAGCATTAAAAAAAAATTCATTTGAAGCAATTCTACTCAGATGGACGAAACTGGAGCCCATTATCCAGAGTGAAGTAAGCCAGAAGCAAAAACAACAATACAGTATATTAACACATATATATGGAATTTAGAAAGACAGTAATGAGAACCCAACATGGGAGACAACAAAAGGAACGCAGATGTATAGAATAGACTTGTGGACTTTGTGGATGAGGGTAAGGGTGGGATGAGATGGGAGAAGGGCATTGAAGCATGTTAATTGTCATGTGTCTAATCAATCGCCAGCCCAGGATTGATGCTCGGGACTGGTGCAG
>ML663566.1:12671447-12734027 GCA_007570785.1 Antilocapra americana | reverse complement strand
CCATGGTGATATCATGACAATGTATGGCAAAAACAATAATAATAAAATAAAAAAAAAAAGCAGTGGCCACAGGACTGGTAAAGGTCAGTTTTCATTCCAATCCCAAAGAAAACCAATGCCAAAGAATGCTCAAACTACCACACAATTGCACTTATTTCACATGCTACCAAGGTAATTCTCAAAATCCTTTGAGCAAGGCTTAAACAATATGGGAACCAAGAACTTCTAGATGTACAAACTGGACTGAGAAAAGACAGAGGAATCAGAGATCAAATTGCCAACATCTGTTGGATCATAGAAAAAGCTAGAGATTCCAGAAAAACATCTACTTCTGCTTCATTGACTACAGTAAAACCTTTTACTGTGTGGATCACAATAAACTGTGGAAAATTCTTAAAGAGAAGGGAATATCAGACCACCTTACCTGCCTCCTGAGAAATCTGTATGCAGGTCAAGAAGCAACAATCAGAATTGGACATGGAACAACAGAATGGTTCCAAATTGGGAAAGGAGTAGGTCAAGGCTGTATATTGTCACCCTGCTTATTTAACTTATATGCAGAGTACATCATAAGAAATGCTGGGCTGGAGGAAGCACAAGCTGAAATCAAGATTGCATGGAGAAATATTAATAACCTCAGGTATGCAGATGACACCACCCTTATGGCAGAAAGCAAAGCAAAATTAAAGACCCTCTTGATGAAGGTGAAAGACAAGAGTGAAAAAGCCAGCTTAAAACTCAACATTCAGAAAACAAAGATCATGGCATCTGGTCCCATCACTTCATGGCAAATAGATGAGGAAACAATGGAAACAGTGACAGATTTTATTTTCTTGGGTTCCAAAGTCACCACAGACGGTGACTGCAGCCATGAAATTAAAAAATCCTTGCTCCTTGGAAGAAAAGCTATGACCAACCTAGATAGCGTATTAAAAAGAAGAGACATTACTTTGCCAACAAATATCCCTCTAGTCAAAGGTATGGTCTTTCCAGTAGTCATGTATAAATGTGAGAGTTGGACATAAAATAGGCTGAGTGCCAAAGAATTGATGCTTTCGAACTGTGGTGTTGAAGCAAACTCTTGAGAGTCCCTTGGACAGCAAGGAGATCCAACCAGTCAATCCTAAAGGAAATCAACA
This sequence comes from Antilocapra americana, assembly GCA_007570785.1. NCBI lineage: Eukaryota > Metazoa > Chordata > Mammalia > Artiodactyla > Antilocapridae > Antilocapra > Antilocapra americana. The sequence goes on along the minus strand of ML663566.1, from coordinate 12,732,888 downwards.
CTGAATATTCACTGGAAGGACTGAGGCTGAAGCTGAAACTTCAATACTTTGGCCACCTGACGTGAAGAACCAACTCACTGGAAAAGACCTTGATGCTGAGAAAGACTGAAGGCAGAAAGAGAAGGGGATGACAGAGGATGATATGGTTGGATGGCATCACCAACTCAATGGACATGAGTTTGAGAAAACTCTGGGAGATGGTGAAGGACAGAGAAGCCTGGTGTGCTGTAGTCTGTGGGATCACAGGGAGTTTGACATGACTGAGTGACTGAACAACAACAGGCATTTGTTCGCTTATTGTTTTGCTATGCATAACCCCCCAGACACTAACCCTCCAGGCTCCTCTGCCTATGGAATCTTCCAGCCAAGTATACTGAAGTGGGTTGCCATTTCCTACTCCAGGGGTGCATTCCAACCCAGGGATCGAATCCACATCTCCTGCGTCTCCTGCATTGGCAGACGGATTCTTTACCACTGTGCCACTTTGGAAGCATTTCACCCTTAGTGTTTTTGTGAATTGTTTCTTGAAACTTAGGGGAGATTTATTTGCAATAAGCTTTGAGCCTTGTTCCTCCTAAACAAGTAAGACCAAGATCTTTGATACCTAAATATACTAAAGAAGAATACTTGTGGAAAGTAACTCAACAACTATAAACTTTGAACCAAAGAAATGTTACAAACTTTTCTCTATTCAAGGTCTGTATCAAAACATATTGCCTCTCAGCCTATAATCAATTATGATCATGATTACATAGACACTTTATACATTCATTTGTCCTTTTCAAGTCTGATTAACAAAAATGTATCTTTACCAATTGTAGTGTAACAGGATGTATGTATGTGTGTAAGAAGCAAACGTATTGAATTAACTGTAGAAAAATTCACAATCTTTTGTTTCTGTTCTACTTTAAAATGCTACAAAATTTACATAGACCAAAATTTAGTATCCTTCTGAATATAAATTTTGGACAGTGTCACTTGATAATAAAATACTTATATACAGATGCAGTGTACCATTACAAAACTCACAGTCTATTTTGTGTACATATATAATTACTGAAAGAAATAAAATGTTATGGCTCCAATCTTCCTCGCTTCCAAACTACCCTTTATTTTCAGTTAGAAGAATTTTTCTAAAATGGAAACAAGAGTATAACATGTCCTTCCAGTCCTTCACACACTCCATGACTCATGATAAAGTTCAAATTTGTTGGCTTATCCCTTCAAATAGTTTTTTTTTAATTGAAGGATGATTGCTTTACAATATTGTGTTCGTTTCTGCCAAAACATCATCATACCATGAATCAGCCATTGGTATACATATGCCCCCTCCCTCTGGAACCTCTGTCCCACTCCCACCCACCCCTCTATGTTGTCATGGAGCCCCAGTTTGAGTCCCCATGTCATACAGCAAATTCTCACTGGCTATCAGTTTTACATATGGTAGTGTATATGCATCTATGCTATTCTCTCCATTTGTCCAACCCTCTCCTTCCTCCCACTCCCCGTGTTCATAAGTCTGTTCTCTATGTCTGTGTCTCCACTGCTGCCCTAAAAACAGGTTCAACAGTAATGTCTTTCTAGTTTCCATAAAAATGTGTTAATACACAATATTTGTTTTTCTCTTTCTGACTTATTCACTCTGTATAAGGTCCATGCGAAAAACTGACTCCCTAGACAAGACACTGATCTGGGAAAGGCAGATTAAAGGCAAGGGGGAGAAGGGGACGACAGAAAATGAGATGGTTGGATGGCATCACCAACTTGATGGATATGAGTTTGAGCAAGCTCCAGGAGTTGCTGATGGACAGGGAAGCCTGGCATGCTGCAGTCCATGGGTCTGCAGAGTCAGACAGGACTCAGCGACTGAACTGACAGGTCCAAATTGTATTTTACATGGTTCCTCCCTACATCTCTAGCCTTAAATAAGAAGACATAGATCTTTTTATTTACTGAATTACCCACTTAATTTGGGAGAATCTGGAGGTAGTTAACGAAGGAAATGATGTAAAAAAAACTCTTAAAGAAGAGATGGACATTGACGAGTAGAGGAAAAAAGAGGTGCAAGTAAGTGTGCAGGGTGTGAGGTGTTGCAGGCTAGGGCAGAGGATGAGAATCAGAGAGGCGTGGGTTGCCAGAAGCAGAAGAGTTTACAATGAGAATAAGTGTAACTGTGAACTAGAATCTGGATAAAGGATGGAAGTTGCTACTTTTAAAATTCACAGATGCTTCCTAGATTTTTAGAATTAGAAAGGGTCTCAGAAATTGAAGAGAGGAGATGAAGAAGAAAGAAGTAAGCTTAGTCCTCTAATACAACTCAGCTTTACAATTTTATTCTATACTAATGATATTTCAGCAAAATTATTTTTTCTGCTAGTAATAAATCCACCCAACATTATTACACACTTATTTACCAAGTTAGATCCTGAAGCATATAGAAATCTTTTCACATTCAATACTGTTAAGCCATCATTATTTCCCATGTAACACTAGACAGTTAATAAATGGAGTCCTAGGTAGATGTATCCTTAATTCTTAACAGTTAAAGCCATGTATTGCAGCAATGGAAGATCACAAGCCTGTATTCTTAGCTTTAGCTGCTGAGTAGTGATTCAGGTCATGGCTTTCTTTTCCTTTCCAGTAATTATTTAGTACTGTTGATAACGTTCATTTCCACTGTGTCCTGTTTAAAAATGCAGTAATATATTTCTTTTCCAAATGTCATCTTAGTATTACATAGCACCTAAAACTTCCCCGATACATTTACAAAGAGCCTTGAGAGGAACAGGAGAAGGAAAAGCTGATTCTCATTACTCTTTTGAAGTTGAGACTAAAAACAAAAGATAAGAGTAGGAAATTACTTATATCCGAGCCAGCTTCCTATCATCATTAATGAAGTTATCTTCATCTTTTTGAGTTGTTTACTGTTCTGACTTAATATAAAAAGTTGCTAGTTCTTAAACACACTGTTTTCTTTTGAGGTTAGTATAAAGTAGATAATAAACTATCCATAAACCACAAAAATGAACATATAAATCTACTGTGCAGTTTTTATTATGCTTCAGACTTTTTATATTCCTCACGTATTGATTATGAATGACTGGTTTACATTTAAATTCTTTTTCTAGGCTTTGAAATTAAATTAAGAGGATAAAGAAAGATCATTTTTACTGTTTTAATTTGAAGTGAATCTGTTTTATAAATTTCTATTAAGATTTATTAAATGCATCAGTTTCCTAAAAATCTATCTTAGTAAAATTTATTGAAAAGCATAATTTTATTAGTAACTTCATTAGTTAAATTGTATTTACAAAATGCTTCCCCATAAAATGTAAACTAAGTGTCCCTGCATGGAGACAAAAGATTAGCTATCATTTCTCTTTCTTTTACATCCTTCAAGTTTAGTGGGGCTTATGCAGAGTCTCTATAGCTGTTTGCTATTTTTCATTGTGTCTTTAAGGTCCATCTCATGGACATAATAACTATATCCACAATTTGATTGAGTGCTACATTTCTTCCTTCTGATACAGCAGACTCAGCTTCATTCATCAGATTGGGAAGACATAACTGTGAGTTAAGTGAGAGTATATTATTCCTACAAATTTAAAAGACTGTTATCAACTATTTCATAATCCAGACAAAATAATACCTTAACAGGAAGAGCTTTCAATTTAATTTGTCACATATCATATGCTTTTCAGGCTCTGTTGTTTTTCATGATATATATTTGTATACTTTACAGCATTTCTGAAAATCAGGTGCAAAACATCTGAAACTTGTTTTCCAAGTTTTGTGTACCCTCTTGTCATTTTATTTCTCATTGAAGATACATCTATTGTCTCCGGTTAAAGGGCATAGAAAGCCCAGAGGCCTCTTGATCAACTCCTCGCCAAGCATTTTAAGCAGAACACTTTTCCCATTGTAGAGTGCACTAAAAAGAAAATTTCCCCCTGAAATTAGGACTTTCTATTTAATGTATTTCTCACAGTGCCTTTATTTTTCCCTCACAGAACTGCAAAGCTATGACAACAGACTTCCAAGAGCTTCAGGGACAGAATATCTTCCGTTAGCAGCAGTCCAGCACTACTAGTCTCTGTGACCATTTATACCAGCCCCTAGATATGCTTCTTCCCTATGGAAGAGATACAGAGGACATTTTGGTCAGTCCCTGAAGCCGGAGCAAAATTCAGAGATGTGTTCATACGTATTTCTTTCTCTGTTTTGGGTCTGGTGTGAAGTGGGACCAGGAGGTAGCCTGCCACAACAGATAACCAAAGCCAGATGCCAGTTAGATTGTCACACTCATCTATGGACAGAGCAGGTACTTTGCCGCCACCTGGTTTTTGAGACAGCACCGGTTACCAGAAAGGAATCATTAATACAGTGTATTTTATTTCTGCCTCTGAAAAGGGCTAGCAGCTATCTCATACTATGTCATTTCATCTCTGTGCTTTGGTTTCTTTATCTGTTGACCAGAGATAAGAACAACTACTTTTAAAGAGCAGAAAAAGAAACACACAGGTGGGAAGCCAAGTGTGAAGATAAAATATTAAGCTACTACCATGGTTTCAAATTTTGGCTAAATAATTTTCTTACTACTTTAATTTATATTAGATATATAACCCAAATCAACAATCTGTAGTTATGGGTATGAGTTAACCTTCCTTAATCCATTGAGCTTAAAGTCTTCTTCAGGGTAATATCTTTTTCTGCTGCCAAAGGGAGTTTCTGAAAACATTAAACTGATCATGCCATTTCTATGTTGCAAATAATTTAATAGCTCCCTTTAGATTCTCCTGAAACTGGACCTTAACTACATTTATGATTGTATTTTCTGCCACACTTGCAGGTACAGGTTGAATTCTGCTGCTGTTGCTGCTTAGTAGCTTCAGTCGTGTCCAACTCTGTGTGACCCTATGACCCATAGCCCCCCAGTGTCTGTGGAATTCTCCAGGCAAGAGTACTGGAGTGGGTTGCCATGCCCCGCTCCAGAGGATCTTCCCAACCCAGAGTTCAAACCTGGGTCTCCTGCATTGCAGGCAGATTCTTTATCACTCAGTCACCAGGGAAGCCCTCCACATAGAGTTCCACCCACACTGAACTACTGTAGCTCCTGATTCAACACACCTATTCCTTTATTTACATTTCTGAATTCCATGGTGTTACCATCTTGTTTTCTTCAGCAGCCCTGGATGCAAAAGACTTTGAGACCTTGTGGGTTGAATGAGCTCATAACTGTGTCTCACTTAGAGCTCACAAGGCATCACTACATACCTCGTCTCATTTAATTCGCAACACTGTGAGTTGGGAGGGCAGGAATTACCATATTCTCCAGGAAACTGAAGTTTCAGCAGAGTAACCCGTTTACCTAAGGTCTCAAAGCTGGCAAGTGATATAGCCAAGATTCTACCACCCTTTTACTAATCACCTTTATATTAAACCTCATTAATACCATGTATATATGATTGTCATATATAATGACACTATGATTTTGGTGTCATTATCATTTGCTTGTTTATTTAGCTCCTTCTGGGGATTGTTACATATAGACTCCCTGAAGTAACATGGAAAAAAATACATTTATTCAAATAAAACAAAATCATGGCTTACTGTAAAACTCCATGAATGACTCAATGTACAGCTAAATGCTTTCTGTATGAAATGAATTTGTTCAATTAACCCTACAAAAATTGTTTGGCACCTTGTATTCATCCATTATGCATGTTTTCATTTACCCTTTTTGCAGATGCGTGGTATCCTCTGTGTGCCAGGCTCCCTGTTAGATGCTAGGAAACAAAATCTGAGCCCCTTCCCTCAAGGAATTCTCTGTCTAGTGAAATAGGGACCTAGACAGCTTGGGCTATTATCATAACGAAATACCATCGACTGGGTGACTTAAACAATAGACACTTTAATTTTCTGGAAGCTACAAGTTCAAGATCAGGGTGCTACATTTTTAAAGTTAGGGTAGAAGTGTGAAAGAGATCAAATATTGATCATCTAAGTTTTTGCCAAAACAATATTCTTTAAATAGAGTGTGCATGCATGCTAAGTCGCTTCAGTTGTGTTCAACTTTGTGAACCTATGGACTGTAGCCTGCCAGGCTCCTCTTTCCTACTTACTTCCTCAAAAGTTATTTCAAATGTTAAAAATTTCCCACAAGTCTCCACGAGGCCACTTCCACCATAACTGCCAAAAGCCATATTCGGCCGTTTCTGATGGCTACAATCTTTTAGTCTCAGATGGTGACTACTCAGAAAAATTCAAATTCGAGGCTTGAGGAAGATCAATTCTTAGTTTTTGTTTGGAGTATGAGTTTGTTTAAAGAAAAGTTAAAGCACTTGAGAGTAAATGAAGTTGGCAACAGTATAAGAATAAAAGAATGTTAGTGCTGTCAGGGCATTTTTAGGCAATGGGAAATATAGATCAGCAGCTTCAGTTCAGTTGCTCAGTCATGTCTGACTCTTTGCGACCCCGTGGACTGCAGCACGCCAGACTTCCTTGTCCATCACCAACTCCCAGAGTTTACCCAAACTCATCTCCGTTGAGTTGGTGATGCCATCCAACCATCTCATCCTCTGTCATCCCCTTCTCCTCCTGCCTTCAATCTTTCCCAGCATCAGGGTCTTTCAAATGAGTCAGCTTTTGGCATCAGGTAGCCAAAGTATTGGATTTTCAGCTTCAACATCACTCCTTCCAGTGACACTCGGGACTGATTTCCTTTAGGATGGACTGGTTGTATCTCCTTGCAGCCCAAGGGACTCTCAAGAGTCTTCGCCAACACAGTTCAAAAGCATCAATTCTTCAGTGCTCAGCTTTCTTTATAGTCCAACTCTCACATCCATACATGAGCACTGGAAAAACCATAGCCTTGACTAGATGGACTTTGTTGGCAAAGGTAAATAAAAGGCAAAGCTTTGTTGGCAAAGTAACAGCTTCAGAAGTTGCTAAAATTTGGAGACCAATTTGGAAATCACTTTGAAATGATCTCCATCATTCAGGTGATGGATCTGTGTGTGTTCTTTACTCCTGGAATGGGAGGAATGCTAAAGATCAGAATGCACTTTTAACACTGTGACTGAGAACTCGGGTCTTGTTTGCCACCAAATTACTGTTGCAGGAATTTCTTTATCACTTTGGGCAAGACACTCAAAATGTCCTAGGCTCAACAGGAACATTGGTAACATGGGAGATAAAAATGATTTCAGAGTTCTAGTTGAGGATTAAGTGGGATAACGCATAAAGGGCTGATCAGATGCCTGACATTCACTTCATCCTCAGAAAGTGCTACTTAATATTATTATTAACATCATTATTAGCCTATGTACAAAAATTGGCAGGCTTGCCTTTCACCAGTTGTTGGTTTCTTAAACAACTATCAATCACAATCTTTTCCACTGTACACATAGAATACTTGATAAAACATAAAGGGTCTATTTTATGGCTTAGAAAACATCACTAGTGAGAGTCAGGAAAAAGCACCTGGTGACTGTTAGTATATTCACCATCTACAGGAAATTCAATTCAATGAAGAAAGGAAATCCAACATCAGTCTGGACCAACTGTCAGACTTTAACATTGATTTTCGTGAGTGTGGAGTGATAATCTTTAAGCCAAGTTTCTTAGAGAGAAAGCTTTACAAGGGGGTTGTCTGATAGTTAAGTCTGTTTTAAAAGATAGTTCTGTAAACATGCTAAAGTGCTTCCTGCCTTGGACTAGTTCTTGCTGAATGACAGGGTGCTGTACAGCCTGAGTGCCTGGAGCTGAAAACGCAGGAAGCTATAGCTCATTCTTAATGAATAAATCATGTGTGTTCCTGCTGTCAATTCTGCTAACGCTTTTGTAGAAGCCAAGGCTAATGCTGTGGTAAACTATCAATAATTAGGACCAAGCAGGTCAGCTATTTAGTACCCTGACATAGTGATCACATCTGTTTCTGCGTATATTTGTTTTAAAGCACTCGAGTACAACTTAGAAAAAACTAGTTCCTAGCATGCGCCATTTTTTTTAACCAAAACTTTTTCATGGGAGGAAATAAAACATCCATAAAACAAACTAGTATGGAATAATAAAGATAACTCTCTCATGTCATGCTAAATTGCTTCAGTCGTGTCCAAGTCTTTGTGACCCTATGAACTGTAGCCCACCAGCCTCCTCTCTGTCCATAAGATTCTCCAGGCAAGAATACTGGAGTGGGTAGCCATTCCTTTCTCCAAAGGATCTGATCCAGGGGTTGAGCCAGGTTTCCTGCAGGCAGATTCTTTCCCATCTGAGCCATCAGGGAAGCCCAGCTGTCATTAGAGGCATTTAATTCTTAAATTATTTATTAACATTGGGTTGAATGTCTTATATTTAAAACTTCATTAGTTGCCATAGCAATCTTGGCAATGTATCTACAATGTTAGTAGGAAAAGGAAAAAAGAGCTGGGAACAACAAAATAAAAGGGGGAAAAATTTAGGCACTTTATCTTTTCAAAAATAATCTAAATTAATCACTCCATTTTGGAAGGAAAACATGTTATTTTTAAGGAATGTACAAATCAAACATATGCTTAGCAATTTACTTCATTTTATATAAATTTATGTGACTTTTGTACACATTCATCTTATATAAGCAGTTATAATCTCCCTTCAAAGACAGAGATGTAAATCAGTAACTAAACACAACATACATGTCTTCTCATTTTAAAATGATTTTTAAAGCTTACTCTTATTCTGTTCGAAGTCATAAGTTTACCCAGTATTTGTTTTAATTTTTAATTGCACTGAAAACCTTTTCTTCATTTAGCAAGTACCTGCACATTTTGGGTAATTTTGGCGCTCATACAGATTTTTTTTTTTTCATACAAAAACATTCATTTAGTGGATATAACTGTGAAGCTAGAACTACACTTTTTTTTTTAAAAATTTTCTTTACTTTATTGTGTTGGTTTTGCCATACAATGACATGAAACCGCCATGGGTTTACATATGCTCCCCCTCCAGAACCTCCCTCCCTCCTACCTCCCGATTCCCTCCCCCTGAGACATCTTGGTGCACCAGCCCCGAGCATCAATCCTGGGCTGGCGATTGATTTCACATATGATAATTAACATGTTTCAATGCCATTCTCCCATATCATCCCACCCTTGCCCTCTTCCACAGAGTCCATGAGTCTGTTCTATACATCTGTGTAGAACTACACTTTTATAAACATACTTGGCCCAATAATCATGTGATTCTTATCCTAAGGGAGCTTTATGATTAAATCAGATAGACAGTTAGGTGAATTCTTTCTTTTTTGCCCCTGTTTTAGTTTCCTGAGCCATATAGCAAATTCCTGTTGGCTATCTATTTTACATACATTATTTTTACAATAAAGTATGATAATAGCTAGGATAAAGGCCTTAATAGGATCTGAGATGAGTACAGATGAAAGGCAGTTAAGTCATATAGACTGGTGATCAAAGCATAATTAGAATAGTTCAGGTAGGAGAATAACAGGATATTAAACTAGAGTTTTAGGCACAGTCCTGATCACAAATAGCCTGGGTTAAATTGAAGCACTTGATTTTGACTAGAGAGCTAAAGGAGGCAGTCAAGAATCTGAATGACAAGTAATGTGTGATTAGATATGCACTTTCAGAAACTTACTCCCATTCAGGGGTAGAGGATAAATATTAGAGTGATGAAGTTGGAGGTAAGAGATACGTTAGTAAGTTGCTGCTATAGGTAAATAATAAAGGATGGTTTCTGGATTAACGTAGTAGTTTATAATGATAGCAGACTTGCATGGAAGTTGACATATCTGAAAGGTCCTTAAAGTATAAACTCATAATTACTTGGTAATGTGGGTGGTAAGGAGGAGGAGGGAGAAAATATGAGTAAACCCTGCATTTCCCAAATTAAATCTTCTAAAATAGGCACATCACTGAGAAGAATTATTGCCTATTTTTTGAATGCCATTAGGTGGAATTGTAAATAATACTCAAGTTTTAAGTATGTATGTATTCATGTGGTTTGAGTGCAGAAATTAAGAATATTGTTGTAGTTTCCTGTGGCTGCTATAACAAACTACCACAAACTTAGTGACTTGAAACCATAGAAAGTTATTATCTTACAGTTCTGGAGTCCAAAATTCTACAATCTCTACCATTGAACTAGCATGATGTAGAAAAAAGTATTAGATTTACATTTTTTTCTTTTAGGGATAATAAAAGAGACCAAAAATACAACACATTGGTTTTCAAACACTGGATAAAAAATAGCAAAAGAAATTTTTTTTAAAAAGAAATAGCAAAAGAGAGTGATCTTTGAAAAACAGCAAAGTAATTGACATAGGTGACCACAAGAAATGCACTAGTATACGACAGTTTGCAGAATGCAGTGAAGGCAGGGGAAAATCAAACAGAGCCTGGCTGTCTTAGGGAGGTAATGATCAGGGTTTGGGGAGATCAATTAGTTAGAATTTTGGATAGCATAACGGAGAAAAAGCAATTACATCAACAAGGCGCTGAAGATCTTTAGAAAGGATCTCTTGAGTTTAGGAGAAAGTATTGATCTACAGATATGAGAGAGAAAAAAATTATTCAAAGCCAAAGGTTGGGGGTGTATAAAACAGTAGTTCAAACAATTCCCTTCATAACATTTGGGAACAAGTTAGAGTCCTCAGAAATGTATCACCTGACCTGTTCATGGAAAATCTATGCAAGCCAGAGGCAATCAAATAGTATCTTTGAAATATTAAAAGGGGGCAGAAACTGTGAACTTAGGATTATATACCATTAAAAATATCTTTCAAAATTGAAAGTGAAATAAAGATTTTCAGACCACCAAAAGGGAGAAAGTCCACTCCCAGCAGGACTAGGTTACACACATACTCACATACATGTATATAGGTATACATTCATATATACATATATACACACACACACATATATGCATGCATGCTAAGTTGCCTCAGTTGGGTCCAACTCTTTCTGACCCCAGGGACTGTAGCCTGCAAGGCCCCTCTGCCAATGGGATTCTCCAGGAAAGAATACTGGAGTGGGTTGCCATGCCCTCCTCCAGGGTATCTTCCCAACCCATGGATCAAGTCTGTGTCTCTTATGTCTCCTGCCTTGGCTGTTGGGTTCTTTATAGCTAGTGCCACACAAGCAGAAATAAAATTATATCACATAAAATGGAGCTACAAAAAAGTATTAAGGCCCTAAAGGAAAGATAACTATTTGGATAAGAAACAAGAAAAATAAGAGTAACTTAACCATAATGTCATAGAATCAGGAAAAAATAAAGAGCAGAGGTCAATGAAAAAAAAAAAAAACATTAGAGAACAATTGTTGTTACTGTTGTTATTGTTGTTTGATGTTTAGTCTCTAGTTCCTGTCTAACTCTTTTGTGGCCCCATGGACTGTAGCCCAACAGGCTCCTCTGCCCATGGGACTTCCAGGCAAGAATACTGGAGTGGATTGTCACTTTCTACTCCAGGGGATCTTCCTGACTCAGTGATTGAACCCATGTCTCCTGCGTTGGCAGATTCTCTACCAGTGAGCCACCAGGGATGCCCTGGAGAAAAATTAGTGGTTTCTGATTCTGATTTCTTTGAATAAATCGATGCAGCTGATTACTGTGTACTCTTGATCAAGAAAATAGGAGACACACTATCAACGTCAGGAATGAAAGAGGTCACAAAGCTAGAAACTCTATAGATAATAATACTGAGGGAAAATTACTAACAATTTTAAGCCAATACATTTTGTAACTGGATAAATTCTTTGAAAGATTTGAATTGTCAAATGCCACTCAAGAATGCAAAAATATGAGTGCCGTCAAATAGAGGCTAAATTGTATTGTCATTCAACTTCCCCTCCAAATTTATATGTTTAAGTTCTAACCCCAAGAACCTCAGAATGTGATTGCATGGAGACAGGACCTTTAAAGAGGTAATTATGTTAAAATAAGGTTGTGAGGGTGGGCCCTAATCCAATCTGACTGGGTTGTTATAAGAAAAGGAAAACTGGATACACAAAGAGAGAGCAGGAGCTTGGGCACACAGAGAAAAGACCTGTGTGGACACAGTGAGAAAGGGGCCATCTGCAAGCCACAGAGGGAGGCCTCACGGAAGTCAGACCTGCCAACACCCTGATCTTGGACTTCCAGCCTCAAGATTCTGAGAAAATAAACTGCTGTTTAAGCTACCCAGTGTGGTATTTTTTTATGGCAGTCCTAGCAGATGAGTTCTGCTCCGGATCTATTTATATTAATTAAATTCTTCTGATTAAAAATCTTATAGAAAATAGGATCAGGTAGCTTCACTTGTAAACTCTTCCAAATATTCAAAGCTTTACTTGATTCCAATTCTACACAAAATCTTCCAGAAAGCAGAAAAGATGAGAATACCTTGTAATGTATTTTATAAGGCCAGTTTTACTCTGATACCAAAACCAGACAAAATCATTCATCAGAAAGAAAAATTGCAGCTTAATCTTTTTCATGAATGTAAACACAGAGTCCTTAAAAACATTTTAGGAAATCAAATCTACAGATAAATAAAAGGATATTGTGAAAGGCAGAATAATGACTTTTCCAAATGTCCATCTTGTAATATCTGAAGTTTGTTTTTTTCCCCAGCATTATAACTAAACCTTTAAAATTTGAAGCAAACAAACAAAAAAAACCCCAAGTTACAGAAGGATACTTACAGCTTGATTATCACTTATATAAAATGAAATAACCTACAAAAGGATACTCTTAAGGTATACATTCATAGGTAGTAAATGACTTGCACAGATATGATAAACAAAAAACCTCATATGAGAGGAAAGAGTTCACAACTAAGGATGGGTATCCAGGAGCTAATCTCTGGAAACTATTAGCATGTTACTTTACATGGCGAAACTTCGTAAATTAAGAATCATAAAATGGGTCATAAGGTATACTTGATAGGTCATATATCTTTAGTTTTTTAAGGAACCTCCATACTGTTCTCCATAGTGACTGCATCCAGACCTAGAGTCTGTTACACAGAAAAAGTAGGGCAGAAAAACAGATACCATATATTAACACATCTATGTGGAATCTAGAAAAATGGTACCAGTGAACCTATTTTCGGGACAGGAATAGAGACACAGATGCAGACAATGGACATGTGGACATGGGGAGGGGGACAGCGGGGTTTTGGATGAACGAGGAGACACATATACACTATCACGTGTAAAACAGTTAGTGGGAACCTGTGGTATAGTGTGGTGCTTTGTGGTGACCTAGAGGGGTGGGAGCGGGGATGGGAGAGAGGTCCAAGAGGGAGGGGATATATGTATACGTACAGCTGATTTACTTCATTGTACAGCAGAAACCAACACAACATTGGTTTTTTTTCAAAACAACTACACCCCAATTTTTTTGAAAAAGAACCAAAAAATGGGGAAATCCTAGTGGGCCCAATGTAACCACATGGGCCCTTAACAGGGAAAGAGGGAGACAGAAGAGAGAGGGGGAAGAAGTGACTACATATGAGTGATCAGAGAAATGCCAAGTTGCTGACTTTGAAGATGGAGGATGGGGAACACAAGGAAAGTGATGGTCTTAGAAGCTGGACAAGGTAAGGAAATAGATTCTGCTTCAAAGATTCCAGAAAGGTACACAATCCTGCCAGCATCTTTACTTCAGCCCAGTGAGGCCTGTGTCAAACTTCTAACCTACAGGAGCTAGTAATTTGCATTGTTTTAAGCCAGGGAATTTGTTTAGAAAAATAATATAGATGTTTTATTACATTCAAGTAGGATACCTGCCAGGGATGTTTATAGACAAAAGGTAACAACAGCAATAAAAATATATCATCTCTGCAGATACAAAGGAAGTGTTTGATGATGTCAACACCATTCAAAACTGAAGTTCTAGCAAACAAGAAATATATCCACTAAAAACCTGCAGACATCATTATCCTAGGTGGTACAATATTGATTTTTTTTTTAACTCCCAAGATCAAGAACAAGGCAAGGATGCTCACTTTCGTAGGGCTAATCAACATTACATTGGATCCTAGTCAGTGCAAAATTACAAGAAAAAAAATCATGTAGTTTTTGAAGATGAGATAATCATCTATGAAGAGTTCCTAAATAATTTGTTTATAAAACAAGTAAGCTAATATAGCGAAGCCACAGAAAACAATATACAAAATTGATGTAAGTTACTATAAATTAATGAGGAACACTTGGAAATCAAATTTTTTCAAAAACGATACATTGAAAAATGAAAAAAATAAATATTATAGGTATCCAAAAGTTGGAAATCACCAAGAGAATGTTTTCGTTTGAAATGATGTATCCTGTATCTTTGAAGCAGAATATTTCAGGAAAAAGATGCCATAAAAGGTAAAAGGCAAGAAATGAATTAAAAATATTAATATCTAGAATACGGATAGCTACATATACTTACATACCTACATATAAATTGATAGGACAAAAGCAACAAGAAAACTCAATATATAGTTGGAAAAGTGACACCAACAGGCATCATTTGTTAAAATAAAATAGAGAAAATAAAATGAATAAACAGGATAAAATATCTCATACTACTGATAATTGTTATATTCATTAGATAGATAAAACCAAAATATCTGGAAGGTATGTAAAGCAAGAACTTCTATGAGTTGTTGATTTAGAGTTATTATCAATACCTTGTGAATGTTGATGCTACTTACACCATAAACTTTAGCTTTGTACTTTTAGATGTAAAACCTAGACCCCCAGGCTCTAGCTTATGTGCAAAAAAAAAAAAAAAAAAAAACCCATGTACACAATAATTCATTAAAATCTGGCTTAGCTTTAATTCAAGAAAACTGTATTCATCTATATGTTCATCAACAGCATAAAGGAAAACTGATGTGCAATGTATTAATGTAACACAGTAGACAATAACTAAAATGAATGAGGTAGCAGGATGTATATGAATAGCACAAATTTAGACATGTAGCTTTTAGTGCCCCAAAGCAAAATAAATAGTAATATATATAATATACTATTTTATAAGTTTAAAAATATTCAAAATAAAACAGTATGGCTATATAAATGTATAGTAAAAATATAAAAAAATATTTACCTGAATGAAAATTACCAAATTCAGACTTATGAATATCTCAAAGGAGGGATGGAGGGAAGTAAAATCAGGGAGGGAGAAACAATTAAAAGATAATAATAGATTCAAAACAAATTGGGCAAAATGTTACGGTGTCCTGAACCTGGGTGTGTTTATATTGATAAAATAAAGCGTATAGCATATTTCTTTGCACTTCTCAGTATGTTTGAATTAGTTAATAATAAAATAGATGATTTAAAAGAGAAGTTGCTATTATCTTTATCAAATAGTTTAGGTTGATTTTCTTTCATTTCATTTTACTGATAATTTATGTACTAATTAACAAGTTCACAGTTAAGTGAGACAGTACTGCATGACAGTTAAACCTCTTCTTATCCAATCTGTCTTATAGTTATATGAGTTGTGCCACTGAGAGTTGTTCAGCTCTAAAGTTATAGCCCTTGAGGACAAAAAAAACCTATATCTGATTGTATTCAATTTAAGTCATACTTAGTGTGCATAACCATTTGCCAGCTACCTCTCTCCATTTCTGCTGACTTTAGCACCCTCTTCAGACAATAGTTCTGAACCTTTCTTTAAAAGCCCAGAAACTTGCTTTTACTGTCACATGACACAAGAGATTCTGTTTACATGTAGATGACTTACTGACAATTATTTTAATATCACTTATAAAAAGTCCTTTGTGGATCTATGTCTTCTGCTATCTTGGCAATTCCAATGCTGAGATGGAAAGACTCTGTTAAATTGTAAAAGCACATCTGAATTCTATCCTTACCATAAAAATAACTGTTGGAAAGTTCCTGTAACAGAAACCAAAAGATAAAGAGTCCACCTGGAATATGTAGGTTTAGCTGCTTATGAGTTATTGCCGTAAATCAGTTGAGGAATGTAACAATGAATTTTAGCAAAATGTAAGGTTGCTATATTTGTTTCATTTGGTGTCCGGTGATTCTATTACATTCTTTAATAGTTTAGAAACCTGGGTTTTAATATTCTCTTTATTTCCTTATTCTGGTTCTTTTAATCTCTAGACTATGGACAATAACATTTAACTGGTTTCAGAAAGCTTTGTAGTGTTGTAATATCTCTGATTCTCTCATAATAGTTATCTTCCTTTATTAAAAAGGAGAATGAAGCAGAAACATTAAAAAAAAAAGCGTTGTCTAGGCATTCATGAAGAATTTGGCTACTGGACTTTTCATTTCATTATTCACCCTAAAATTGCTCTCTTATTGGGACAAATTTTAACAGGTTTTAAACTGTTAAATAAGATCCCCTCTTCCCTGGAGAAAAGATTTTGAGACTTAATTTCAATAGGTTTAATAATACAGAAGTCCTATCTAATATATATTTTTAAAACCCTTGAAAACTCATGTACCATTTCATTCACACAGACTCATTCCTGAAAAAAATTTTAATCATCTGGATCTATATTTCAGAGTAGTGCAAATATCTCAATATAAAACATATTAACATAACATTTTATCACTTTGGAGAAAGGCAACCCTAATCCATAAATTCAGGAACAAAAAAAATCAAGTTGTCTGCTCTTATAGAAACAACCAGTTGAGGTTGGGTTTTCAAGGTGGCAAAAACTCAAAAGTTGAGCCAGATGTTTCAATAACCTAGGCTGATTTTTGGACCTTTGTAGTGAAACAAAAATCAGGTACATTTTTCATGACTTGAGGTTTCATTACGATCTTTGCTGCCTCCAATTACCGACAGCTGTTACTCAATCACACATCATGTTATAAATTCATACCTTCTGTTCCACAATCAAAATCAGTGCCACAGGAGAGGAAATGAAAGAGAATCTACTTTACATCTAGGCCTGTTTCAACCAGGGCCTCATGCCATTAAATGAATATTAATTTCCCATCAAATGAAATCGATATTCAGTAAGTTAATACTCATGAGAGAAGCTATAATTTGGAAATTATTTATAAGTGTAAAGCCTTGGAAATGATGAATGGTACTGTTTTCGTGCCATGAAAGTGAAAATTGCTCAGGAACGTCTGACTCTGTGACTTCATGGGCTGTAGCCTGCCAGGCTCCTCTGTCCATGGAATTCCCCAGGCCAGAATGCTGGAGTGGGTAGCGCTTCCTTTCTCTAGGGGATCTTCCCGACTCAGGGATCGAACCCAGATATCCCACATTGCAGGCAGAATCTTTCCTGTCTGAGCCACCAGGAAGTCAAAGAATACTGGAGTGGGGAGCCTAACCCCTCTCTGGAGGATCTTCCTAATCCAGATGTCGAACCCACGTCTCCCACACTGCTGACAGCTTCTTTACCAGCTGAGCTACCAGGGAAGCCACTTCCAGTGCCATATAGGAGTTAATTTGATTTCTTTTTTTTAATTTCAAGTAATGTGAAATATAGTTAATTATATATGGATACTATGATCTACAAACATATTATGTATATAGGTGTGTGTATGTATACATATATGTATATGTAAATTAATATAAAAACTCTAAAGAGAAAGCAGTAACCCATCTACTTGAGACAAGCAAATTCTGAGAGAAAAAACTAGTCAAATATAATAGAGAAATAGAGGCAGGACTTTCCTTACTTCCAGAGTTATACTTTTCCAGTCCTAAGGAATTGATGTTATTAAGATGCCATTTGGGGATCCCCTGGAAAGGGAAAGGCTAACCACTCCAGTATTCTGGCCTGGAGAATTCCATAGACTGTATTGTCCACGGGGTCACAAAGAGTCAGGCATGACTGAGTGACTTTCACTTTCACAGAGATTAGGCTGAATAGTGAATGTACTTCTTTATATATGAAGATCCCTGGAGATATCTCATTTGGCTTTTGTTATGGTAAGTATCTGTAGTTTTGGAGAAAGTGATGTGGGAAGTTAAACTGCCTTTGTGGCACTTGTTATGATCCACCTTTAGGTGCTCATGTCCAAGGCACACATGAAGTCCTGTGCTGGGAATAAAAGCAATGATCATGTTAAACATCTGAATTCAATAGTGCGTGCTTGCTCAGTTGTGCCCGACTCCATGCGACCCCATGGACTATGGCCCACCATTTTCCTCTCTCCATGGGATTTTTCAGACAAGAATACTGGAGTGGGTTTCTATCTCCCTCTCCAGGGGATCCTCCCCAACTGGGGATTGAACCTGTGTCCCCTGTGTCTCCTGCATTGCAGGCAGATTGCTTACTACTTGAGCCTTCAGCCTTCAATGGAATCCTCATATTTTAGAGTGACTGAACTGGCAGTCTTATGTTTTTCTCAGCCTATCCTTGTGTCGAGGCATAGGCTAGAGGCTTCCTACCTAGCGTTTGAACAAATCCTCTGACTGTCACCTTAGGTGATAATAAAGGATCAGTGAATCTCAAGATGTCTTGGAGGCCACCCCATAGATGTCCAGGTGTGAGGATAAGGATTATCCACAGGAGTCTTCAACACCTTGCCCCCTGATGAAACATGTCCTTGCTGGAGCCAGATGGAATCTGCCCTCTGGAACTTTCAGGTTTAGAGAAAGAGCACTGTAATAGGGAGAGCCATGCTCTTTCCAAATAAAAATGTTTTCTTTGCTATAGTAAAGGACTGCTGTCAATGAAATAAGCTTCCCTCAGGGCCTTGATGACACTGATCTATGATGAGGAGTGATTCGCTGCTGTCTGTGTTACTAGTGAAAATCCACTTGTGGGCCTTGACTGTCTCCTTATCCACCCATCCAATTAAAACTAACAGTGTCCCCATGCAGGGACAGAGGCCCTGTAGGTAACCCCAAGCCTGATCCCTGATGTTAAGACCACACCACTGACCACATAAGACTGATATCCTAGCCCTTCCCAAACCCTGAAACTCTAAGCAGAAGGCTAAGTGAAGAAGGCATGCCTTGCTTCTTTAGGTACTGTAGTTGTGGTTTTCTGAATCATCACTCTGGGCTTCTCTGGTAGCTCAGATGGTAAAAAAAAAAAAAAAAAAAAAATGCCTGCAATGCAGGAGACCTGGTTTGATTCCTGGGTCAGGAAGATCTCCTTGTGAAGGGAATGGCTACACACTTCAGTATTCCTGTCTGGAGAATTCCATGGACAGAAGAGCCTGGTGGGCTACAGTCCATGAGGTCACAAAGAGTCAGACAGACATGATTGAATGAAGAACATCACTCTCGGTAAATCAAACTGAAAAGTACTTTTGTTCTTGTTGCAAAAAATCCTTTTTTAAATTGTTTTATTGAAGAATAATTGCTTTACAGAATTTTGGTGTTTTCTGTCAAACCTCATAATGAATCAGCCATAGGTATACGTATATCTCCTCCCTTGTGAAGCTCCCTCCCATCTCCTGCCCCATTCCACATCTCTAGATTGATACAGAACTCCTGTTTGAGTTTCCTGAGCCATACAGCAGATTCCCACTGGCTATCTATTTTGGTAATGTAAGTTTCCATGTTACTTTTTCCATACATCTCACCCTCTCTTCATGTTCATAAGCCTATTCTCTGTCTGTTTCTCCATTGCTGTTCTGTAAATAAATTCTTCAGTACCATTTTTCTAGATTCTGTATATATGCATTAGAATATGATATTTATCTTTCTCTTTCTGACTCACTTCACTTTGTATAACAGGTTCTAGGTTCATCCATCTCATCAGAACTGATTCAAATTGATTTTTATGGCTGAGTAATATTCCATTGTATATATGTACCACAACTTCTTTATCCATTCATCTGTTGATGGACATCTAGAACACTACAGGCCAACATCACTGATGAGCATAGCTGCAAAATTCTCAACAAAATTTTAGCAAACAGAATTCAGCAATATAGCAAAAAGCTCATACACCATGATCAAGTTGGGTTTATTCCAGGAATGCAAGGATTCTTCAGTATACATAAATCGATCAATGTGATACACCATATTAACAAATTGAAAGATAAAAACCATATGATAATCTCAATAGATGCAGATAAAGCCTTTGACAAAATTCAGCACCCATTTATGATTAAAACTCTTCAAAAAATGAGGAGAGAAGGAACCTTCCTCAACATAGTAAAGGCTACATATGATAAGCCTACAGCAAACATTATTCTCAATGGGGAAAACCTGAAAACATTCCCCCTAAGACCTAGAACAAGACAAGGGTGTCCACTTTTTTTATTTTTTAATCATACTCAGTGTTACAGATCACTTGAGGACCTCTGCCTAGTTTAGAGAAAAATAATTTTCTTGGGATGAAGTTAAGCATTTCTGTGATATGTAAATCCTTCCCAGTTCATCTGAGAAAGCATTAGCTCCATGGTCTATGCCCATTCTCAAAGGAACACTTCTAGTAAGTCCATGGACATCCAGGAAGAAATAGGACAACTGATAAGAAATCAGATTCCAAGTTTAATCCACAGTGATATGAGAAAGAATGTGTGGAGTAACCAAACACCATCAAAGGGCAAACAGACAATATTTGGAATAAGGAGTCATTTGGCTTTGGAGCATCAGAAGCAATCATGTAGGACAGGGTTTATTTGTAACAGGCAACTCAAGGAATATAAACAATTTTCATCACAACCGTAAGAAAATATTTCCTAGAAGTCAGTTGCATTAGAGTAGTTGTATCTCTTGGGTTTCTAGAATGCACATGGATTTATGTGCATGCTAAGTTGTTTCAGTTGTATCTGACTCTTTGAGACTTGATGGACTGGAGCCTGCCAGGCAAGAATACTACAGGCAAGAATACTGGAATGAATTCCCATTTTCATCTCCAGGGGATCTTCCTGACCTAGGGATCGAACCCACATCTCTTATGTCTCCTGCATTGACAGGTGGGTTCTTTACCATTAATGCCACCTGGGAAGCCCATACATGGACTCAAGTTAGAATAATTAGAAGATTAATTGCATTTTTTCCACTTAAAGATTAATTTTTATCAATCACAGAAAAATTTAAATGTATCAGCAATAAAGATAGCAGTTAAAATAACACTAGCAAGCATCAACACTTACAGAGTGTTTACTTTGTGCCAATAATATACTCAAAGAACCCCAAGGATCAGAAGTGCCCAGGGGAGAATTCAAAAAATAGCAAAAGAGAATCTGGATTTGTCCAGATAAATTATTGCCTTATCTATTCCTGATTATATATATCATTTTTACTTGAGTGTATTAGTGAGATGTTTTTTAACAAAAGAATTCTGCTGTAAAATTCTTTTCCATATATTTACATTAGTTCTAAGTAATGGTTTAATCAGCTTGATTAGCTTAAAAGAAGTAGTATTAGTCCCTCAGTCATGTCTGACTGTTTGTGGACCCATGGACTGTAGCCCACCAGGCTCCACTGTCCATGGGATTCTCTGGGCAAGAATACTAGAGTGGGTTACCATTCCCTTCCCCAGGGGGTCTTCCCACCCAGGGATCAAAGCCAGGTCTCCTGCACTATAGGCAGATTCTTTACCATCTGAGCCACCAAGGAAGCCTTCAACCTCCATACAAATTATGAAGAATTCCAACAGGTCATTATTACAGAGAGTTATTTAACTGTAGGTAAATTCTCTGGCAGTTTAATAACATACAGATATCTGGATATAGAGAAGTAGATAAGAATGCTTCTTACAAAATGGTTGCTGATCAGTGCCCATTACCAATTCAGTGTACTGCATTTGATACGGCTAAAGCACCCTTTTTGTGCTCCCCAAGGAGTAACTACATTTCCACCTGTTCCCTTCCATCCCTCAGAAATATCAGTGTCTTATGCTTAAAAAGTATGGGCTGATGCATAGTGGTTTGCCATTATGTCATTTACTTTCACAATATTCCAAAGAAATAAGGAATGACACGGAGGATGATAAAGATATTTAAGATAACAATAATGATGATGATGATCACTGGAAAAGGGACAGGGAGAGAGGGAGAAAGAAGAAAAGGATAATGACAGAGGGAAAAAAAGAAAAGATGAGAAGAATGTAAGAACTTTAATTTATTGACTGGTTATTATGAGCCAGGTTCAAAGCTAAGCATGTTACGTAATCTCTCAAGTAGGTGCTAAATTACTCCTGCTACCATATGCAAAACCATTTATGCAATTTGTTTAAATCAAAAAATAAAAAGAGAGACGCTAGAACTGAAGCCTAGATCTTGTCAAGTCTCTAGTACAAGTTTATGAAAATTATATACTTTTGAAAAAAATTGATGAATAGAAGCATTAAAAAATTATATATCAATAAGATTCAGCTCTCAGGGGGCACAAAGGAATTCCAGATATCTGCAAATATCTTCTCCTATGACATTTAATGACAAAGGATATGGATAGCTTCCTTGATAAATACTCATTTAGCTAAATTTTCAGAAGAATGAGGGTGTCTACTTAATTGAAATTTTTAATCCCATGAAAAAAAGATATTATATTTTATATTTTTCATCATATAATATTAAAAATGTTAACACTAAAAACAAGATTGTGAGACAAAGATTTCATTATGCTATGTGCAAAGGCAGTACATTTTCCAGTTAAAAAATGAAGTGAGTATCTATATTACAGCCTATTGAGTGATGATCTTAGTTTTTTAAAATAGTACAAATATTTAAATGTTAAATATTTTATAGAGGCTGTCATTACAAAGTTTTGTGTCTGTCATACCTGAAGACCTAGATATATTTACATTGATATATAGATATATTACAAACTCAGGTTTGCATTGAACACATATTAAAAAAGAGAGATCTGAGATTCATTTAAGAATCAGTTTTTCCAAAAAGCATCTCTCTAGTACAGATAAGCCTTTTTCCCACTTCAAATAGTTCTAGTATGGTATCATGAAAAAGTAATGGATCTTATGTTCAAATTTTTTATTTCTTAATTTCCATTAAAATCCCAGTCATGTTGTCCTTAAGAGTCCACAGATACATTGCATGTGCTGCCTAGAAATGACACACAACGCTGTCAAGTTTCCTATCCTGGACTTTCTTTCCTTCAGAATGAGAAAGAGAAGTACATAGTTTGGCAGGGAGAGAAATGATAATCCTATTGCCTAAGAGGCAAATGTTTTAGTGATGTGCAAAATAAAAAGCATTATAAATTCCAAGTGACATGTGATGCTGTTCTAAGTGTGGGAGGTCTAAGAATTCCTTTCTGGGGAAAGGAATTGTTT
This sequence comes from Antilocapra americana, assembly GCA_007570785.1. Taxonomy (NCBI): domain Eukaryota; kingdom Metazoa; phylum Chordata; class Mammalia; order Artiodactyla; family Antilocapridae; genus Antilocapra; species Antilocapra americana. The sequence continues at coordinate 12,709,715 of ML663566.1, read as the reverse complement.
GTGGAGGATGGGTGGGTCTGAATAAGTGAGAGTTCCTTCCAGAAAACTAAGGTGGACAGATGGGGTTTGGGTTTGGAGCATGATTTAGGTAGAAATGTGCATCTAGAAAAATCCACTGTCCCTCTATTTTTCATTTTCCTGGTTCACTCCCTAATCTTGTTTTCTATACACTTTTTTTTCCACTGCATTTCTCTCTTTCCCTTTTCTTTGAGCCACGTTTTTCTTTTTTAAAAAAATTATGCCTTAATTACTTGGTTACATGACTTCTGTTTTGAAATATAAATGCAAACTGAAGCATCTCTGTCTTATATATGTAGATGATACTATGGTCCAAGTGACAGAACACTGAAGGCTGGACCAACTAGAGAGTCTTATCTTCCTCTGGGGTTCACTCAAAATTAGCAGATTTCTGAGTCAATGCAGTAAATGGGTCTGTTCTGAACTGTATATCCAAAGTGGTATAGGTAAGCTTGAAATTCAAAGAGATATACCTAGGGTGGAGTTTTCAAATGCAGTGATTTTTTTTTTCACCCTGAAGTAAATTACCTTACATGTCTGAGCTATTAGAAAACTAATAACTTTACAAAAGTATCAGGTTCCAGGATTTATCATCTTATTCATAATGTACAAAGTCATCCATGGTTCCTGATCATTTTGAGTTGTTAGGTTCTATTAGAATAATTTCCTTTCTTTAGTGTTTGAAAGATCCATAAATGAATAATAGGTCCTGAAATCTGTGTTGATTTGTAATTGGAGTAAACGGCTGAGTAAGTTCATAATAACTCACTGACATATACTAAGAATAATCATCAACTGTATTAGCCAGCAGGCAATTTAAATGAGTATGTAATAGGAATACTAATCCAGGCATATTTTAAGGTTTTGGTGTGGCTTTAATTACTGATTCCCCCAAGAGTATAATGTTGTTTTTAGCTTGCAATTTTGAAAGGTATATAAATTCCAAGAACTCTCAGTGGTCAAAATTGCTCTCACTCCAGGAACTGAAACGGAACTTGGGGATCATGTCGATTTTTCAAGTATCTGTTTTAGAGAAGTTTTTGTTCCTGGCCAATAAGCATGATCAATGTGTAACAAAGGTTGGATCTATTCTCCTAAGAGAAACAAATAACTGGACAAAATGAATGAAACAATGCTTTTCAAGATATTGGACTTTAGGCAATGGAGGATAGTGACTTGAGATAGGGGAAAAAAAGAATGAAGTGAGCTCTAAATTGTCTAAGTTTACCATCTTGAGGGAGTTTCCAGGTCACAGAGCAAGAAAAAAAACAGGTAGAACTTGGCAGGCTCCCTGAGTAGAGGAGACAGATCCAATAGTCCAGGGAGAACAAAGTAGCTGAGTTCATAAGACAGGGTTGAGATAATAGAGCTGCACAGAGAGAACTTTAGAGATCTGTCAAGAGGACCCACAAGTGTTCATCAGAGGACTGATCAGTGAAAGCATGTGAAAAATGACCTGAGCCGTGGAAATGAACCACCTTAAAGGATTAGAATAGAGAAACTTGAGCTTGCCAAGCTCTGGGAATAAAACCTTACTTCCATCAGTCAGACTGGGAACCCTCATAATTCACTGAACATTTGGTAGTGTATTCAGAGGAATCTTAACCTCAGTGGTGGGAAATAATTAGCCATGGACTGAGCACTACTCCAGACCTACCCAGCAAATCTTAAATGTAAGACTCAGAAGTCTCCAACTGTTTCTCAGTAGCATGACTGTCTCCCAGAACAAAGGTTGAGAATATAGTATGATAAAAATATCTAGTATCCAACAAGGTCAAATTAACAATGTCTAATCTCCAATAAAAATGATCAGGCATGAAAACATGCAGGAAAATGCAACTCATAATGAGGAAAATAAATCGATTGAAACTGATCCAGATGTTAGACTTGGCAGACAAGGACACTAAAACAGTTATTACAACTGTATTCCATATGTTCGTTCTGAAAGATAGAGGAAAAGTTGAATATGTTAAGTAGTGAGAGGAAAGATATCAAAATATAGCCAAACTTCAAGAGGTGAAAACTACAATAGCTGAGATGAAAAATGCATTCAATGTTATTAACAGCAGACTATTGCAGAAGAAATGATTGGTGAATTTGAAGATATGGCAACAGATATACAAAATGAAAGACACAGGGAAAAATACATAAATTTAAAAATGACCAAGATATTAGTGAACTTTGGGATAACTTTGAAATCCTAATTATAATTGCAACTGGCTGAGATGGCAGAAAAGGAGTAGTAACGAAAAGTATTTGAAGGAACAATGCTATGAAAATTACCAAATTGATTAAACTATAAACCCACAGTTCCAAAAATCTCAACGAACTCCAGGCACAAGCAAAACGAAAAAATACACACACACAAACATATATTATCTATGTATATATACATATGTATTATATATATATATTTTATAAAGGTAGATTAAAATCAAATTGATCCAAACCAGTGAGAAAGGGAAAATTGTATAGACAGCCAGCTATATGTACCTTAAAGAAATTATGTTAAATAGTAAGACATGCATAATGTTAATAGTAAAAGGATCAAATAGTAAAAAGACACGCATCATGTTAATATTAATCAAAGGAAAGCTGAAGTGGCTGTATTAATAACAGATATAGTATATTTCAGAAAAATAATATTTCCAGGGATTAAAGACATTCATTTCATAGTGATAAAGTGTTGTTGTAACAAACCTAAATGTTTATATACCTAATAATAGACCATTAAAATACATGAAAGTAAAATTGATAGAATGTCAAGGAGAAGTAGAAAACTCTTTAAATAAAGAAATTTTAACAGCTTTATCTCAAAAATTAAAAACGAGATAGAAAATCAGTGATCATATATTGAACTTAAGCAATAATATTAAACAGATTAATTTAATTGACAGAATACTTGATCCAAAAACAAAAAAATACACTTTAGATCCTCATGGAAAATTTATAGAATAATCTCTATCTTGGGCTATAAAACAAATCTCAATAAATTTCAAAAAATTTGGATTAATTTTAGTATGATTTCTGATTAAAATGAAATTAGAAATAATTAACAGAAAGATCTCTGGAAAATCTGGGATGTTTGAAAATTATATATCACAGTTCTAAATAAGCCATGTTTCAAATCTATTTTAAATTGAATAGGAGTTTTTTAAAAAAAATATCAAAATTGTGGATTGTTGCCTATTTAGTATTTAATACTAGAAGCACTAAATGTGTGTATTATTTTTACAAAAGTTGTCTCAAATTAATGACCACATCTTCAACATTAAGAATCTAGAAAACAAAGTAAATGATAGCTAATGTAAAAAAAAAAATAAAGAGCTGTTTTAAAATTGTTTAATTTTAAAATATAGAAAATAAAATAAATAATAAAAATAATAAAACTGAAAGATTTTTAGATTAAATAAATTAAAATTTTAAAACAACTTTATGCAAAGAAATTTGACAAAAAGAAAAACTTTGGAAATTAAGAAATATATTTCTTGAGCAGCTCCTCTTTTTTTAAATTAATTTTCTAATGTTTGAAAATTTGTTTACAATGTTGTGTTGGTTTCTGCTGTACAACAACGCATATCAGTCATAATTATACATATATCCCCTCCCTTTTGAGCCTCCCTCTCTTCTCCCCACCCCACCCTTCTAGGTCATCAAAGAGCATGAGGCTGACCTCCTTGTGTTATACAGCAGGTTTCCACTAGCTATCTATTTTACACATGGTGGTGTATATATGTCAAGGCTACTTTCTCCATTTGTCCCACTCCCTCCTACCTGCCTTGTGTCCACAAGTCTGATATCTATATCCGTATCTCTGTTCCTTCCTTGCAAATAGCTTCACCAATACCATTTTTCTAGATTTCATATATATGTGTTAATATATGATGTTTGTTTTTCCCTTTCTGACTTACTTCGCTCTGTGTAGCAGGCTCTAGATTCAGCCACCTTACCAAAACTGACCCAATTTCATTCTTTTTTATGGCTGAGTAATATCCATTGTGTATTACTTTACCTTTATCCATTCATCTGTCGGTGGACATCTAGGTTGCTTCCATGTCCTAGCTATTGTAAACAGTGCTGCTATGAACATTTAGGTACATGTGTCTTTTTAATTATGGTTTTCTCAGGGTACATGCCCAATAGTGGAATTAATTTGGTCATATACTAGTTTTATTACTAGTTCTTTAAGTAATCTCCATATTGTCTCCATATTGGCTGTATCAATTTAAGTTCCCACCAACAGTGCAAGAGGGTTCCCTTTTCTCCACATCCTCAGCATTTATTGTTTGCAAATATTTTTGATGATAGTGTGAGGTGCTACCTCATTGTAAATTTGATTTTCATTTCTCTAATAATTAATGATGTTGGGCTTCTTTTCATGTGTTTGTTGACCATATATGCATGATATCTCTTGAGCAAATTGACTCTGTAGTTAGAGCATTACAAAAAAGAAACCTCCAGAACAGAATGACTTTACTGATGATTTAGAAGAAAAAATTAAGGATAGTGTAATTCCAATTCTACACAAACTTCTCCAGTAAATTGTGGAGGGAAGACTATTTCCTAACTCACTTTATAGGGTCAACATTACTTTGCTATCAACACCAACAACAAAGCAAGAATAGAAACTGAAACTAACATCCTTATACATACGTGGACACCAAGCTTTCTTACAAAATTTCAGAGATCAAATCCATAAATACATAAAGTGAAGCTCATCTCAGGAATGCACAGATGATTTGACGTTCAATAGCCAATACTATTATTCACCATATTAATATCCTAAAAATTGGAGCACCATGTGATTATCTCAACTGGTAGAGAAAAAGCATTTGACAATATCAAACACATATTTCTAACTAAAAAAAAAAATCAAAATAGGAATAGCCAGGAATTAACCCCATTTCTGCAGACTTTTGACATGTTCACTATCTCTTCTAGGTTTCTGACTTGTACTTTTCTCCAAGGAAAGAAAAGTTGGATTCTAGTTCTATATCTGGAAATAACGAGGGTGGAATAAGTGAGACACAAACAGAATTGCCTTGTCCTTACAATTAAACACTTTAGGCATGGTCATTACAGGGACTTCAAACAAGGCAATGATAAACTAGCTACTTCTGTTGGCTTGAGAAGCTCAGTAGGATTTAGTGGTTCAAAGTGATCAGGTTTATATTAACCTAATCCTATGACTTCATTCTAACTCTCAGTTTACCTTTTCTCCCCACCACCTCCAACCTTGTTTCCTAAGGTCAGCCAGTATATTTGTAAAAATTATTAATATTTTATTTGCCAACTCATTTTGCTTTTCAGTTCTGCTGCAATCTGTAAAGACTATTACTGAATGGTGTCTTAAAGAATCAGAACAAGTTCTACTATATAGCACAGGGAACTATATTCAATATCCTGTGATAAACCATCATGGAAAAGGTATGAAAAAGAATATATATGCATAACTGAATCACTTTGTGGTTCAGCAGAAATTAACCCAACACTGTAAATCAACTATGCTTCAATTAAGAAAAAAAAAAAAGTTAAGCCTTTGTATTTTCCTCATTCTTTACACTTATAAGTCAATTACAAAAAAAGAAACCCACACCAAACCCCTAGGTCATGATCAATATTTTATTCAACAGTAGCAGCTATTTAATTGAGACTTAATGGGTGGGCTCCCCTGGTGGCTCAGTGGTAAAGAATCCACCTGCAATGAAGGAGCCCTGTGTTCTAGGAGCCCTAGAAGAAGGTGTGGCAAACCCATTCTAGTATTCTTACCTGGAGAATCCCACGGACAGAGAAGCCTGGTGGGCTACCGTTCATAGGGTCTCAAAGAGTCAGACATGACTGAAGCAATTTAGCATACATGCACACTTAACGGGCACAGGAGAACACAGATAATAATAATGCACCGTCTTGCAGTTGTCCCTCAAGGACTCCTGGAGTCTTGTTTTTTAACTGTAGCTGTATTATTGTATCCAGATCTAAGCATATTGAATGACCAATCCTAGATATTGATCATTAAATGTCTACTACCTGCAATCATTTCTAATGTCAGTATTCTTTGCAAAACCTGGAAATGTGCTGAGCAGTTTAAGAAAAGGGGGATTCATAAAAAAATATTAGATATTTAACAAGATACATAGATTGATTGGAGTAAAAATGAAACAAATGTATAGATGTATATTTAGAAACATGCTGGAAAAATTAGTTCCTAGAAACCCATTCTGGAGCTTTCTCTAAAAACTAAATGCAAAAAAAAAAAATGAACTTAACTGCAGCACCTTTTAGTATTACTACCAGTACTGATGCCACCGCTGCATGAAAAATGTAATCTTGCTACTGCCGCCATCGCTCAAGTCAGGAGTTCAAAATTTTAGTTCTACAGAGTGGATAATGACTCATAATGTGATGATTTTCTTAAACACAAATTACTCAAAAATGACTGGTACCTAAGACTATTTCATGTTTCCCATACAGTTAGTCTACTTTGTCTGTCTCTCCATTTGTAAATAGGGTTTGTTGACCTTGCTTGTATTGTTAACTTTGTCCATACATTATAGAATACAGGATCATGACAGAAATAGAGAAGGATTGCTTATTACCTGGAGAATCTATATTATGAGCCCAAGATTGGACTTTGCCGTGCTTCGCTTTTGAGATGATGAGAACATATTTTTAGTTGTCTGAAATTTGAAAGTTTTATGTTATATGAGAGTCTTTTCTTATGATAAAGCAATTATTAAAGCAATTTAATAATTAAATTAAAAATTTTAAAGGTAATTATAAAAGCACATAACTTTTAAGCAGTCAGAGGGATGAGCTATGCTGAATATCTGTATTTTGGTCAGCTCAGTTCTAAACTACCTCTCTATTTAGGGAAAACTCTTTATTATGTGAGTTTTGGTGAGTGGGGAGGCAATAATCATTGCCATGTCAGACCCTGCAACTAAGCTTTTAGACACATAATTCAGGCTCAACCAATCATATGCTCCCAATAGGACTTTGAAATTTGAGAGTGGTACAAAGACATAGGAAGATTTAGAGTTTATCCACAGTGGCAGAGATGGAATTCAGATTTTGTTGATCACAGCAGGTCATGTCATCAGAAGGTTTTTATGAAGATTTAATAAGCTGGTGTATATTAAGTGCTTTGAATAATTCAGAGAGCAGATCCTAGGTAAGCATTTATTTTTAATATGTGAAAGACCATTTCAGGCTTTAGCAAAATCACTCAGGAGCATTTTACTAGCCAGAGAATTGAGAATTAAAACCACTCCTTCCTATAATAACATTCACGCCTTTGTAGTTTGGTTTGTATTTGCTTGAGTGTGAAACACATATTTTATTAAATAGTATATTTACATAAATTAAGTGAATCAAAATATAATGTCCAGTCAGTGTAATATATTTGGTCTTGCAAAGATTACCACATGATCTATTCCTTTGGACCTTTAAAAAATAATTAATTTATTTATTTTTGGATGTGCTAGATTTCATTGCAGGCTTTTCTCTAGCTGCAGAGAAATGGGGCTCCTCTAGTTGCAGTGCACCACCTTCTCTTTGGAGCTGGCATCTCTTGTTGTAGAGCACAGGCTCTAGGGTGCTTGGACTTCAGTAGTCGTGGCATACAGACTTAGTAGCTGTGGCTCGCAGGCTCCAGAACACAGGCTCAGTAGTTGGCATGCACAGGTTTAGCTGCTCTGCAGCATGTGGGATTTTCCCAGATTGGGTATCAAACCTGGGTCTCCTGCATTGGCAGGTGGATTCTTTACCACTGAGCCACCAGGGAAGCTCTCACTCTGGACTTTGTATGAGTCTGGGAAGATTTGCGAAGAGAAATATAGAAGTAAAGCAACCTATAGACAACTTTCTCAAGCCTCTCACTGGGAAGAAAAGGAGAGCTTGTGGTGCTGCCTAAGCACAAAGCCAAATGCAGTAAGTAGATGGTCTGGTCGCTCAGTCATGTCTGACTTTGGGGCCCCATACACTGTGGGCCACCAGGCTCCTCTGTCTGTGGGATTTCTCAGGTAAGAAGACTGGAATGCATAGCCATTTCCTTCTCCAGGGAATCGTCCTGACCCAGGGACTGAACCCACGTCTCCTGTGTTACAGGTGGTCTCCTGCATTGCAGGTAGATTTTTTACCAACCGAGCCACCAAGGAAGTCTGCAGTAAGTAGAAGGGTGACTATCTAAATCTAGCTGAGCTGTCCTATTCATTTCATCACATCGAGCTGCTGCCCTAAATTGAAGACAGTCCTAGAGAATTGCACAATGCTTCAGGAAATCTATTGTGAGGGATGTTGTTTGCATAGTATTACTGCTTTGCATTTTGTTTTTAGGATTTCTGGAATTCAGTGTACTTGAATTCTGCCAAAGTGTGGTCTCAATTAAGATAATGTATTTTATTCCCCTTTTCCTGAAAGTATGCAAGCAGTAAGAGATGTCTGCTTGTTTATTTACTTTTCTTACATGTATGATAGGAAAAAAAATAGTATCATGGTTTCATTAGATAAATTATAAAAGTCTTCTCCATTTTTATACTGCTAATGGAGTCTTCATTTCATAGATTAAACAAGCTAAAATCTATAAATAGTAATGACTTATAGCTGACGCTCCAATACTTTGGCCACCTGAGGTGAAGAGTTGACTCACTGGAAAAGAGCCTGATGCTGGGAAAGATTGAGGGCAGGAGGAGAAGGGGGCGACAGAGGATGAGATGGTTGGATGGCATCACCGACTCAATGGACATGAGTCTGAGGAAGATCTCGGAGATGGTGAAAGACAGGGTAGCCTGGTGTGCTGCAGTCCATGGGTCACAAAGACTAGGACACGACTGAGTGACTGAACAAGAACAATAAGTCAGGAAAGAAACGGTAGAAATGGGATGAAAAATCTGAACTGCTTGTGTCACTACCAGTCACTCATTAAAGCCACCTCCCAACAGAACATTTTATAGTTGGTTAATGCTCATCACAAAGGAAACTAAATTGTGACAGGTTATCTGATTCCCAATTCTACCTGTTTTTTTTTTATTAAACATTTTTTTTTATTAGTTTTGCCAAACAATGACATGATATCACCATGGGTTTAAAAATATGGAACGCTTCACGAATTTGCGTATCATCCTTGCGCAGGGGCCATGCTAATCTTCTCTGTATCGTTCCAATTTTAGTGTATGTGCTGCCGAAGCGAGCACCAATTCTAACTGTTGATTCCACTAAGCCTAAGGACTACTGCCACTTTATAGAAAACAACAACAACAACACTACAGGCAAATTTTACTGATTAGTATATGTCTTCTCTTTCAGGGTTAAAATGGATTTATTATGAAATACATTCCCCTTATTAATTCCTACTCATTTTTGCAAAAGTAACATGACCAAGCTCCAGTACTGACGGCAACACTGGGATGAAGACACCTATAATGAACATACCTAATTTATGTTAATGCACATTGCATCAATAGACCTGGAGCCATTGTTCTCCAACAAACTACAATTGAGAACCCCTTTTTAAATTTTCAAACGTCATATATTTCACGTCATTGTATACTGTTCTTATTTTGCAAATGATAGCTACTAAATTAGTTTTTCAATGTATATCTAAAGAGCATTTAATATATGCAAGCCAGGATTAATAAGAACAATATTATTAAATATTATTCTAAAATTACAATTTTTTGCTTTTCAGAGTTTAGTGATATAGTAATAATTTTATTCTTTTTGACTTTTTAAGGGCATTTTGGCATTTTTTTTCTACTTGTTAACACATGAAGCTAAAGCTCTAATACTTTGGCCACCTGATGCAAAGAGCCAAATCATTGGCAAAAGAGTCTGATGTTGGGAAAGACTGAAGGCAAAAGGAGAAGGGGGTGGCAGAGGATGAGATGGTTAGATAGCATCACTGACTCAATAGACATGAATTTGAGCAAACTCCAACAGATAGTGGAGGACAGAGGAGCCTGGCATGCTGCAGTCCATGGAGTCACAAGCAGTCAGACATGACTCCGCGACTAAACAACAATTGTGTTCTGCTACACATCTTCAATCAGCTTCCTATGATTTAATTATTTGAAATGTTTGAACCTGAGATCATTTGAAGAGAATTCACAAGTTTTAACCCTATCAAGATAAACATCTTGTTGTTGTTCAGTCACTCAGTTGTGTCAGACTCTTTGCGAGGTAGGTTTATCAAAATCTTACTCAAACCCTTTGTTTATAACACAAGGAGAGAAGCATGAAGACAGGGTTTCCTGATTTTTGTCTCATTTTCTTACTGATGCCTAAAGGCATAATGTAACAATAACTTCTTATTCTATCCTAGTTAAAATAATCATGGACTGATTTTTTTAAATTATCATGTCAATTATTTGTGCTTGACTGAAATTTGATAACTTCTTAGTTATCTCAATTTGCTTCTGCTTTACACCAGTTCAGACATCAGAGGATAAGAAGTTTTATTATATTCTTCTCTGAATATTTCATCCATTCATTCGCCTTAAATGAAACTGTATCTTTCCTGATATCACTATTTTTCTACTGTGCCATCTTCCATTTACATCAGAGTTGGGAACTGCAGTCAGTATCCTTCATAATCTTTAATCTCTTCCAGCCCATTGCTCGCATTCTTTCCAGTAAAATTCCATTCTCATCTGCACATTTTTTTTTAAAATCCAGTTATATCTATCAATGTTTCCTTCCTTTTTCTTTTTCCCTCTCAGCTTATATCACTGTGACTCTTTTCATACTATCCCAGCTCCTTTTCCAATTGAATCCAGTTATAATAGCAAAATGGATTTAGAGAAATCTTTCATTGCTCTGAATCTACACCACGGCTATTGAGTGACAGTAGGAAAGAAATCAGTAATCACACACACATATAACCCCACAATTTATGGTTCTCCCAATAAAACGTTTGCCTTTTCTCACCAGTTTTTTCTACCATCCTCCAGGGTGATATTTTGTATCTTCTCTATTCTCTACATCCCTTTCTTTTCTTCCCAGATAACACATAACATTTATTGAAGTCACAAAGACTTTGGAAGTCATTATTTGGGCTCTCCATCAACTTTCTGCCACCTATAACTTACTTGTACATATCCCCATAAGTACCCTGTAGGGTCATTCTATAAAAAAAAACAAAAAAAACACCTCCAATTTCATCAAACTGTTCTTCAGTGTGGTTGTAAGAGATTTAAGATTTTTCTCATTAGCTCCTCATATAAAACCTATGCTTTATTATTATTCGAATTTTAATTGTGAAGAAAATGAGGCATAGAAACCTTAAGCAACTGATTCATGTCACTCAGTTTTTAAACTAGTATTGCACCCAAGTTGTCTTGAACCAGGCTCTTCGTAACTAAGACTAATTATTCTATCTCTTTCCCCGCTTCTTCATGGATTTTATCATTTTAAAAGATGTACTGCTATCCCAATGTTATGTTTATTTCATGATATCTCTGGATTCAATTTATTTAATAAACACCATTTTGTTATCTATACTCTAATGATGAAAATCTTAAATGATAATAGGTTCCCATACACTAATTTATTATTACCTATAGAAAAGATGTAGTTTAATTGAAACATAATATTTTTTGGTATGTATAAAAAGACAATTGTAATGTGCAATATTTGCTACGGTGGCAAGATATTATTTAAGACAAGAATCTAGATATCTTAATTTTAAGGTAATTTTTCAAAATTTAAGGCAAATTTTCATAATTTTTAAAAAATATATTATATACATATAAATATGCCTTATACACATATAAATAAATTTTAAATTACACATTTAATATATGAAAAATTATTTTTTAAAAAGATGAGGCATTATATCTTGGAAACTGAAGAAGATGCAAATAAATGGAAAGGTATTCAATGCTCTTGGATTCAAAGAATTAAATGTTAGAATATCTGCATTATGCAAAGCAACTTATAGATTCAATGAAATCTTAATCATAACTCAATGACAATTTTCACAGAAACAGAAAAAAGTTCTAAAATTTGTATGGACCCATATAAGATCCTAAATAGCCAAAGCAATACTGAGAAAGAACAAACTTAAAAGAGTCACAATTTCTAATTTCAAATCATACTACAAAGCTATATTAATTAAAATAGTATGGTATAATAAACAGACATATAGACAAATGGAATAGAATATAGAGTCCATAAATAAAGCCATGTGTATACAGTCAACTAATATTTGTTAAGGAAGCTATGAATACTCAATCATGAAAGGATAGTTTCTTCAACAAATCATGTTGAGAAAACTGGATACCACATGCATAATCTGGATGCTTATCTTATATTGGGATTCCTAGGAAACTAAAGTGGTAAAGAATCTGCCTGCCAACGCAGGAGCTGCAGGAGACATGAGCTCAATCCTTGGGTCAAAATGACCCCCTGGAGGAGAAAATGGCAATCCATTCCAGTATTCTTGCTGGGATAATCCTATGGACAGAGGAACGTGGAGGGCTACATTCCATGGGGTTGCAAAGAATCAGACATAACAGAGCATCCAAGCACCTTACACTACTCACAAAAATTAGCCTGAAGTGGATTAAAGACTTAAACAAAAGACATAAAACCAAAAATCTCAGAGAAGGCTTAGGAGGAAATCTCCTTATATTGGTCTTGGCAATCTTTCCCCCCTTTGGATTTGACACAAAAAATACAAGCAATAATGGCAAAAATATAAGCGCAATTTCATCAAACTAAAAGCTTCTGCACAGTGAAAGAACCAATCAACAGAAATGAAAAGAATGAGAAAATATTTTTCCAATCATGTGTCTAATAAAGGGTTAATATTTATAACATATAAAGAACTCATACAACTCAATAGCAACAACAACCAATCCCAATTAAAATTGAGCAGGAGAACTGAATAGATATACAAATGGCCAATAGGTACTTGAAAAGGTGATCATTAATTATTAAGAAAATGCAAATCAAAACCACAATGAGATATCATCTCACAATAATTAGATTGGCTACCATGAAAAAGAAGAGATGACAAGTTCTAGTGAGGATATGTGGTAAAGGGTACCTTTGTGTTCTGTTGGTTGGAATGCAAATTGGTAGAGCCACTATGGAAAATAGTATGGCATTTCCTCAAAAAAATTAAATACAGAAGCACCAAATGAACCATCCATCTCACTTCTGAGTATATATATCCAAAGGAAATGAAAACAAGATATTGAAGAGACATCTGTACTCCCATGTTTACTGAAGCATATTCACAATAGCCAAGATATGAAGACAACCCCAAAGTCCATCAATGGATAAAGGTGATGATGTGTGTGTATACAATGAATTCATCCAAAAGAGAGAAGAAAATTCAGACTTTTTTGAGAACTTGAATAGACTTTTGAGGGTCTTACGCTAAGTAAAATAAGTCAGAGAAATGGCAATATGTAGGACCAAAAATGCCAAACTCAGCAATACAGAGCAGAATAGTGGTTATTAGGGCCCAGATGGTGGGGGAAATGGAGACACATTGGTCAAAGGGTACAGACTTCCAGCTGTGAGACAAATACATTCTGAGGACTTAATGCAGAGCAGAGTGATTATATCTTACTGTATTAAATACCTGAAAACTTCTAAGAGAATAGATCTTAAATATTCTCATCACAGAAAAAGACAGGACAATCATGTCATGTGACTGAGGTGTTAGCTAATAGTATGGCTGTAATCATATTACACTAAGTATATGGAATCAACACGTTGTACACATTAAAGTAAATGTTATATGTCAATTATATTTTAATAAAGCTGAAAATAAATAAAAACAATAAATGCAAATGGGATCCTGTTAGTCCTTCCCTTTAAAGTCTCAAATGATTTTCCTTGCCTTTTAGAATAAATGTTAAAATTTAACCTAGCTTAGAAAATCTGTAAGGTCAAATTTCTGTCTAGTTCCTTTTAAACCACTCTTCACTAGTTATTCAGTTTCCCCATCTTATACCAGGAAATTCACACATATACTTCTTTCTGACGCTAGTGTTCATATTCCTTTACTTCCCTCCCATGCATAACTCTTCCTTCAGTTAATTTTAGTGATGTTTCCACTAGCTCTACAGACTAATTAAGTCTCATTGGTACATCCAATTTTTATTGCATCTTGTACTCTCTGATATCACTTGTATTAGTTGTTCTATGTGTGACTTCATATTAGACTTTAATCTCTAAGAATTCATAAACCACATTTTTCTGCTCACTGCTGGTACCCAGATCTGTCAAAGAACAAGGATCAATGAATATTTCTTGATTATTTAATATCTTTACTATTTTAAGTTTGGGTGACTTGAAATATGAAATAACTATTGAAAAGAAAAAAATGGAAAGGAAGGACCATTTTCCAAAAGATTAAATTTATGTTTTTATGTTCAATTTTAATTTAGGTAGGACTTTAAGGTATAGATATTTAGAGGCAATTAGAATTATGCAGCTTAAAAAGTAGAAAAAAGACATTAAGGTAAATACCAAACTGAAAATTCTTACAAATACTCTTATATTGTTAAGAAAAAACTCTTTGCAGAGAATACAAAATTTCCTGGGTCTGAGGAGCCACTGTGAGGATCTATCATTAAAACTATCAGAGTAAATGAACTTGCTCAGGGAAAATATAGGAATAAAGCAAAAGACTAAATGTGGAAGAATGGCTAAATTTTGGCAATGGAAGGAATACTAATAGCAAATAAAGAATATGAAGGTAGAAGAAGATGAGGTTTGTATAAAGTTACAGAAATCAGAAAGAGAATGGGTGAATCAGAGCAAGAGCTATTGCACAAGAGGAGTTGGAGGTTGGAGATGGAGGAACTAATGCTGAAGGAACATGCACCCAATGGTGCTTTTTAAGGAACAGGTTAAATAGGATGAAAAATTATATTTAAAGGGTTTCAAGAACTACTTGGAAAAGGCAGCTAGGGTAACAACTTTTTCAAGGACACTGGTCAAAAGTTTGGGGGCAATGGGATTTTAGCTTAAACAGACAGATGGCAGTTCTTTTTCTTTTAAAGAAAAAGGAAGGCTTGATTAATGAACTGGATTAGTTAAAGAGTTGAGAAAGAAAAGTGATAATTGAGTAACTAACTCAATGGAAAAGGCATGGAGATTATATTATTCACTTTTATCATCATCATCATTATAATTATTAGGGTTAATAGGCTTAAGAATGCACGTTAAGAATTTGGGCTTTCCAACCAACAACAAAGTTTATTAAATGTTTACTATTTGCCAACTGCCAAACACTTAATTATTCTTTACTATTATATAAGGTAGAAATTATTACTTCCTTATTAGGGATGGTGACATTAAGGCTGTGAAACTGAAACATTTGTCAATGTCTGACTATGTCAACACAAAATATCTAACTTGGTCCAAATCCAAAGCCAGATTTCTCAACCAGAATATGATGCTCTGTTTCCCTGCAAAAAAATAAAACCATTTCCTCAAGTTAATGCAAAGCAACAAGAGAGATGCACATTTTTTTTTTTTGGTATGTAGAAGAGGAGGGCCATGGTGTAAACTTAGGTTGGGATGGTTTCAATTTTCTCAGTAGGAGGTGAGGTTAAGTGCTAAGAGGGGAAGGAGGAGGGCTGGAACTAGGGACTTGAGCAGAGTGGAAATATTAGGAACAGCTGCAGCAAGGAATGCGATGGGGAGTCAACAAGTGATAAATAAAAGAATTGCTGAGATACAAGAGCTCAGCCGAGGTCGGTTGACTTGGTCACTTGCCTAGTGACGTGCTTCAGTTTCTGAATGTGAGAAGAGAAAGTGGGCAAGAGGGGTTATGGAAATGCTGGGAATTGGAAAAATGGAAATAACAGAAGAACAAAGAGAGGGCAGACTTAGGCATGTTGTAAGTGCATTACTGACCTGATTAATCTTGTGGGTTTCGGCAGAATGGAGAGGAAGGGTGTGGCTCCCAGCCAGAAAGGAGTGACCAGTTATGCTGCTAGAAAACATGATGAAGATGGAGGTCAAAGATGAGAAGACACGAGGTGGAAGGATAAGAGTCTGTCTGTAGTTTAACTATAATAAAACAATTTTAGCAGACCATTAAAAAATCTTTTGGCCACACCCCATGTCACAACATGTAGAAATTAGTTCCTCTACCTGGCATCGAACTTGCACTCGCTTGCTTTGGAAGGCAAAGTCTTAACCACTGGACCACCAGGAAAGTTCCTAAAATAATTTTTTAAAAAGTGATGGCTACAACTTTCCGGGATGTCTAGGTGCTAGGACTCCATGCTTCCATTGCAGGGGCACAGGTTTTATCCCTGGTCAGGGAGCTAAGATTGCACATGCCATGCAGTGCAGCCAAAATAAACAAATAAATAAAAATAAAATGATTGCTAACATTTAGTGATTGCTCATCTTGGGCTAAAACTGACACCTGTGTTACTATGATGAATTTTCACAAAATATCATCCATCAGTTGTATTATTATCTCTACTTTATAGATGAAGAAACCAAAAGTTAGATACATTCAGTAGCTTGAAGAGGATTTTTAATTCTCCTTGGAATGGAAGAGAGGAGATTCAGGGACAGGCTCTTGGGCAGCAGAGCCTGTGGCCTTGTCCAATGAGCACGCTGACTAGGATGAGGGGGGAGGTGTCCTTTTGTAACATATATTTACATGGTTTAATTTATGATGGTTGAATCATTACAATTCTTTAAGATCCACTAGTAAAAAAACCTATATATGTGCCTCTCTGTAATTCTTACTAAATCCACATATACTACTTTATGCATAAAATGTCTTATGCAAGCTTTCTGGTGAAGGTGCACACCTGCTAATTGTTACTAACACCCTTAGACATATTTTATGGGTCAGGCTGCAGTGCTCAAGAAGAGTTTTAGTCCTTGCAGCTGGACAAAGCTGCACATTTTGAATGCCTGAAATTTGACCTAAATGGTGTTGACATTACAGTGACTGTGAGTGATGGAAAAGGAAACAAAAAATCTTGGATTTCTTTCCTCTGCAGAGACCTCTTCTCCACAAATTAATAACAACAACAGACTTAGAAAATATCTCTTGAACTACAGACTGTGGCCAGCACCACAGCTGCATGTTTCCAAGAGGCCCACAGAGACTCTGCCTTTTAGTTTAAATCCTTCCACTCAGAAAAATCCCCTTGTTTTGTTAGTGTCCTTTATGCTTTTCAGTTTATTTTTTAAATTTCATTTTTTATTTTATTTTGAAGTTTAGGTGTTAGTAGAAAATGTCTCCCAACACTTCACATGGATAACTTTAGGAATCTGAAGTTTATTGTGCTGTTATGTAAAAGACATAGAAAGGGGTCAATATAATTGAAGACAATAAATGTATGTGTGTGGTTTAGTTGCTAAGTCATGTCAGACTCTTTGCGACCTCCTGGATTGTAGCCTGCCAGGTTCCTCTGTCCATGGGCTTCTCAAGGCAAGAATACTGGAGTGGTTGCCATTTCCTTCTCCAGGGGATCTTCTGGACCCAGGGATGGAACCTGGATCTCCTGCATTGTGGGTAGACTCTAACAACTGAGCCACTATTGACACATTAATGAGTCATAGTATTGGTCTTTTTATAGAGATTCCAAGGTGATTGAAATATGGTCTCTGTTCTCAGAAATGATCATATTTATGGAGAAAAATAGACACCTAGAACAATGATTATAATGTGAATCATAAAGTTACTGTATTTTGAAAAGTTTTTGATAAAGCATTTTGTTAATATACACGAGGGAGATATTATCTATGGCTAGTGAATCTGAAAGGCTTCCCAGGTGTGGTAAAGAATCCACCTGCCAACACAGGAGACTGCAGGAAGCACAGGTTCCATCCTTGCCTTGGGAAGCTCCCCTGGAGGAGGACATGGCAACCTACTCCAGTAACTTTGCTTGGGAAATCCCATGGACAGAGGAACCTGACGGGCTACAGTCTATAGGGTCACAAAAGAGTCAGATGTGACTTAGAGACTCAACAACAATGACAAAGGAAGGCTGACCTCACATTGATCACTACTGAAAAAATTTGGATACCTGGAATTTCTGTTCTGATAGTTGCATAGGGATGAGAATAAGGAGATCAATCTAACCTAGGGCAAGGGACACAAATTAAGAAACGTATCCTATAACTCTGGGAAGAGATTTCACTGGCATCATAAGGATAAAAGGAAAATAAAACTGCTAAGCAGAATGTGACAGTAAACTCCAAAAAAACCCCAAATAAAACCTGGCTTAAACTTGGCATCTGGAAGAGAGGGAAAACAATCACCCCTTACTTCAGTTTGTGTTCATACAGGACACTTGTATGGATAGGAAAAAGCACTAAAGTGATTTTAAGTTGTTAGTGCAGCCTCAAGCAATAAAAAGACTTAGGTTCAAGAAAAAAACTCTAATATACCAAAAATAATTTAAAAAATTTCACTTACAAGTTAATTTTTTAAATATTTGCATAACTTTGATACTAAAATAGGCCAGGACCCAATAAGAAAGGAATCTTGTAGACCAATCTCTAAGAGAGATTTGCTCCCAAATAGTAGCAAACCAAATTAACACTGCTAAAAGAAGTGATGATTCAGCATGAGGTAATTGCATTTACTGCAGATATGCAAGCTTGAATTCACGTTAGAAAATAGATTCTTATATTCACCATAGTCAGGACTATTTATTTATTTATATATTTACTTTCTCCTTCTTCCACGAAAGTACAATTTTTGCCTGGAAATATGTTTATCCAGAAATTATATATATATATGTATATATATATATATATATATATATATTAATGAGGGTGTGTGTTTTCCCAGAACACCACACTAATATCCTAGCATTCTTTGCAAACGCACACTGCCACAGAGCTAAATTTTGGCCAAGGGATGTGAGATGATGTGATGTGTATAAATCCAGTCAGTTATCTTAAAATAAAAAGAAGCATACCTAATTTCACCCCCTTTTTTCCTCTTCTGCTTACAGAAAGGATGAGAGCAATATAACATCCTTATGAACAGTAGAAGGATACAGGAACAGAAAAGCAGGGGTCCGGAACAGATTCTATATCAGAATCTGTACTTCACATGCCTGGTCTTATTAGAAAGAAAGAAACTTTAGTCTACTTTAAGAAATCCTTAGTTGAGATTCTTTTACAGTTACTGGATCTATCTACTAAGTAACAGACATTAATATAAAGAAGAAAATATATGATCATATGCTATTGTCATATGATCATCTCAGCAGACAAGGGAAAAGCTTTTAAACTATTATCAAATCAGAAATTGAAGAAAATTTCACTAAAATTGTAAAAAGCATAAAGACATCTACAGCATTGTTAGTTAATGTTATAATTAAGATGAAATGTTTTTAGCATTCTCATTAAAGGGCTTCTCAGTGGTAAAGAATCTGCCTGTCAATGCAAGAGACACAAGAGAAGATAGCTTGATCCCTGGGTCAGAAAGATTCCCTGGAGGAGGAAATTCTACTCCGGTATCCTTGCCCGGAGAATTCCATGGACAGGGGAGCCTGATGGGTTACAGTCCTTGGGGTCACAAAGAGTTGGACACAACAGGGCAACTGGGCATGGGCACACACACAAAGATTAAAGATGGCTATTGATTGTTTGACGTCCATCTTGTCAAGAGCTGAATACTATCAATAGGTCTCTCTCTTTGAATCTCACTAGGCATTGTGAAGAAATGGCACAAGTGACCCCACACCAGTTTCTGGGCCCAGGATTTAGGAAACCATCAGCTTTCACTGCTTGTATCATGGGACACTCCCTATGGAGGCCCTGGTCACCATGGAAAAAGCTGAACTGCACTAAGAATAGCTTGCTGGAAGAGGCCATGTGTACACACTGACCTTGTTAGTCCCAGATAAGCACAGCTGCTCATTCATTCCTGCCAAAGCTCCAGACACAAGGGTGAAGCCATTTTGGACATTCCAGACCAGCTCATCTGCCAGCAGAATGTTAATGAGTGGCCACAGTTAAAGTATTTGTAATGAAGAATTGATTGGTCTAGTCCATTTTATGCTTTTAAAGGTAGCAGGAAAAGTAGTTTTATCTCCCAATTAATTTTTAAAAGAAACAAATAGACTTTAGTTTCTAGAACAATTGTAGATTCAGAGAAATAATGAGCACAAAGTATAAAGAGTTCACATTGACCCCTCCCCTGTATAGTTTTCTCTATTACTAACATCATGTTTTAGTGTAAAGCATTTGTTAAAATTAACGAAGTATTATTAACTAAGGTTCATAGCTTACATTAAGGCTCACTCTTTGTGTTGTACAGTTATTACATATATGCGTGTGTGCAGAGTCACTTCAGTTGTATCTAATTCTTTGCGACCCTATGGACTATAGCCCACCAGGCTCCTCTGTCCATGGGATTTTCCAGGCAAGCATACTGGAGTGGGTTGCCCTGGAGTGATTCCTCCTTCAGGAGATTTTCCCAACACAGGAATCAAATCTGTGTCTCTTGCATCTCTTGTGCTGGGAGGTGGGTTTTTACCACTAGCACCACCTAGGAAGCCCATATGCTATGGATCTACCATTAAAATAGCATACAGAATGGTTTCACTGCCCTTAAATTTTTCTGAATTTTTTTTCTCTCCATGTCCTTACCTCCAGCCTATGGCACAACTGATCTGTTTCTGATGTCTATAGCTGTGCTTTTTCCAGAAAGTCGTATCATTGGAATTATACAGTATGTGGCCTTTTCACTTAGCAATATGCGTTTAAGTTTTTCCTCGTGTCTTTTCATGGATAAATAGCTTAATTCTTTTCCATTATCAAGTATATTCCATTGTATGGATGTATCAAAGTTTGTTTATCCATTCACCTATTGGAAGACATTTAAATTGATTCTAGCTTTTGGTAATTGTAAATAAACTTCTATAAAAATACATTGTGTGAAGGTTTGTATCAGCTCAACTGGGTGAGCTCCTAGGATGAAATTGTTGGTACTTTTGGTAAGACTGGGTTTAACTTTGATAGATACTGCCAAAGCGTCTTGCAGAGACTGAACAGTTTTGAATTCCCACTAGCAATGAATAATAGTTCCTGTTGCTCTGAATCTTCACCAAAATTTGGTATTGTTATTTTTTTGGATTGTAGGTATTGTCAGTATTTTGGATTTTAGCCATTCTAATGGGTGTGTAGCGGTTTCTCATTGCTATTTTAATTTGAAATTCCCTAATCACATTTGATGCTGAACATCTTTGCATACCTCTACTTGCCACAGGGTTGCAAAGAGTTGGACACGTCTGAGCAACCAACACTAACAGACAGACGTGCCATCAGCTTTGTAAATCTTTTTTGGTGAAGTGTTTGTTCAGATCTTTGACCCATATTTAAATTGGGTCACATTACTTTTTGTTAAACTGCAAGAATTTTTATATCTTGGATGTATAGCTTTTATTAAGAATGTTTTGCAAATATTTATTTCCCAGTCTGTAGTCTGCCTTTTGATTCTCTTGTCTTTTTCAACAGAAGAAAATTTAAGTTAATAATGTCAAACTTGCCAATTTACATTTCACTCTATGGTCCATTTTGAGCTAATTTTTCTCAAAGGTATAAAGCTGTGTTTAGGTTATTTTTTGTTTCTGTTTCTTGGGGTGTGTTCCATGTAGATGTCCATTTGTTCCAGCATCACTTATTGAAAAGACAGTCCTTCCTCCATTGAATCGCTTTTACTTATTTGTCAAGTCTGTCTTTGCTTTTTTGTCAAAATTAGGCTTATGGTGAACATGAGTTTTCAACCTCTTTGGGCAAATACAAAGGAGCATGATCCCTGGATTGTAAGGAAGTATTCTTTCGTTAAAAAAAAAAAAATCAAAGTGTCTCCCAAGTGACTGTAGCATGTTGCATTCTCACCAATGTGAATGACAATTTCTGTTGCTCTGCATCCTCAGCAGCATTTGATGTTATCAGCTTTATTTGGTTATAATTGAACATTTTGTATAGTTTTATTTTATCTCTTAGTCTATCAGTTATACTCCTTTTAAAATTTTAAGTGGTTGCTCTAGATTGTTTCCATATATATTTGTAACTATCCTAACCCCACTTATGTAGTGTACTTTATAAAAGATTATTTCTAATTCTTGCCTCCCCTCTCTCTTAACACATTGCTTTTATTTATCTTACTTACACACATGGTATAATCACCTAATACACTATTGCTATTATTTCTTTGGATAGTTATCTATTATAATGGTTCCCAACCTCCAGTATCTAATGCCTGGTAGTCTAAGGTGGACCTGATGTAATAATAATAGAAATAAAGGCACAATGTATGTAATATGCTTTAATCATCTTGAAACTATCTCCTCACCCCTGGTCTGTGAATAAATTGTCTTCCAGAAAACTGGTTCCCAGTGCCAAAAAGGTTGGAGACTGCTGATCTATTAGATTAATTACAAATAAGATAGAAACATTTAAATTTCATTCATTTCCTCTCTGATGCTCTTTCTTTCTTTACATGAATCCAAGTTTCTGACCTATGTAATTTTCCTTCTCCTGGAAGAACCTTAAAATTTCTTGCAAGGCAAGTCTTCTGGTAGAAAACTTTCTTAACTGTTGTCTGAGAAGGTCTTTATTTCTTTTTCAACTTGAAGAATAATTTCACTGGATGCAAAATTCTAGATTCATAGTTTTTTCCTTTTAACATTTTATTTTAGTCCATTCTATTCTTGCTGGCATGGTTTTTGATGAGAAGTCTGATGTACTTCTTTCCCTTGTTCTTCCAAATAAAGTATCCTTCTTCACCCCATCTCTAAGCTTTCAGGATTTTCTTCATTTTGAATATGATGTTTTTAGAAGTAAATTTTTTTGGTATTTGTCATGCTTGATATTCTCTGAGTCCTGTATCTGTGGTTTGGTATTTGTTATTAATTTCAAAAAATCCTCATCCATTAATACTTCAGATATTTTTAATAGTCCTTTCTCTATTCTCTTTCTGGTACTTCTATACACATATATTACACCTTTGTAATTGTCACCCAGTCCTTGAATATTATATTCCATTTTCTCCTTCTTCTTTCCATATAAATTTTGTTTTGGAACATTTATATTGACCAGTATTTTAGTAAATTGATTCTTATTCATCTGTGTTCAGCCCACTGATGAAAGCATAAAAACATTCCCCATTTTACTTATAAAATGTTTCATTTCTAGCATTTATTTTTATTTTCTTAGAGCTTCCATCCTTCTGCTTACATTTGTTTTTACTTGCTGTATACTTTTCCATGTGACCTCTTGATATGTTAATCATAATTTAAATTTATTATCTGAGAATTAAAAAAAACAAGTGCTTTAATCAATTCAGAGATACTTATTTTGTTTCTACAGGTTTTGTTTTTATCCTTCTTTTTAATGAATCATGTAAATTTTTGCTAAAAGCTAAACATGAAGTATAGTGCAATGGGAATTGAGATAATTAGGGGTTTTTCTCAGGTCTTATGTTAATTTTGCTAGTCACTGAGCTGTGCTTTACATATATTATTGATCTAGATGTCAAAGGCTTTGGTTTCTGATACTTTTTTGTTGCTGCTTAGTTTCCCTAAAAATTCCTTATAAAATACAGTCTCTGTCTAACATACTCAGTTTTAATCCACTGGGATTATTCTGTAGTCCAGTTATTGTCTCCAATGTCTTCTGCTTCTGGTAAATTGATCTTAAATCTGACTGTACATATTCATCTCTTCTCCAAATCGTGAGGAAGTAGTTTGTGACCTCATTCTCTGACAGACCTATGAAAATCACTGATTTTGAGTTTGTTCATCTTTTTTGTGAAAGGGGGAGTTATGACTTCCAAGTGCTTTATGTGTTGGAATTGAAACTAGAAATCACTCCGGTGACCTTTCTGAGGTCAGCATGATTTTGCCATTGAAAAAGAATACCGCAATATAAGGAAAAAAAAAAAAGCTTAAAAGCCAGTGTGTCTCACAAAATTATGGGATATAATAATTGTTTTAATCCACTGTACTCTAGAGTAGTTTGTTGTGCAGCTTTATATATATACCAATATATAAAGCTATGTTATTAGAATTACAGAGTTTGATAAAATTGCTAGATACAAGTTAATACAGAAAATCAAGGGAGGTTTTACATGCCATCTACAATAAGAAAATATAACTAGAATTTTTGTTAAGTTACATAAAACAAAAGACATAACAAAACATAGAGAAAACTGGGACAAATTAACAAAAGAGGTACAGGTCTTATGAAAAATATTAAAACTTTACCGAAAGTTAATAATGAAGACCTAATTTATGGATAGGATATATTATTATTATTAAAAACTCAGTATTCTAAAGGTATCAATCTATTCAAGTTGGCTTAAATAATTAATAAAATATTCATTAAAATACTGACAGTTTTTAGTGGAAAAGTGAAGTGAAAGTGTTAGTCGCTCAATCCTATTCAACTCTTTGTGACCCCGTGGACTGTAGCCTGCCAGCTTCCTCTGTCCAAGGGATTCACCAGACAAGAATACTGAGTGGGTTACCATTTCCTTCTCCAGGGGATCTTCCTGACTCAGGGGTCAAACTCCTGCATTGCAGGCAGATTCTTTATCTTCTGAGCCACCAGGAAACTGCCTATTTAATTCTATGACACATATGAAACAGAAACAACGAAGACTACTGCTGCAAAAGAAAAAAACGTTTTGAAGGTCTTCTAGCTTTTCTTGGAAGAGATGACTTTTAGTAAAGCTAATTAATATGAAAGACATTGTAGAATCAAGGAAGAGTGTATGGACATCTCAGGTGTCCACTTCAGCTAGAAAATCTTTCCTGCCACCCACTCACCCTACCTTTCCATCTTGATTTCCAGTGGAAACCCAAGTTTCTACAAGTTGTTTCTCAAAGCAAGATTTTTTTGGCTACCGATTTACTGCAGTACTCAGGGAATTAAGAAGCAACATAGCTATTAAGAACAAGGTGGGAGGAAATTTTTTTTTTACTTTGAACTTATGAGGTCACATTTGTGTGCATTTCTCAGCTTAGAGTGGAGATCTTGGCTCCTACTCCAATGTTACAATGTTATAACTTTACTTGAGATTTTTGAATTAAAAAGTTGGAAAAAAGGAACCACCCCTTACTGTTCTCAATTTATTATTTTTCCCTTGTTGTCTAGAATGATGATATTCAGAAGCACAGGTATATTTCATATAATACTGAATTAAAAGGGAATGAGGAGGTGGAAGGTGGGTAGGAGGTTGGTTCTTTCCTAATGTATTTTGGTATTCAGGCTTTCTTTTCCTCATTGAATCAAATTGGTTCAATTTTACAGAAATGAGCTACTAAAATTAGTAGTCAGAATTCAAGCCTATCTTAAAATAAGAATGTTTTAAAATAGTGTAAATGTTATTTGTGTTTAAAGTTTTAAAGTTAAAGCATGACAATAAGAAGAATCTGAATGGCCACACCTGAAAATCCAACATTTTGAAATCATGCTGAAAACAGTTGACTATAAAAACCTCACTGAAATTCCAACTTTCTTCTTTTTCTCTGTTAGACAGTATTTACAAGAATTAGCAGACATGCTGAAAGGGAACTAACTGCAGTCAGCTTACATATATTTTCCTGTGGATTACATGGTTCTTGCTTATTATTTCTTTGATGGCTTAAAACAAAATTCAACAATTTGCAGGCATCAACCACAACGCCCCTCCCATTATTTTTGGCAAATCATTATATTGAGATTGTTAAAACCTGGTCTTTGGCATTTATCAATCTAGCACATAGCAAGAGTTTTCATGATCCAAGATCGTACTGCAGTTGAATTCAGTACGTGTGTCTGTGTTAGTCGCTCAGTCATGTCCGCATCTTTGCGATCCCATGGACTGTAGCCCTCCAGGCTCCTCTGTCCATGGAATTCGCCAGGCAAGCATACTGGAATGGGTTGCTGTGCCCTTCTCCAGGTGAATTTAGTATATTTTACTTCAAATACTTTTAAATATTTAATATTTTTATAATGTAGTACTTGCATACTTGTGAAACTTACAAACACCTGGCAGATGTATTTGCATTTGTGAAAACTGCACCACCCCCATGCACAACTAAATAAGACAGAGTAAATAGTCCAAGTGTCTTCATAGTTGGTCATAGGGGTCATTTCAATTGGAAAACAAGACTTCAGATGCTATTTCCTCTACTAAGCTAATTGCAAACAAATGTTCCTTTTGTCAGAAAGGAAGGAAAAAATATTAAGCCCAGTGGAAAAGCCATTTCAGTATTTGGTGCTAGTTTCTGGCAGGCTGTACAGTCCAAAGATCTCATTTTTTCCTTTTGGTTCTCTTTAAGGGTTGCCTGGGCTCCATTATGTTACTCCTAATTCAACTTCTATTCTTGAACTTAAGGATTTCTCATAACTGGAACTGTTTGGTGCTAGAGATTCTAATGCTCCTCATTATAGTAATCCCCACATCTATTGGCCAAGAGGAAACAAACAAGGCCACCCCAGGGCTCAAAGTGTTAACCTACAGGCTTCCAGAAGAACAACAATGAGATGCAAGAGTTGGAGGGAAACAGCAAATGTGCTAACAGAACTGCTGGTACAAAGAAGAAGCCACTTTGAAAAACTTGATTTGAGCCCTTAAGCTGTGCAAGGGAAAAACACCCAGCGCCCTAAAGAAAGCAAGCCCAATAAATAGAAAGAACAAGCAGCTTTATTCTTTATTCCATACGTGCATTACCCAAGTTTTCTGTTTGAAAGACCTTGAGGGCTGGAGAACTATTCACCACTGTATTAATTGGCCGAGTTAAATGACTCGCCCTGCATTCGCTCTAACTCCCACATTCTCTGTATAACCATTGGCCACCTGGACTCCGCACGTTCTCACACATGGTCATTAACTCTGAAAACTAATGCAAGCCAAACAAAGCCTGAGGAATAAATGGGTTGCCATAAGAAAACAATTAAAAAGTCACCTGTTGTGAAAAGATATATTTAATCAAACCTGGGCAAAGAGACCACCCAAGATTACACAGTTTTCCTACGAGTCTGGTATTTACAGTACAGGTGCATTTTTGTGAATGAGTGACTGTGATGAAAATATATCTAATTGATATGGGCGAGAACTAAGAATAAAAATATCTGATATAATAAACATTCAATATGTTTATTATTTATAAATATTGAGTATCTATTTTTTCTTCTTAAAGAATCAAAAGTAAACTATATTTTATACAAATTTGATCATTAACTATATTACACAATATCTGCAACTTCCCATTAGACTGCTCATTGTATTCATCCAGATTTGGGCAATAAACTATACTAAAATTTGAAAGATGAATGAATTCTTTTTCTACTTAGGAATAAATCATCGTGGAGATGCCTAGGTACTGTTTCCAAATCGTCCAACTGATCACTTCTTTCCTCAAGACAGATTCTTGCAAACACAGCCTTTAAATTTCCAACATAAACATTTCAAATTAATTAAAATTATTGCAACACAATTAAATATACTGTTACAAAATTTTAAATTTCTAAAATTAATGGAGGAAAGCATTCATCACAGTTTTACCAAAAAAGAAAAAGGCTGAAGTCCAAAATAGAATATATGATTTGTGTTAAATGCTTTGTAGAGAAAATAGTCAGTCACCTACTTTCAATTATACATGAAACCATAATAAAAAGTAAAATGTACATTTGTTGTTAAATGAAGGGTAATTTAATGGTATTAAGGAATACAATTAAGTTATAATATTAAATCAAATATTACCATCAATGCTAGTCAATTTCTCACTTAAAAATGGCAATGGAAGTGGTAAATTATTATTGCCCCTGTTCTAAGAATTTTACTAAGAAACTGTTTGCTAAAAAATACCATTTGCCTTATATAAATTTTATGCAGAATTTGAATGTTTTACCTAAAATTCATAGGGAAGTGACTAAGAAATTGAGCTTGAGATTCCATATCTCTAAGATGGGAACAAACGTGTGTGTGTGTGTGTGTGTAGTCACTATTGCATGCAAAGTGGATGAGAACATAGAGGACTTGGATCCAAATCTGCCGCTTATAAGCTGCATGACCCAAGACAACTTTCTTAAACTATCTGTGCCACACTTCTCTCATCTGTAAAATGGGCAAAATGCTAACACCTACCCAACAGACTTATGAGATGCAATTATTCACTGTAAGTGAAGTGCTATCATACAATGGCTATTTGTGAGTTATTGGTGATGTTGTTGTCCTTTCATATTTCATGTCTTTCTGAAGAATTCAGGAGAGAAAATATGTAAATTCTCCATGCACATTTCAAAGCATTTCTTTATATAATTCATGGTTAGATATTATAAACATGCTTCCATGATTTTGATTTTGAACTAGGCTTGCAGAGACAAAATGTGTCATAAAAATAAGGCTAAATGAATTTTACATTTAATTAATTTACAACCAATGAGATAGCAAGAGATGATCGATGTTTGTTTTCTAGACTACTAGAGAAATGCAAGTATGCACAACAGCATGATGTTTAGTATTTGCCTTTGTAGGCCACTGAAGGTCTTTCTATTATCCTCCACTTTATCTATAGGACATATACAATATAGTAAAATACTAGAAATAGTCTACAGAGTTTAAACTCAGTATGTCCAAAACTGCCCTTATAAATTTTCTTCTTTATATCTATCATGGCATTGCTAGATTGACCTATTTATAATGGCATTGCCCTTATAAATTTTCTTTATATCTATTATGACATTGCTAGATTGACCTTCAACAATTATTGTTATGTTTTTATCTGTCAGGGTTTCATATTTACATTCACTGCATCACATGTTCCTATGTATTCTACCCCTTTTCCTTCCTGATGCCTTGGTTCAGGCCCTTCTCCTCTTTAACTGAACTACTGTAATTGTTTTCTTCTTGTACTCAAACTTGGGTCTTCTTAAGTCTGTCCGCCAAACCGTCGGTATAACCTCCCTAACAGGCAGACTCCCCCTGTATCCACATCCTCCCTGCCATAGAACAAAGTTTAATTTTATTAGCATGTTATAAGAGGTTTTGACCTCATCTTGCCTGCACTCTTCTCTCTTCCTCCTACTCCTGCCATATCAAACTCCTAGCCATTCTTGAGAATGTGCCCATGTTTTTCTGTGGCTTCATGCTTTTGCATTGTTTGCTCTGCTGGGGACACTCTTCCTTTTATTTATTTTTTAATTGGAGTATAATTGCTTTACGACATTGTGTTAGTTTCTGCTGTGTAACAGTGTGAATCAGCTATATGTCTATGTATATTCCCTCCCTCTTGAGTCTCCATTCTCCCTTTTTTTTTAAACAGTCAATTACCCTCATCTCTCATTAACTAGCAGAGAAGGCAATGGCAACCCACCCAGTACTCTTGCCTGGAAAATCCCATGGACGGAGGAGCCTCGTAGGCTTCAGTCCATGGGGTCACGAAGAGTCAGACATGACTGAGCGACTTCAACTTTCACTTTTCACTGTCATGCATTGGAGAAGGAAACGGCAACCTACTCCAGTGTTCTTGCCTGGAGAATCCCAGGGACAGGGGAGCCTGGTGGGCTGCTGTCTGTGGGGATGCACAGAGTCGGACACGACTGAAGCGACTTAGCAGAAGCAGCAGCAGCTCATGAACCAGATCAGAGTCACCTTATCAAGCTCTCATCTGACACCTGGAATAGACCCTTCCTTCCCCCTCTATCCCAACACAGTGTCATATATTGCCTTCCACTATAAAATTTACCATACTCTTGAAATTGTCTGCTTCTATTTTTCCACCACTGAACTAGAAGTTACATTTAGGCTGGATATTCATCTGATTCTTAATTTTTTCCTTTAATGCTGCCATATTTTTTTTCTGATGAGGAAATTTTTAAAAATTCTAAGATTTATTATACCATTATGTTATAAAATAATGACTGTTTGTAACATCAAAAGTTGGAGGAATATACCATTAATGAAAATAAATCTTGTATATAGTTATTAATACGCATGAACATTTGAATAAAATTCTTTGTTTTGTTTTTATACTTGATTTTTTTTATGTGGAAGTGTGAAAACCTTATAATGGTCCCAGTTTAGGACCTCACTACTGGGAACCCCTGACTTAATATACTAATTTAGTTTGAATTCAGGTTCAAGGGTAATTGAAAGAGACTCCAAGAGCTTATTTGTGTGATTATTTTGGAGATGTGCTGCACTTAGTATAGGGCCAGGGACTGAATATCTTAATAAAGATTCACTGAATGAATGAATATGTTAAGAATGACCACTTAGTTCATTACTAATTCATGAAATTTGTGGGACAATGTGTCTCTACATCAAGGTCAAGTTACAGGTGATTATTTAGATTCTATCTTTTTGCTTCTAACCTGTCTTACTTTTGCTACCCTAATTCATGTTTTTCTCCTTTTTATTCCTTTGCATTTAATAAATTTTCACATTAAAATCTCTTCATTTTTCTTTAATTTAAAAATATTTATTCAACAATATTGCACAATTTCTTTACTCTAAGGTTTATTTTATACCAAATTAGCAGAGACATCATTTCTATTCATGAGTAATCTTATTTTTTAAAACTTAATGTCATGAAAGTCAGATTTTTACTCTTGTGATACCTTTATATAAGTCGCTACATCATATTTGTTATTTAATAGTTATAAGAAAGGAACAGGTAGGAATTTCTGACTTCCAAAAGAGAAAGGAAAACACACGGACTTGAGAGAGCAGCTATAATTCTTATCCTGCTTTGGAACGCTTAAATTCCAACGTGGGCTATAACAAAGGAATAGTTTTATCTCCCCTTGTTCAGGTTTATTCATCCCTAAAAAGGGGAAGAGAGAGTTTCTATTAATCTTTCTCAAAAATAAGTTATATGAGCAAACACATCAAAAGTATTTTGGACTTCTCAGAAGAGTCAATAATAACAACTAATAGTGGCATTACCATAAAATATTGAAGTATTTTATCATGATATCAAGTCTAACAAAAATCCATGTGTGTTCAAAGGCTCATTTTGCAGTATTATACTATTATTTGGTTATTATTAGTTGCGAATAGTTCCAAACAACAGCCTAGCTAGATAAGGAATTTAATCCTGATCAGTTGTGGGTTTCCTCAAAATGCTCTTTTGACAGAAGGAATATATTTTAAGTTATTAGTGTCTCTTTTTGCGAGTTTTCTAGCACAATTTTCTCTATAATTATAAGATACTTGGGGTCTACCAAACAATTTTAAAAAATTGAAAAAGAATATTGTTGCCCTGTTTCCCTGTTTCTCCTATGGCTTTGAGAAAAGGCAGAGCGTTCAGGCGTGGCAGAGAGACCACCAGCAAAGAACAGCTGTCTTATGAAACAGCAGGAGAGAGTGCTCCAGGAAGGACAGGAGGAACCCCACATCGAGGGCTGTACCATGAAAGAGTGTGTGTTGGGAGGGTGAAAGGCATGATGACTATGAATTTCTGAAACTCTTAAATAAAATTGCCTGGCAGCATGAACTGAGAAAGCACTTCTAATATTATGTAAACTCAACAGAGAAATGTCCCAAGGAAATGCAACTCAAGATATTCTTCATTGTGACTATTCTTCACTAAATGAACGTAAAGTGTTTTTTAAGTGAATGTTTAAAGTCACCAGTATTTTCTTTAGGCAACAATTTCATGAATACTGGTGAACAGCAAAATGAATTAAATGTATTAATTTCTTATTTTGAGTGATGATGACTAATGATGCTGACCGTTTACATTAAGGGAAATTTCTACCTCTTCCCACTGAAGGCTTATCACTTAGCTTTTTTTTCTTTTACATTTCTTTTTCAAAATGCTGCTCAGAATCATCTTCTTCCTAATGCCTTCTGAGAACACACTCCTTCCCTGATCATTTATGCACCTCTGTCCAACTGTTTCTGGTTCTGGTATTGTTGTTGTTCAGTCATTCAGTTGTGTCTAACTCCTTGCAGTCGCATGGACTACAGCATACCAGGCTTCCCCATCCTTCACTATATCTCAGAGTTTGCTCAGACTACGTCTATGGATTTGGTGATGCCATCCAACCATCTCATCCTTGGTTGCCCCCTTCTTCTCCCGGCCTCAATCTTTCCTAGCATCAGGCTTTTTTTCCCCATGAGTCAGCTCTTCACATCAGGTGGCCAAAGTACTGGAACTTCAGCTTCAGCATCAGCCCTTCCAATAAATATTCAGGGTTGATTTCCTTTAGGATTGACTCTTTTGATCTTCTATCCAAGGGGCTCTCAAGAGTGTTCTCCAGCACAACAGTTCAAAAGCATCAATTCTCCAGTGTTCAACCTTCTTTCTGATCCACTCTCACATCTGTACATGACTACTGGGAATACCATATCTTTGACTATATGGTATATATATGGTTCTGGTATATACCCAATATATTCCTGTCTTGCATATTGCTATGTGCATATGGAACTTGTTTTATGGCCTCATTGACTTCCAGTTTGTCGTTGGACCAAAGGGTTTCATGTGACCATTTTCTTTGTAGAAACATTGCACCTTTTCCTTTGCTTAGTGTGTGGTCAAGTAAGTAGTGTTCCTGAGGTTTCTATTCCATTTTTAAAATTGGAATGTAATTGCTTTACAATGTTGTGATAGATTCTGCTGTATAACTTCACAGAGTCCTGTACTCTGAGGACCTCAATTTGGGATATGGCAGAAATAAGTCTTGTGTAGGTAAGTCTCCTCATTGCCTTGTCCTCAAACACACACAGAGATACACACACATGTATTTATAGCTATGTTTCATTGCATTCTCATGAATGTTAACAGCAAGCATTTATGAATGGGCTCCCCAGGTGGCACTAGTTGTAAAGAATACGCCTGCCAATGCAGGAGACATGAGACTCAGGTTAGATCCCTGGATTGGGAAGCTCCCCTGGAGGAGGGCTTGGCAATCCCCTCCAGTATACTTGCCTGGAGAATCCCATGGATAGAGGAGCCTGGCAGGCTACAGTCCATGGGGTTGCAAAGAGTTGGACATGACTAAATTAACTTAGCATGCACACACATGAATTTTTCAACCAGAATACATACTTCGTCTGTCCATATAGTCTTCCTTGGCAATTGCATCCAGCACTAATGTCTCTCTTCACTGTGCTACTCAGATGTGTGCTGAATTACTCGGCAATAAGATCTCTGAAAAGGGAGCGCCCTTAGCACAGAGAGGTTCAGGAACTTTCCCAGGCTCAGAGTCATTAAATAAGATGATGTGTAGAAAGTGGTTAATATAAAACAGGTGCTCTGAAAATTAGATATTATTACAGAAGAAGTTTATTATATACACTTCTTATTTAATCAATTGATTTAGGATAATTTTGTGTTTTTGTCTCCAAGATTCTATGCCCCTTTAAAGTACTTATTGAAGCACTTACTGTTACTGCCCTGCATAGCATTTGCACTTTAGCAAAGTGGACAAAGTATTTAATTGTTTGAATGAAGGCAGGAAGGCAGGGGGTAGGGAAAAGAGTTAGAGGAAATATGCTGTACACAGAATAACAACAAAGTCCCACCGAAGCATAATGTTGGTATTGGTTAAGAGCAGGAACTGTGTGGGAGATGGAGGCTTTGGGAGAGCTTCCCAATATTATAGAAGAAAGCTGAAAAATCTATAAAATCACAGTTTCATAAAACTAAAATTGTGACCATTATTTAGTCCCAAGACTGTAATGTCTTTATCTTTTATATTCTCATAATTTTCTATTAAGGTATCAAATACAAAATGATGCACAGTTATAAACAACCAAGTATAATCATTTTCTAAAAGGCATAGCATTCATTAAGAGAAAACAATATTAATGGAAACTGCAATGTACAGTTATAGCAAAAAAAAAAATCTCCAAAATAGATTCCAGGGACATTACAATAAAATGTTAGACAAAGTGGGAACCAGGAAGGGAAATGAGTTTTAACAGAAAGAAAAGAACTTTACAACCTCCTGTGGCTCAAGGGAGAAAAAGCTCACCCACATTGCTCCCTTTAAGAGTTTTTCCAGATTTAACTAGCTGCATGGAGGTTCCCATATGGCTATTAAAGAATTATACTATCAAATAGAAAAATAATAAGTATATTAAAAACAGTATATAATCATGCTATTAGAAGGGAAGGACCATGTCATGAGCGCATTATGTTTAAGAGTTTAGAAGAGCAGGTACTCAATAAACGGCATGCACAGGGCAGGCTTTGAAAGCTTACTTTCTAAATCCAATATGTAACTAAATAAATAATGCAGCCTTGATAACCCTCAAAATAGAAAGTAAATGGTCCATTAAGAGAACACATTAAACCATCTTATTGACTCATGCATGGACCCTTCAAGTGCCCATTATTTAGGCAAATGCTCCCATCAATCCTATTACCTACATAGAAAACAGTCTTAAATACACCTTCAGCCCATAAATTCCCCATTCTTAGTCAGCTATTGACCACTATTTCTAATTTGATGTTTCAGAATTCTATTAAAATGTTACTTCTTTTTTTTTTTGCCTTAAAGTTGCATTTTTAAATGGTAAGGTTTATTTTTAAGAAGCATTAGCCCTAGAACTAGCCTGGAATGGTAATGTCCTTGGAGGTTCATGGCTCTCATTCATACTGTCACCATGAAAGGGATAAAGCTGCAGGCTTTTTCTTTTTTTCAATTACAAAGTACTCAAAGACAAAAGAAAGCTGAGCACCAAAGAACTGATGCTTTTGAACTGCGGTGTTGGAGAAGACTCTTGAGAGTCCCTTGGACTGCAAGGAGATCCAACCAGTCCATCCTAAGGGAGATCAGTCCTGGGTGTTCATTGGAAGGACCAAAACTGAAGTTGAAATTCCAATACTATGGCCACCGATTCAAAGAGCTGACTCATTGGAAAAGATGCTGATGCTGGGAAAGATTGAAGGCGGGAGGAGAAGGGGACGACAGAGGACGAGATGGTTGGATGGCATCACTGACACAATAGAAATGAATTTGAGTAAACACCAGAAGTTGGTGATGGACAGGGAAGCCTGGCGTGCTGCAGTCCATGGGGTAGCAAAGAGTTGGACATGACTGAGCCGACTGAACTGACTAACTGACAATGACAAATTAGCATTGTGAGACATTATTATTTTTTTAAATTATTGGGTATAGCTGCCTTACAGTGTTGTGTTAGTTTCTGCTGTACAACAAAGTAAATCAGCTCTATGCATACATATATCCCCTCTTTTTTGGATTTCCTTCCCATTTAGGTGCCTCTGTGTGTGCGCTATGTTGTTTCAGCTGTGTCCGACTCTGTGTGGCCCTATGGACTGCAGCCTGCCAGGCTCCTCTGTTCATGGGATTCTCCAGGCAAGAATACTGGAGTGGGTTGCCATGCCCTCCTCCAGGAGATCTTAGTTTGGTGTCTATGGAGCATTAAGTAGAGTTCGTGTGCAATACAGCAAGTTCTCCTTAGTTATCTATTTTATACATATTAGTGTAAATATGTGAAGGACATTATCTTCCATCAAATATCAAGGATACAAAACAGACTCTACAGTTCATTTGATGTATGCTTTACAAGGATGCTATCCCTGTCTCCTGAGTGTAGAATTCAATTCATATCCACCTAGAAGACATGCAATTCCAAATGTATTGGATTGCAAGCAGATTCATACCCAGGCTGTCTAAATTGCATTTTTTTCAACTTCTAGATACCTAAATGGGTGATATCCTTCAGTGTGGGTTTCAGGCCCACTTCAAAACTTCAGTGTTAAAACTGTCCACTCTACCATCATCCAACCTTGAACTCAAAGCTGCCCTGCCTACTTTGCTTTGAGAACTTGGACTCTGTGACATGGTTTCTTCTATTTTCAGCCTAGAATACTTTCCAAAATTGTTTCTCCTCAGCTCTTGCTGATCAAAAGTTTTTTCTACCTTATTGATTTGTATTTTTGTTGCAGAAAGGAGCCAGTTCTGACTCCACCTTGGAACTGTTTCTTTGACTTATTCTAATTGCTTTTGTTATTTTTATAAAAACAAAAGCTTTGTTACTTTTGTTACCACTGTCATACAAAATGGCTGACTGTTAAACTAAAGTGCCTTTGTTCAGAACCCTGCCCACTTGCAGATGGCAGGAAAAGAAGAAATTAACATATCCCCTGCCTGAGGCTTGCCGATCTAGGAGATGTTTGCAAGATCAATGGACTTTTTACTTTGCTTCCTCACCTCCCTTCATCTCTGATCTATTGGAGAACCTTGCATCCAGACCCAGATATGATGGCTATTTTGAGGTGCTAGCCCGCCATCTTCTCAGTCGGCTAAGTCCCTGAATAAAGTATCTTCCTTGCTTCAACCCCTCCTCTCTCAGATTCATTGGCCTGTCATGCGGTAAACAGAGTGAACTTGGACTCAGTAAACTTTCACAGAGTTTGTTTCATCAGGTAGTGTTCCTTTTGGTATAACTTTTCCCCTGCTCTTCTCAAGCTAGACTTTTTGTCATCTGGGTTCTTTCTCTAGTCATAGATTCTCTCTCTCCCCTCCCCCCCCCTTTTTTTTGATGTGGACCATTTTTAAAGTCTTATTGAATTTGTTACAGTACTGTTTCTATGTTTTGGCATTTTGGCCACAAGGCACGTTGGATCTTCGCTCCCTGATCAGGGGTCGAACCCCCCATTCCCTTTATTGGAAGGCCAAGCCTTAACCACTGGACCTCCAAGAAAATCCCATCTAGACACAGATTCTCATTATTCCCATGCACCCGCTACATCTGGGCTAACATGGACTATTATTACAGGTTTAGTCAAACAATTTGTGGTAGTTCTATCAGCATTCCCCACTGATGGCTAGGTAAATAATCACTTTTTTTTTGATCTGTAGAAAAGAGGTCAGTGTAATACACATTTAATTTCAGAAGGGTTTAGTCATTACATAAGTCATTTTTCAGACAAAGCTGCTCAGCAGTTAATACATCTGGGAGTGAATTAAGTGTGTCATGTGGAATCTGACACAATTTTTAATCTCTAAAACATTTGTGGAGAGGAAGTTGATGATATTCTTTCCTTCAGCTACAAGGGCAAGGTTAAGTGAAGGTTGTGTGCAAAGGGATGGGGAAATGTATCTGGAAGAAGTATTCAGGGAAGGAGGAAAGGGGGAAACACGAGAAAGGAGAAAATAAAGGGGAATGAGAGGAAATAAAAGAGGAGAAGACAGGAGTGAAAAGGAGAAAAGACTGAGTGGGAGAGGAGGAGGTTGGGGAAAGGAAGGAGAAGGGAGAAAAGAAAATTGGGAACGGCATTAGTTTCAGGAGTAGCATTGTTAAAGTAAAATAGTCATTTTACTTGGTATAAATCATATGCCAAATTGGTATAAATTATATGCCAAACATTGAAATATTGATTTTATATTTGTAGAATTAGAGAAAAGCTGATACACACACACACACACACACATATCTATACTATTCTATATATATGTTATTTAAAAATGAATTTATTCTTTTACAAGTGGCTGTCCAGTTTTCCCAGCACCACTTGTTAAAGAGGTTGTCTTTTCTCCATTGTATATTCTTGCCTCCTTTGTCAAAGATAAGGTGTCCATAGATGCATGGATTTATCTCTGGGCTTTCTATTCTGTTCCATTGATCTATGTTTCTGTCTTTTTGCCAGTACCATACTGTCTTACTGACTGTGGATTTGTAGTATAGCCTAAAGTCAGGTAGGTTGATTCCGCCAGTTCCATTCTTCTTTCTCAAGATTGCTTTGGCTCTATGAGGTTTTTTGTATTTCCATACAAATTGAGAAATTATTTGTTCTAATTCTTTGAAAAAGACCTCTGGTAGCTTGATAGGAATTGCATTAAATCTATAGATTGCTTTGGGTAGTATACTCATTTTCACTATATTGATTCTTCCAATCCACGAACATGGCACATTTCTCCATCTGTTTGTGTCCTCCTTGATTTCTTTCATCAGTGTTTTATAGTTTTCTATATACAAGTCTTTTGATTCTTTAGGTAGAAATACTCCTAAGTATTTTATTCTTTTTGTTTCGATGGTGAATGGAATTGTTTCCTTAATTTCTCTTTCTGATTTCTCACTGTTAGTGTATAGGAATGCCAGGGATTTCTGTGTGTTGATCACTTTCTAACACCATACACAAAGATAAACTCAAAATGGATCAAAGATCTAAGCATAAGACCAGAAACTATAAAACTCCTAGAGGATAACATAGGCAAAACACTCTCTGCCATAACCCAAAGCGGGATACTCCATGACCCACCTCCCAGAATATTGGAAATAAAAACACGAATAAACAAATGGGACCTAATTAAAATTAAAAGCTT
>ML663566.1:12603291-12671047 GCA_007570785.1 Antilocapra americana | reverse complement strand
AAAAAAATGAATTTATATGTATCTTGCACATATTTTCCAAAAAAACACTGGAAAGGGAACTTTAGCTATCCCTGATAACTACCTTTTCTCTCCATCCAATCCAATGTCCGCTAAAACCACAATTATGTATTTAGAGTTGTACAAACAGACATGCAGGTACACCTTCACATCATCTCATCTTCACTTTCTACAGCTTTCACAGTGGGATATAAACCTGCATTTCAGGTTGACTCCGAGGGGCATGAGTAAGTCTACAGTGTCAGAACACTGCAATGGCATTTCAAACTTCTTAGAAATACCATGGTAACCAGGCCAGCAGTTTGGTGAAGATGTCAACCCTCCAAATGCAAAAATTAGTAATAGAAACAACAGGGAGTTATTGGAAAAAGTGAAGAAATGAATTCATATCTTGTCAATAAAATTATTTTTGATGTTTTAGAATTTAATAAAGTTTATACTTTTTTGTTAATCATTAATAAAGTTTGTTCTTTATTAATAAAGCTTATACTTTTTCAAATGCATATTTGACATATGTCTTTTTAGTCTTTAAATTTCTTTATCCATTTTCCTATGGAAGTATATGTATTTTCTTTGCACATTATTTTGAAATTAAAATTTAATTTTTACCTAATTAATATGTGCCCAGTTTTAATATTTACTTAATTCAATAAATCTTAGAATGAACAAAAGCAGTCCTTTGCCTTGCCCCTTCTTATCTTTATTTAAGCTACTCTGAAGTCCATTATATAATTTTAGTTATTTATTTTAGGATTTACCTTTGTATATTTAAATGATATATTAAACTGATATATTTTGAGGGTTCACTTTATATACAATCTATTGAATTTCTATTATGAAAGTTGTATATATAGTTCATTTATACCTTACTTCTCCACAACATAAAATTCAGTACCAACTCTCAGTATTGTTAAGCAATAATTTTAATTAGAATTTATTTGCTAAAAGTTAAGAACTATAGTTATCTTATTTAAAATTGAATCTTATGTTTTCCTGACTTGCACCCAATTTTTATTTTCTCTGAGTAAACAATTCTGTTTGGTCTTTTTTTTCTGCTTGATTTTTTCCTGTACCTATCACTAACTTTTCAACACACTCTTCATCACATGTGTAAAATTTAGGTCTATATCAAGCAATTATGCAGCCCTAGTTTTCCCTGAGAGATATTTGCTGAGTTCTCTAGTAGACTATTGTGATTGAAACTGGTCTCTCTCTGAGTATTGATTCACAGCTCTCAGCTGGAAGCTTTCTTTACCATAAATCAGTATTTATTTCATAGTGCATCTATTTCCTGAAGGCCTGAGTTGCTTGACATGCTTCCCTTGACAACATAGCTTCTATTGGGTATCTTTAAAAGAGTGCAAGAGAGATGCTCTATACTTATAATTAATTAATAGTCTGATGGAGTATGGAATCCAAGCCCGGAGATTGTTCTTTCTTGGAATGTTCACAATGCTTCATTATTGTTGGCTGTCTAGTATTATTACTGCCACATTTAACACCATGCTCAGTCTAATGTTTCCTGTTCTTACTTTTTGCTTTTTTCCTTTTTGGGAACCTTTGGGATCTGTTCTTTCTTCTTGGGGTTCTAGTATTCAAAGCAACAATGGTAGAATAGTTACCAAAATTTCCAAGAGACATGAATGAATGTATTTTAAAAGCCAAGACAACCCCAAACAGGATAAGCTCAAACAAACTCACATCAAGAAATATCATAACCAAGCTGCTGAAATCTAAAAATAAAAGGAAAAAAAAATCTTGAAAGTAATGAGAGAGAAAAATAGTGGGAAATCAATTTGAATAACTGGTCTTATCGGAAGGAGGCCAGAAGGGATTCAATGTTTTTCAAGTGTTGAAGGAAAAGAAACCTTAACTTCAAATCCTATCCTGAGGAAACAGTCTTTAGGAACCAAGGAAATATCAAGGCTAACTTAGATGAAGAAAACTGGGAATAAAAACTAGTGGATCTAAAAAAGGATTAAAGAAAGTCATCTGAATAGATAATAGATAAAGGACATGATGAAGATAGTCTTGGAATATTCAGAGGAAAGAAAGAATAA
Organism: Antilocapra americana; assembly: GCA_007570785.1. Classification (NCBI taxonomy): domain Eukaryota; kingdom Metazoa; phylum Chordata; class Mammalia; order Artiodactyla; family Antilocapridae; genus Antilocapra; species Antilocapra americana. Next base: position 12,668,969 of record ML663566.1, on the reverse strand, counting down.
TGAAACGAGCGAAACAAGCCTAAATGCATTTTACTTCTGCTGACTTTCCTAAATCGTGTTTTATTGTTGAAGTAAAAACTAGGACACTATTTGCTGCTGCTGCTGCTGCTGCTAAGTCGCTTCAGTCGTGTCCGACTCTGTGCAACCCCATAGACGGCAGCCCACCAGGCTAACCCATCCCTGGGATGCTCTAGGCAAGAACACTGCAGTGGGTTGCCATTTCCCTCTCCAGGGCATGAAAGTAAAAAGTGAAAGTGAAGTCCCTCAGTAGGGTCCGACTCCTAGCAACCCCATGGACTGCAGCCCACAGGCTCCTCCGTCCATGGGATTTTCCAGGCAAGAGTACTGGAGTGGGGTGCCACTGCCTTCTCTGTGACACTATTTGATACAGTTCTAAATGTATATAGAGGAAATATTTAAGATAATTATAAATGGGATGTTAAAGGAAGCCATGTTTCTGCCACGCAAAGCCATTTCTGACACTCAAACTTTATGTTGTAGATAAAGCCTGGTTTCTCATTGTCAGGGACAGGCATTAAAACTAAGGGGAAAAAAAGTACTCTCTCTTGTACTGCTGGTGGGAATGTAAACTGATACCGCCACTATGGAAAAATTATGGGTATTCCTTAGAAAACTAGGAATAAAACCATAATACAACCCAGCAATACTGCTTCTAGGCATATCCTTGAGGAAACAAAACCTGAAAAAGACACACGTACCCCGATATTCACTGCAGCACTATTTACAACAGCTAGAACGTGAAATGGAGAAGGAAATGGCAAACCACTCCAGTATTCTCCCCTGGAAAATTCCGTTGACGTAGGAACCTGGTGGGCTACAGTTCATGGGGTGGCAAAGAGTCAGACATGACTAAGTGACTAAAAACAGGACCTGAAAGCAATCTAGATGTCCATCAACAGATAAATGGATAAAGAAGCTGTGTTACATATATAAAATGGAATACTACTTAGCCATAAAAAGGAATCCGTTTGAGTCAGTTCTGATGAGGTGGATGAAACTTACTTCACATTATACAAAGTGAAGTAAGTCAGGAAGAGAAAAACAAATATCGAATATTAATGCATATATATAAAATCTAGAAAGATGGTACTGATGAACCTATATGCAGGGCAACAGCGGAGATGCAGACATACAGAACAGACTGATGGACATGGATTGGAGAGTGGGTGAGATGAATGGAGAGGGTAGCAAGGAAGCATGTACAATAATGTATGTAAAATAGATAGTCAATGGAAATTTGCAGTATGACTCAGGGAGCTCACACCGGGGCTCTGTAACAACCTAGAGGGGTGGGATGGAGTGGGGTGTGAGAGGACGGTTCAAGAGGGAGGGGTACATATATATATCTATGGTCAATTCATGTTGATATATGGCAGAAATCAAACGAGTATTGTAAAACAATCATTAATCAATTAAAATAAATATATTTTTGAAAAAAATACAGAAAGAGACAAGACTAGCGTAAAACTTGTGGTGTTGTGCCAATTTCAGTTATACTAACATGAAGCTACATTTTTTAAAAAATTAAATATGTACAGACATGTTGATATAGATATGTGTGAATATGTACATACATATATTTATTTTCTAGTTCATGCTATTCTAAAAGTAATCATATCCACTCAGCAATGAGCAAATTTGGTATTTAGATTTGCTGTTTTCTAATAAAAGGAAATAGATGCTTCTAGGTCTAAGCAGAAAAAGTACAAGATGAACTTGGAATATCAATCATTGGTGGTTTAAAGTAATGAACTATTTAAAAAGGAAAGTTCCATGTCAAAAGAACTGAGCAGCTAACTTTAAAAAGCAATCAGTGACAAAATCTGGGACATTTTAAAACCACAAAATAATAAAGCTAGTAATACACAAACTAAAGTGAATAAACTAAAATGAATATTCATGTATTTACATTGATATAAATATATACAAATAAATAGATGGATAGATATTAGATATAGGACAACTTCTCCTTCTCCTTACAGTTGTGACTTTGAGTATATAAATAGGGAAAAATTCATAGAACTTGAAAGCCACCATTTTGTGGATACATTGTAATTATCCTTTCTTATCAAGCTTCCCAAGTAGCCCAGTGGTAAAGAATCCACCTGCCAATATAGGAGACTCAGAGATGCAGGTTAAAAAATCCCTGGGTTGGGAAGATCCCTTGGAGTAAGAAATGGCAACCCACTCCAGTATTTTTGCCTAGGAAATCCCATGGACAGGTAACCTGGAGGGAAACAGTTTATTGGTTCACCAAGAGCCAGACACAACTGGTCATGCACACGCAATATCAATAGTGTGCTAGAATTAGGTGGGGGAATTATTATAAAAAACGGGATACTTATTCATTAAAAGTGAAATAATATGGCTTGAGTTGAGTTCACTTTGGTTCAGTCACTCAGTCATGTCCGACTCTCTGCGACCCCATGGACAGCAACACTCCTTGAAACTCAACATTAAAAAAAAGAAAAGAAAAAAACACAACTACGATCATGCATCCAGTCCCATCACTTCATGGAAAAAAGAAGGGGAAACAGTGACAGACTATGTTCTTGGGCTCCAAAATCACTGCAGATGGTGACTGTAGCCATGAAATTAAAAGATGCTTGCCCCTTGGAAAAAAGTTATGACAAACCTAGACAGTGTATTAAAAAGCAAAGACGTCACTTTGCTGACAAAGGCCCATTTAGTCATAGCCATGCCTTTTCCAGTAGTCATGTATGGATGTGAGAGTTGGACCATAAGAAGGTTGAATGGCAAAGAATTGATGCTTTTGAATTGTGGTGCTGGAGAAGAGTCTTGAGAGTCCCTTGGACTACAAGAACATCAAACCAGTTAATCCTAATGGAAGTCAGTCCTGAATATTCATTGGAAGAACTGCAGATGAAACTGAAGCTCCAACAACCTTGGCCACTGATGCAAAGAGCTGACTCATTGGAAAAGACTCTGAAGCTGGGAAAGATTGAAGGCAAAAGGAGAAGAGGGAGGCAGAGGATGAGGTGATTAGATAGTATCACCAACTCAATGGACAAGAATTTGAGCAAATTTTGGGAGATAGTGGAGGACAGAGGAGCCTCGTGTGCTGTAGTTCACAGGGTCACAAGGAATCAGACATGACTTAGTGACTGAACAACAGCAAAAATGTTTAAAAATAAGCAAAAATAAATCACTAGTATGATTACTGTCTCTAGCTTACAACCTGATTGTTCATTAGCTATGGTTTCAAACTTGTTAGCATAAATACATTGAAATATTTTGAGCTCTGTATTAAAGAAAATAGAGTTACACTGTATGAAATAGGTTTAACATTCTGAATTTGATCCTATAGGATTTAAAGTTAAAATCTCTTATGAAAATTTGTTACCACAGTTACGTTAATTTTAAATTCAGATTTAGATTTATATGTAACTTATGAATGTAAACTTGTATAATGTCTTCCTGTCTTTTATGTAAACCTTTAATAACTGAATAAAAACCAAGCCTAGATGAAGAAGTACTAAAATAAAGCAGACCCTCATCATCATATCTTTTCCAAATAAAGTTATCCCAGTAAAATATCTTTATAGGCAAGTCCTATTTTGCAAAGAAACTATGTATAAATGTTTGTGTTTCAGACACAGAGTAAATTATAAACTGTGTAGTAATTTTTAATGATTGGCAAAGAACAGAGTATACTGGGGTTTTGAACATTTCACATAGTTTTGTTCACATTTATCCTCAATTAGGCAGTTGGTACATGTGAAGGCAATATTGGAACTGAGATAAAATATTCACACTTTATGTTTTGTGTAAGGCTAAAAAGAAGATAACATCTTACTGGACAGTTTGAATTGGCTGGAATTTGACCAGTTATAATGAATAACTTTGCTTGAAAATCTTTATCTAGACGGTCAGAATTTAGATGGGTAAGCTGCCTGATTAATTCCAGATTTCAAATATTTTCTTTCCAAATTTTCTTCCTGCCAAGATAATTATCAGGAACAATATAGATGAGTACAAATGGCTTTGGAAAATTTTATGTTGTTTAGGGTTAAAAATAAGTTCATGATATTTAAACTTCAGCTGTACTGGGTAAATGTATCCTTTGCCATATTCTAATTTTTTAAACATCTTTGGAAATAAACCTTGCAAAGTTTTGTCACACTCAGTGTCACTTGGAAGATGAATTCCAGTTGGCTCTGTTTCATAGCACCTGCAGGTTTCGGAAATAACTAGAATTTCAGTTGACATGTCCTAGATATCAATTTATGTTGCAAGTTAAAATGATTAAATCTGTGTGCTTGTGAGCAAGGTGCCTTTGTTAAGAATATGTAATGATAAAGAACAAATAAAGTCAACCAATGATTTAAATCTCTACTCTACGGGGAAAAATATATAAAATTACTGCTTGGAATTTGACCTCAGCTGTTAAAAGAAAATGAATTTTAAGAATATGTAGAAGCATGTATCTTAGTTTTTTTCAATACTGTTGATGTTTCATGAGTTAAGTAAAAAATTACTCTTTAAAGTATTGTATGGTATGCATAAATCAAGAAGTATTTTAGTAAATTGATATTTTACAACTAAAGTTTGTAACATATAATAGACCCTTATCATTTGATAAGTTATCTTTTTGAGAGTTAGAAAAAAACAATGAAGACTTTTTTTTTAAAAAAAAGATGCAAATTGCCTGTAGTTAGGGCCCAAATTCCAAAGTTTCTGTGCAATAAAGAGTTCCCTTGAGGTTACATACAAGAACTATAATGATTTAATTCCAGTGTTGGGTCAAAGCCACTTAATGATAATGTCCAGCAAGGAGCGTGATAGCAAATTGATAAAAGACTAAAAATAACAGAATCACAAACCACTCATAAATTTTTGCATGCAATCACACACTTGAGTCACTACTCTTGTTGTTCAGTGGCTCAGTTGTGCCCTGTTCTTTGCAATGCCATGGACTGTAGCATGTCAGGCTTCCCTGTGGTTCATTATTTCCCAGAGTTTTCTCAAATTCACATCCATTGAGTCGGTGATGCTATCTAATCATCCCATCCTCTGTTGCCCCCTTCTCCTCCTGCTCTCAATTTTTCCCAGGATCAGGGTCTTTTCCAGTGAGTCAGCTCTTTGCATCAGTTGGCCAAGGTATTGGAGATTCATCTTCAGCCTCAGTTCTTCCTACGAATATTCAGGGTTGATTTCCTTTAGGATTGACTGGTTTGAACTCCTTGCTGTAGAAGGGATTATTACATTTAGTTACTATTTGAAAACTTGAAGATATTAGGAACTGGCCTGGAAATCTATATGGCTGTTCAGCATTGGGGGTTTAGAATGAGATCAGAATATTTGGGAAAGGACAGCTAGAGAGGCAATTTAGGTGACAAATTCTGGGCTTTACTAGCTTATGCCTCTATTCAAAACTTAGAAAGATATAAAGTTTGCTGAAAAAGATAGGTAGAAACACAGAAGGGCTAGTGTGTCCCCAGAAGAAGGAGCATTAGTCTCCAGAATGTTTCAGCAATGAGTCAGAACTTGAGGAATACTTGAGGGGGACTAGTAGGAATGTCTCCATCCAGAGAGGCATGAGCGAATTCTATCTTGATCATTATGCTTCCAGGCCATCATGCAGTGCTTGACACTTAGATGGCATATAGCAAAAATGTGTTTAAGAGAAAGAAATTTAGTTACTCCCTCTGGCCTTACTTTACGTTTTGGGTCTCACTTAAATTTTAGTATTTATTATAGTATGCTGAGTTGTCTCACAGCATGCTCTGTTTGAGAGAGAACAGAATTTCAAGTGGGACAGATATGGCTCTCAATAACATCTACTTACTTCTAGTTTGAGGATTTAGGAAATTTACTTAACTGCCTTGGGCTTCCGTGTCCTCATCTGTGAACTGAGATAAATAAAACCAAAATCATATACGAGACCTATGGCACAATGCCTAACATAAAACAGAATGAGTAGATGGAATAACATGCATGATCAATTCAGGACAGAAAATACAGAATAGACTAATAACAATTTAGGGATAAGGCTGAAGAAATTGATCAAAACAAAAACATGGTCTTAGAAATGTAGCAAACGCCAAGTTCAGTAAAAATTCAGGTTTCCAGTTTATGAGGATAAACTCTTATAACCCCTAGCAGTGGTGGTGATTATTTAGCAGTTATTTCAGCAATACTCTAGCACAAGGGCAAGGTAGACCATCTCTGCCACTGGCTGGTGCTTAGTATCCATTTCCCCAGCAAGGCTGGAGTGTCAGACATGGAAGCTAGGTTGGACAGGGACCCAAGCAGAATCTCTGTTCTACTGGTTCTTTGTCGAGAGTAAGAGGAGAAAACCTGGCAGGAGCAACTTTGGAGTCCAATTCATCAGACCACAGCCTTTTTGGCAGCAGGGACTGGTTTCTTGGAAGATAATTTTTCCACAGATCGGGGTCAGGGGGTAGGAGGAGGTGTGGTTTCAGGATGATTCAAGCACATTTCATTATTGTGTACTTTACTTCTATTCTTGCACCTCAGATCATCAGACATTAGATCCCAGAGGTTGGAGACCCCTGCAGTAAATCACTATGGGAGTCTGAATCCCGGAAGACTCATTAGTTCATTACAGAGACTTAGAAGTGTGACTGTCAGCAGTGATTATGAGATCAATCAGTAGAAGCCAGAGTAGGGCCATCACCTCCACCTGCCAAGTAGAGAATAAGAAAGAAGCATGGAAGGTGAGCTAAGGGTGTTGATGTGGTTTCTTCCTAGGTCACACTGGGTGCTCTCTGTCAAGGGCAAAAATGAGAATAAGCCTGAGATGACAGGAAGGAGAATTGGACAAATTGTGTAATTCAAATTCCAGAGGAAACCAGAAAAAAACCCAACACAGATGTCTTTGCACATATAGGATATCTTATAATTTAGGCTTATATTTCTAACATATTTGGCAGAAAGTCTCTGGAAGAAAGGCAAATCTTAAAAGATATACAAAATCAGGGAAGAAAGTCTAACATTCAAAGAGATAGTTTAAAATATGACTGGCCTTAAAATGTGACAGGCACATTGAACTGAATTTGACCTTCTTGGCAATTTGTAATGAAAGATAAATACTTTCACAAAAATAGAATTTTTGTTTATCCAAATTAAATGATAAACATTATTCTTCCTGAAGTCTGCTTTATCCTAGATCTTCAATTTTCAACTATAAAATATGTCTTCAGATATTTTTATCCAAAGTCTTTCCTTCATTCCTCTGAATATTCATTTCCTCCTTTGCACTCTAAGGAAAATTAATGGAATAGGACTGACTCACTTTGTAAAATGTTCAATCATTGTTGCATATGTGTATGTACAATCTCACTCCATTATAACCTTTATGACTTGGAATATATTTATCTCATAACTCACAGAAGATATCATTTTATTTTCTTGATAAATCTTTTCTTTTTCAGATTATGAACAAAACTATGTTCCAAATGTTAAGGCTAAAGCTGGGCTTGTTTATAAAAAACAACTATGTGCAAAGCTTGCCATCAACTAGCAACATTTTTTATACTAACAACTGATGAGTCTCATGTTAAGTCTCATTAGCAAACTTAGGTTGAGCTCCAAGTTTTTAGAAATTTTCCAAAAGATATGTATATATAATAATTACAACACAAATTGTAGTAGACCCAGGGATATAGTGAGTAGTCTTGCCCTTTCGTAAGAAGCCTCTGTAGCTTGGTGAAACATGGGAAACCCTGTAAGAAAAACAAAAGTATAACCAAGAATACAGCATTATGGCATACCACCTGATAAAGAAGAGTATTCCTGAGATTTTCACAACCTATTTCTATTAGCTTGTGGTTCAAACTTCAATATAGATTTTAAGCCAAAATGATGAATTTTATTTTTTATTGTTAATGAATCTTTTTTAATATTTATTTTTATTTATTTATTTGGTTGTTTGCACTGGATCGTAATTGTAGCATGCAGGATCTAGTTCCTTGATCTAACCCGAGTCCCCTGCCTTGGGAACACAGAGTTAGCCACTGGACTACCAGGGGAGACCCCAAAGTGGTGAATTTTAGTCAACATTTTATAGTGGATAGGTGCGTGGGAAGTTTTGTATGATATCACTTGAAAGTCTTTGCCTTCCTTTTTAGTTAGCTCATCCAACAGGTTGCTGGGTATGTTCTTGGGTACATGTCATTGGGTCAGTTCAGTTCAGTCGCTCAGTTGTGTCCGACTCTTTGCAACCCCATCTACTGCAGCATGCCAGGCTTCCCTGCCCATCAACAACTCCCCGAGCTTGCTCAAACTCATGTTCATCCAGTCACTGATGCCATCCAACCATCTCTTCTTCTGTTGTCCCCTTTCCTTCTGCCTTCAGTCCTTCCCAGCATCAGGGCCCTTTTCAATGAGTCAGTTATTCACAACAGGTGGCCAAGGTATTGGAGCTTCAGCTTCAACATCAGTCATTCCAATGAATATTCAGGACTGATTTCCTTTAGGAAGGACCGGTTGGATCTCCTTGCAGTCCAAGGGACTCTCAAGCATCTTCTCCAACACCACAGTTCAAAAACATCAATTCTTCAGTGGTTGGGTACTATTGATGAAAGAGATGTTACCTTAAAGTCAAATAGCTCTTGAGTATAAGAACAAGGACATGAATCCAGGCCTCCTGATACCAGTTCCACAGCCAAAATATATATTAAAGTGCTTAAATAACTAATCCTTAGCAGGAGAGTTAAGTAAATTTGAGTTTGACTCAATAATCCAGAAATCACCAGAGTGCGGATCCTTTAGAGAAGTACAACATTTGACGTCAGTAGAAATGGGACTTCATATTGAGTTCAGGGTAGGGCTCCACATGGACATTCTTGCCACCTGATCATATTTCTTAGTAATCTCTTAATATTTATGGATAGAATGCCAAAAAAAGTTAAGTTTGTGTTAATCAGTTCCTAAAAGGATTATACCTTAACTAAGTATTAAGCCTTTGCTTATCTTGTCAAAATCTTCAGGTTTTCTGGAATCTTAATTACTAAACTATTCCCCTATGCAGATGGTCACAGGGAGGAAGTTCCTTCTTCCTTGACCAAAGTAATTTATTAGTTTGGTGACAGATTACACAAGGCTGAGCTCTCTGCTTATCACAGCTAATGACTGGAATATGCCTGAGGAGTGTGTATTTTGTACTTGTAAGGTCATCATGTTACCACAAGCTCTAGCCTGTTTGTTTGAACAAGGGCAAGAACATGCACACAGATCTTTCAGTAAGCTTATTAGTCACAGGTAGGGTGGTTAAGGAAGATAAACAATCTACACAGTACCTCAGGAAAAGGTCTCCAAATTCCTAGCCTGTCTTCACATTCCAATGCCAACATAAATTTTATATAAACTTGTTTATTTGCCCTTAGTCTTATAAACAGGCTAATAGTTTAGTTTATTTCTTTATTATGTATCTGTGTCACAATAGATTTAATTCATGCATAATTATTTGTTAAAATTAAGAATTGAAAAGGTATCTGAGACCATCACAATTGCTACTCCTAAAATGTCTCTTATTTTTCTTAAATTATATATAATATTTAAGTGCAAAAACGTAAATTACTGATTTCTTAAATTTGCTACCTATTGTAAAAGGATTCTCAACTTTTACATGTCCTCAATCAGTGATTTTTCTGAAGTCTTTCATATAATTTTAACATTTGAGATTCAATATTCAGTCTAATCATGTTTCTCATAAAATTAAAAAAGCAAAAAGGGTAAAAAATTCCTTCAAAGAGTCAAACAGATTGAAATCAAAGTTCAACTAATGTCTTACAACTTCTCTAGAAAACATCAATTAAGCAATCCGTTTCTTTGTTCACAACTCAAGAATATCAGAGTTATGCAGACATTATATCAACAAATGAGAAACAAAGGTCATTTGTATTAGGGAAACATCTCAAGATGAAAGTAGTAATTCCCTTTTTTTTCTTTACTTTTTATCCCTAAAATTTTAAATTACAGTTCAAGGAGCTATAGCTCCTTGAAGAATGGCAAGTTATCATTTGCCAGCAACTCAGATAGTAGCGGAATTTCTCTTTGGTTAAACAATTGCCTACTTCTATTTGGTCTATGAGGCACTCAAGAGACTAATTTAGTGACAAGAGTAAAGAATTTTTGCCTTGAGACTCTTTATCTTGAGTCAGTACATTCCAGGGACTCGTGTCACCAGGAACTCATTTTTCATTTTCCCCACTTTTTTTTTTAAATATTTATTAAGAACAAATTTTGTCCTGTAGTTCAGCATTTTAAAATTATTTCAGTTCAATACCCTGGAGAAACTGTTATTGTTTATATTATTTTATTTTATAATATCAAAGTTCTCGAATTTCTTGATTATTTACTTCTTGTGTTTTATATCTTTACTTTAAATCTTCTATCTGGAAAATTTACATTCTATCTACTTTTTATAATTCTATCCTGCTGAATTTAGTCTATATTATTTATTCAGTTACCTTGGGCTTCTCAGGTGGTACTAGTGGTAAAGAACCCACCTACCAATGCAGGAGATGCATGAAACAGGTTTGATGTAGGTTTGATCCCTGGGTCAGGAAGATCCCCTAGAGGAGGGCATGGCAACCCACTCCAGTATTCTTGCCTGGAAAATTCCATGGACAGAAGAGCCTGGTGGACTATGGTTTATGGGGTCTCAGAGTCAGACATGACTGAAGTAACTGAACATGCATATAGTACTTCATTATTTATCTTTCTTTTTATACTTTATTATCTTCAAAATACTTACCATATTTGATTATTTAACTGCATAGTTTAATATCTTAATATTTTACTAGTTTATTTCTTTTGGTTATAATGGTCACAACAGGTAGCAGTGAAAGAAAGAAGTAGTACATAGCATTTGTTCATTCACTGTGAAAAATTACACTATATGACCACAAAAAACTAGGCACAATATTCACCACAAATATTAATTATTAAAGAACCAAGCTTTGGAGTTTACATCATCAAAATAATAATAACAATTTGGTGCCATTTCTCTTAGGCGTTTCTCTGAGATTGAGCCCCCATGATACCAAAAGTGAGATTGTTTTCTCAGGATGACCTGAGTATCAGCTGATTCATCTAGAGCTTTGGGACCAACACTGCCCCGATTCTCTCCTGACAAGAAAACAGATGTTCAAGGGCATGTGTGCTGGGTCATTGATTAGTCTGCTAAGGAGCATGCATTTGCCAACTCATGCTGTATTCTTTCTGTGAGGACACTCACAGCAAATTTCAGGGAGTACTGCCTGTGTGTGCATTGTAAGTGCCAAAGCTAAACACATGTCCCTCTTTGCCTTGACTTTTGGAATAGCCGTCGCTGTTCTTGCAATTTTGTAGCAGGAATTTACAGGATAAATCTGGTGTGCTAAAATTCAACCTTGGCTACCTCTTTCTTTTCTAATCCTGATACTCCATTTGCCCAAATTTCTTTACTCATTAGTATCCTTTGTGTTTTTCCTCTTTTATGCATTTTGAAAGGTGCTTTAAATTAGTTTTAAGAGTGAGACAGAGGACTTTGTATCATACTATAAAAAGTTTTTAACAGATTGCATATTTTTGAGCAGAAACTATATTCCATCTGCCTCTACTAGCACTGGGTACTACATTACCTGATAGAAAAAAGGTGTGAATTCTACTTTAACTGATTTCAGAACAGTTCTGTGTTTTTATTGTCATACAGAAACCAAGTGTTTAGGATTCATAGATACCTTCATTTGTGATATAAAGAATCATGCAATGAGCATTGTTTCTAAGGTGTATGCACATCAGGCCATTGTGCTCAAGGCAACAGTTTAAACCAGCTTCTGGTTCCTATTCTACCTTGTCTCATGGCTCAAGGTCCACTAATCTAAGGCACTCTACCCCAAGGCATTATCTTTCTCAAGTCAACTGACATTCATGAACTTTTCCCCCACTTAGTATTGTGAGGTTTCCCAACAGCTTTCTCTGTAACCTTGGAAAAAATGTTGAGCATTTTTCCTATGACTAAATATTTCTTAGGGAGAAATGTATAATAAGGAGCAGACTGCTGCCAAGTTACAAGGAGGGAAGATGAAAAGGAGGTTTTCAGGGAAATCTCCATCAAACCATTGGTTTATTCTGAAAGCAGCAGTGAATTTGAGGTGTTCTTATGAAGTAAAATTATGACTTTATTATATCCTTAAATGTAGTGCTATATCTGGGGAAAGATTCAATTAGACTAACTACAGGAAAATGTCTAGAATATAACCTCTTGCTGTCCCTCACCTTGAGCATATAGGGAAATTATTCACATGTGCTGAGCATAATGGGAAGACTCCTTCCTGAGCACAGCAAAATGGCAACTGCCACTGGCAGCACAGGGCTTCCCAGGTGGCGCTAGTGGTGAGGAGCCTGCCTGCCGGTTCAGGAGACATAGAGATGGGGTTCCATCCCTGGGTCAGGAAGGTCCCCTGGAGGAGAACATGGCAACCCACTCCAGCATTCTTCCCTGGAGAGTCCCTTGGACAGAGGAGCCTTCTCACAAAGCGTTGGACACAACTGAAGTGATTTAGCATGCATGCAGGCGCTGAGGCACAAGCCAGGGGAACTCTTGAGAATGAGCTGAGTAAGTTTTCTTCTGACAGAAGGGTTAGGCATATATCTATATTCTTCAGAACGCCATTCGAATTTAAACTTAAATGCATCCATGCTGACAATATTTTGGAGAGCTGTGTGAATTTTCTGAAAGTTCTCAGAACTTCAGGTGGAAAAGTATTGAAAGTCACTTATTGCACTACAATTTTTTATATGAAGTTGGACAATATATCCTAGAAAGAAATGTTACTGCCTACTGATACTCCCTTTGCTGCTGCTAAGTCACTTCAGTCGTGTCCAACTTTGTGCGACCCCATGGATGGAAGCCCACCAGGCTCCCCCATCCCTGGGATTCTCCAGGCAAGAACACTGGAGTGGGCTGCCATTTCCCTCTCCAATGCATGAAAGTGAAATGTGAAAGTGAAGTCGCTCAGTCGTATCTGGCTCTCAGTGACCCAATGGACTGCAGCCCACCAGGCTCTTCCGTCCATGGGATCCTCCAGGCAAGAGTACTCCCTTTAATTCTGCCTTAAATACAACATTGGCTATGGGTCAAGAGAAAACTATGTAACAAAAGTCATCATTGATCAAAGGTTATATTCACAATAATTTTTAAATATCATTGTTTTAGGAAAATTTAAGTGATATTAAAAACAATTTAATGTGGCAACATTTAAACAAAAAAAAAATTCCAACTGGTTTTCAATTCACATCAGTTTAAACTTAGCCACCACAAATCACTTCGTTCTACAATAATTTCTTTCAGCAATAAAAATGATTAATCCCATTACCAAATATTTCATTAGAATCAGGTTAAATGGCATGAAATTTAATTTTTTAATTAAAGTATAGTTGATTTAAAATATTGTATTAGTTTCAGGTGTACAGCAAAGTGATTCAGTTATACATATATTTTTTCTAACTATTTTCCATTATAGACTATTATATAATATTGAATATTGTTCTTTATGCTACACAATAAATCATTATTGTTTGTCTGTTTTATATAGAGTTGTGTGTATCTGTTAACCTTATAGCCCTAGTTTATCTTGGTCCCCCTTTGCCTTTTGGTAACCGTAAGTTTGTTTTCTTTATCTCTGGGTCTGCTTCTGTTTTGTAAACACATTCATTTGTATTATTTTTTAGATTCTACATATAAGTGATATCATATGATAAATATATTCCTCTTACTTCACTTAGTATGATATTCTCGAGGTCCACCCATATTACTGCAAAGGCAATATTTCATTGTTTTTATGGCTGAGTAATATTCCATTGTGTATATATACTGCATCTTCTTTATACACTGATCTGTTGATGGACACTTAGATTGCTTCTCTGTCTTGGCTATAATAAATAATACTTCTTTGAACATTGGGTGCATGTACCTTTTTGAATTAAGGTTTTTGTCTTTTCCAGATCTATGCCCAGGAGTGGGATTGCTGGATCAGATGGTGATTCTGTTGTTAGGTGTTTTTCTGTTTTTTTTTTTAAAGAACCTCCATAATGTTCTCCATTCTCATAGTGGATGCACCAGTTTAGATTTCCACCAACAGTATAGGAGAGCTCACTTTTCTCCCCACCCTCTCCAGTATTTATTATCTGAAGACATTTTGATGGTAGTCATCTGATCGGTGTGAGGTGATACCTCATTGTGATTTTGATTTGTGTTCCTCTAATAATTAGTGATGTTGAGCATTTTTACATGTAAGAAAGCATAACCTTTAACACAACTACTAGAAAATAATAAAGGAGAGGAAATCAATCATGTATGAATTGTTCATATATTTTGAAAATTAACATTTTGTCAGCCACTTCATCTGCAAATATTTTCTTCCAGTCTGTAGGCTGTCTTTTCATTTGCTGATGCTTTTCTTTGTTCTGCAAAAGCTTTTAAGTTTGATTAAGTCCCATTTGCTTATTTTTGTTTTCATTTTTTTCGCCTTGGGAGAGTGATCTTAGAAACTGTTGCTGCAATTTACATCAGAGGATATTTTGCCTATGTTCCCTTCTAGGAGTTTTACAGCACAATGTCTTATGTTTAGGATCTTTAATAAATCATCTGGAGTTTGGTATTACTTAACTATACAAACAATTTATTTTTGAATATCTCATCTATTTAGACACATTTAACCTTTACTGTAGATTTTTTGTGTGGAAATCATTAAATTTAATGCCATCACATAAACACAGTTTAAGTTATATCATCAGATACCTGCATTTGTTTGTAATAATGGAAGACATCTATCTCCCTACTCTGTCAGCCTTAATCATATGAAGGCCAAACTTTAGAGCTCTATAAGGCAGGTCCTGTCTGGAGACCCACTCCCCACTTCCAGCCACAGTCACATATCAATCTGTGGTTCCACCTGTCAGCACTCTACTTTTCCTATGCCAAATATCAAAAGAAGCAAAGTTTCTTGGTCATTACTGTTACCCGGGTTTCCATCCACAGTGGTGTCTCTCTCTACATATGTGTGTGTGTGATATATACACATACACACATGTGTATATATGGATATATATATATATATATGGATATATACACATATGTGTGTACATCTAAATACATACTTTAACACATATACTCTCCCCCAGACACATACTGGATAAAATTCCTGTAGCTTGTTATCCACTAACTTGTGAAAGCTGAGAACAGGTACTGCTAGAAATAGTTATTTTTATACAATCTATTTTTATGGCCTTGCAAAGATATTCCTGCTCCTATAATGCTTTTCTCTGAGTAAACTTGAAACCAAGGTAACATCATAGATTAGACTATCTATCACAGAATTCTGAGCATGAGTTCAAATGTTTTAGAGGTAAATTTTGCTGTCTCCAAAATAGTATACTGAATAAAGTTTCTTTTTTAACAACAGGGCATTACAAATTTATTATAAACTTTCCTTTAGTAGTGAAGCTATATTCTCTTTCCTGAAAAACCTTTTTTTAAGTCAACGGTGGATTCTTAGCTGTATGAAATAAAGAAAAAAAATGATTTTTCCACATATGCATAAGATTGTAACCATATGCACCCAATAGTTCAGTTTCTACTATGGATTATATTACATCAAAATAAATGACAAAATCTCTGCCTGGAAAGTCAATATTACTGGGGAATAAGTGATGTAATAAAAATAACCAAAGTGTTGTCTGTTAACTTTAAATGGAATGCTCTTTTACTGCAGTTCTCAGAATAAAACTGATATATTAATATATATATATAAAGATATATATATTAATACATATAAAGCATACAAGGGAGCATTGAAATATATGAAATATATTCACTATTTAAAATACATGTTATTTGCATTTTATAACCATTTTGCTTTTTGTTGTTTTTAGGAAAGGCATTATTTTAAGAGAAATGAAGTGGAAACTGTAATTGATTAGTTAGCATTGACCAATATGCTATTGGTGATCAGTGGAGAAATAACTCCAGAAAGACTGAAGAGATTGAGTGAAAGAAACACCACCACCCAGTTGTGAATGTGACTGGTGATGGAAATGAAGTCCAATGCTGTAAAGAGCAATATTGCATAGGGACCTGGAATGTTAGCTTCATGAATCAAGGCAAATTGGAAGTGGTCAAACAGGAAATGGCAGAGTGAACATTGATGTTTCAGGAATCAGTGAACTAAAATGGACTGAAATGGGTGAATTTAACTCAGATGACAATTATATCTATTACTATGGACAAGAATCCCTCAGAAGAAGTGGAGTAGCCATCACAGTCGACAAAAAAAGTCCAAAATGCAATACTTGGGTGCAATCTCAAAAATGGCAGAATGATCTCTGTTCATTTCCAAGGCAAACCATTCAATATCATAGTAATCCAAGTCTATGACCTGACGAGTAATGTTGAAAAAGCTAAAGTTGAATGGTTCTATGAAGATCTACAAGACCTTTTAGAAATGACACCCAGAAAAGATGTCCTTTTCATTACAGGGGACTGGAATGATGGAATGCAAAAGTAGGAAGTCAAGAAATACTTGGAGTAACGGCCAAATTTGGCCTTGGAGTACAGAATGAAGCAGGGCAAAGGCTAACAGAATTTTGCCAAGAGAACTCACTGGTCATAGCAAACAAACTCTTCCAACAACACAAGAGAAGACTCTACACATGGACATCACCAGATGGTAAATACCAAAATCAAATTGATTATATTCTTTGCAGCCAAAGATGGAGAAGCTCTATACAATCAGCAAAAACAAGACTGGGAGCTGATTGTGGCTCAGATCATGAACTCCTTATTGCCAAATTCAGGCTTAAATTGAAAGTAGGGAAAACCACTAGACTACTTACATATGACCTAAGTCAATTCCCTTACGATTATACAGTGGAAGTGAGAAAGAGATACAAGGAATTAGATCTAATAGACAGAGTGCCTGAAGAACTATGGACAGAGGTTTGTGACACTGTGTAGGAGGCAGGGGTCAAGACCATTGCCAAGAAAAAGAAAAGCAAAAAAGCAAAATGGCTGTCTGAGGAGGCCTTACAAATAGCTATGAAAAGAAAAGAAGTGAAAGGCAAAGGAGAAAAGGAAAGATATACCTATTTGAATTCAGAGTTCCAAAGAATATCAAGGAGAGATAAGAAAGCCTTCCTCAGCAATCAATGCAAAGAAAATGAGGAAAGCAATTGAATGGGAAAGACTAGAGATCTCTTCAAGAAAATTAGAGATACCAAGGGAAATTTTCGTGCAAAAATGGGCACAACAAAAGACAAAAATGGTATGGATCTAAAAGAAGCAGAAGATATTAAGAAGAGGTGGCAAAAATACACAGAAGAAATATACAAAAAGATCTTCATTCCCCAGATAATCATGATGGTATGATCACTCACCTAGAGCCAGACATCCTGGAATGTGAAGTCAAGTGGGCCTTAGGAAGCATCACTATGAACAAAGCTAGTGGAGGTAATGGAATTCCAGTTGAGCTATTTCAAATCCTAAAACATGATAGACTTAAGGTGTTGCACTCAATGTGCCAGCAAATTTGGAAAACTCAGCAGTGGCCACAGGACTGGAAAAGGTCAGTTTTCATTCCAATCCTAAAGGAAGGCAATGCCAAAGATTGTTCAAACTGCTGCACAATTGCATTCATCTCCCACTCTAGCAAAGTAATTATGCTCAAAATTCTCCAAGCCAGGTTTCAACAGTACATGAACCATTAACTTCCAGATGTTCAAGCTTGATTTACAAAAGGCCGAGGAACCAGAAATCAAATTGCCAACATCCGCTGGATCACTGAAAAAGCATGAGCATTCCAGAAAAACATAGACTTCTGCTCTATTGATTATGCTAAAGCCTTTGACTGTGTGGATCACAACGAACTGTGGAAAATTCTTAAAGAGATGGGAATACCAGACCACCTGACCTGACTCCTGAGAAATCTGTACACAGGTCAAGAAACAACAGTTAGAACTGGACATGGAACAACAGACTGGTTCCAAACAGGGGAAGGAGTACATAAAGGCTGTATGTTGTTGCCCTGCTTATTTAACTTAAGAGTACATCATGAGAAATGTGGGGCGGGATGAAGCACAAGCTGGAATCAAGATTGCCAGGAGAAGTATCAATAACCTCAGATATGAAAATAATACCACCCTTATGGCAGAAAGCGAAGAAGTAAAGAGCCTCTTGATGAAACTGAAAGAGGAAAGTGAAAAAGCTAGCTTAAAACTCAAAAGTCAGAAAACTAAGATCATGGCATGTGGTCCCCTCATTTCATGGCAAATAGTTGGGGAAGCAATGGAAACAGTGACAGACTTTATTTTTTGGGTCTCAAAAATCACTGCAGATGGTGACTGCATTCATAAAATTAATTGATGCTCACTCCTTGGACGAAAAGTTATGACCAACATAGACAGCATGTTAAAAAGCAGAGACATTACGTTGCCATCAAAGGTCTATCTAGTCAAAGCTACGGTTTTTCCAGTAGTCATGTATGGATGTGAGAGTTGGACTATAAAGAAAGCTGAGTGCCGAAGAATTGATGCTTTTGAACTATAGTGTTGGAGAAGACTCTTGAGAGTCCCTCAGACTGCAAGGAGATCCAACCAGTCCATTCTAAAATAAATCATTGAATATTCATTGGAAGGACTGATGCTGAAGCTGAAACTCCCATACTTTGGCCACCTGATGCAAAGAACTCACTCATTTGAAAAGATCCTGATGCTGGGAAAGATTGAAGGCGGGAGAAGGGAATCACAAAAGGTGAGATGGTTGGATGGCATATCTGACTCTATGGTCATGAGTTTGAGTAAACTACAGGAGTTAGTTATGGACAGGGAGGCCTGGCATGGTGCAGTCCTTGGGGTCACAAAGCGTCAGACATGAATGAATGACTGAACTGAACTGAACTGAATGAGATGTAGGGGTTTCCCAGGGGTCTCAATGGTAAAGGATCTGTCTGGAATGCAGGAGACCCAGGTTCGATTCCTGGTTCTTGAAGGTCTGCTGGAGAAGGAAATGGCAACCCGTTCCAGTATTCTTGCCTGGTAAATCCCATGGACAGAAGAGCTTGGAGGGCTACAGTCCACGGGGTCTCAAAACGTTGGGTAGAACTTAGAGACTAAATAATAACAATGAAATTTGTGACTGAGGATAAACTTTTAGTCTGTCTTTCTGAGCCATTCATGTTAGTATTAAGTAGTTTTATATATTGTATTTGCCTTAAGATTAATTTTGGTAAAAGAGTTTCTCTTATACTATGTATAAAACTACCAGATAATGTTAGAACATCTTTCCTCAACCCTGGTTTTCTTAAGGCAGAAAATACATTGTTGGCTCTGTCCCACCCCTACTTCTCTAGTGGACTGAGCTACTTGGTTAATGGGTGTTAAAACTGATCTGAAATTCTCAAGAAGGTGAGTTAAGCTTTCAGAAGTCCATCGAATGGTATTTGGTAAGTTTACTGCTTCTTTCTTCATTTAGACCAATGACTCGTGTTAAATTTAGACTTAATAGGGGTGCCCCAAGTTGGGGGTAGTCTCCTTTGTTTATATTTGGTTCTCATGACAAGTTATGTAAACTGTTTTTTTTTTCTGTAATAAGTTGGATATTTTTAGTTAGTTTTTCAATTGACTATAAATTGGTCTGAAAATGAGA
The DNA here is from genome assembly GCA_007570785.1 of Antilocapra americana. Lineage (NCBI taxonomy): Eukaryota > Metazoa > Chordata > Mammalia > Artiodactyla > Antilocapridae > Antilocapra > Antilocapra americana. The sequence goes on along the minus strand of ML663566.1, from coordinate 12,649,276 downwards.
ATGATGGCTGCCTCCAAGATTCAAGTTGATTAAATCACCTTAAAGGGTTTTTCCCTCTATTTGCTGTTGCTTAGTTACTAAGTCACGTCCAATTCTTTTGAGACCCTATGGACTGTAGCCTGCCAGGCTCCTCTGTCCAAGGGATTTCCCAGACAAGAACATTGGAGTGGGTTACCATTTCCTTTTCAAGGGGATCTTCCCTACCCAGGGACTGAATTCGAGTCTCCTGCAGTGGCAGGTGGGTTCTTTACCACTGAACCACCAGGGAAATCCCTTTTTCCTCTACAAGAAGAGAATAAAATTCACTATTGACTAGTAATTGACTCAGAGAAGGCAACAGCACCCCACTCTGGTACTCTTGCCTGGAAAATCCCATGGACGGAGGAGCCTGGTAGGCTGCAGTCCATGGGGTCACAAAGAGTCACACATGACTAAACGACTTCACTTTCACTTTTATGCACTGGAGAAGGAAATGGCAACCCACTCCAGTGTTCTTGCCTGGAGAATCCCAGGGATGGGGGAGCCTGGTGGGCTGCCGTCTATGGGGTCACACAGAGTCGGACACGACTGATGCGACTTAGCAGCAGCAGTAGCAGCAGTAATTGACTACTAGGTGCCATGTTTTATTTTCTATGATTTTCACATGTCATGTCTCAACTATTCTATAATCTAATATGGTTGCTACTCTTAGGATCATTTTACTGATGAGGAAACTTAGACACAAAGTGATTAGTTACCTCCCAAAGAATTAACTATGAGCAACCATGACTCAAATTCAGTTCTGTCTAATTATTGATTAAAAAAATCATTTATATGACATTTAACCTGAAAACCATAACAGGGCATAATTAAATTAAAATGTGCATTTTTTTAAATGTGTTAAGTGAGAAAATACAAAATTAAAACAAGAAAATAAACATAGGAGACTACAGTTTGGGCTTCTCAGATAGCTCTAGAGGTAAAGAACCTACCTACTAATGCAGACGACTTAACAAGTTCTGGGTTCAGTCCCAGAATAGGGAATATTCCCTGGAGGAGGGAATGGCAGCCCACTCCAGTATTCTTGCCTGGAAAATTCCATGGACAGAAGAGCCTGGAGGGCAATAATTAATAGGTTTACAAAGAGTTGGACACAACTGAAGTGACTTAGCATGCAAACATGGACAACTACAGTTTATCTTTTATCTGATTTCCCCTTTCTATTTCCCATCTCAGATCAATTCAGTGCTAACATGTTTATTTCTTTGGAAATTTTCTCTTATAAAACTTATACATACCTGTAGTATTTTGAAATTTTTATTCAAATATGCATAATCATAATCTACAGATTCCTTTAAAATTCTTTGTAGTACACTGACTATGGCATATCAGTTTCTATTTTTAAAGCAATTCATGTACATTTATTTTTTTAAATGAGTTAGGTCATATATGGTTGCCTATTTTTAAAGTTTTATTTTTTCTTTAATTTACTCCCTCCTCCTTTTCTTTCTGTACCAAATGCATGCAGCAATACCACTACAAACACACACATAACAAAATAAAGGTAGACTGTATCTAAGCAGTCTTCTACATGCTTATGTATTTATTTAAAGTATGTAGATTTATAACTTGAGTTTAGATAAATCAGGTAATAAGAACTCAATGTTACCAGGAGTTTCAGTTCCTACTCCTATTTGTCATGCAAAGTTTTCTTATTATTTATAAGAAAGGATTTCTTTACTTCAGGAACAGATGGGCACCATCACAAGAGAGCTACTACATGAAATTTTATGGCTGATGCATTTTGTGGCAAGTTTTCCATTTGAAGACTCACAGTTTACAAATTTATAGCAATAAAAATATTGTACAACGTGCATCTCATGATGTCTTTTCTTTTGTTGATTACGGTATCATTTACATTCTTTCCATAGGTTTCTTTATAGTCTTTACTCTTTTATTCTTCATGAAATGTCAAATTACATAGACTATTTATAGACACAGACATATTTAACTTATCATTATGGCTGAAAAATGCTTAACAATTACAAAATAATTTAAAGAGAAGAGTTACACAACAAAATATAATAACTTATAACTTATAAATCCTTAACTAAAGGATTTATAAGATTATTCAGTTTTTTCTCTTTGATATGAGCTTGGTGAGTTCTATTTTTCTAGTAATTTGCCCATTTCAAATTTGTTAGCTATAATTGCTTACAAAATTCTCTCATCTTTTACATGTTTGATAATTGATATTGGCTTTTGATGACTTGCTTCATTTCTTTAAAACATTTCTCTAGAAGTTTTGTTGTGTTGTTAGTTGCTAAGTTGTGTCTGGCACTTTTGTGACCCTATGGACTGTAGGTCACCAGGCTCCTCTTTGCAGGGGATTTCCCAGGCAAGAATACTGGAGTGGTTGCCATTTCCTTCTCTAGAGGATCTCCCAACCCAGGGACTGAACCCATGTCTCCTGCTTGGCAGGTGGATTCTTTACCACTGAGCCACCTGGGAATCTCTAAATGTAAAATAGAAAAATGTTATGTTCTTTTTAGTTATGAAAATACAGAAATACACCATTTTTTTAAAATCTGGAAGAGAATGACTGTAGCTAGTGATCTCAATAAAACCAAAAACTTACTGGTGCCAATATTTTCAATTCAAGAATACTGGAGTGGGTTGCCATTTCTTTCTCCAGAGAGTCTTCCTGACCCAGGGATGGAACCCACATGTCCTGCACTGCAGGTGTATTTGTTTCTGCTGAGCCACTGGAAGCCAGAGATTTATCAATTTTATTATCTTCTAAGAAACAGCTTTTTGCTCTCTTGATTATCTGTTTTATTTTCTATGTTATTAATTTCTGCTATTATCTATTTTAATTTTTATTGTTTAATCTATAGTTCAGATACAGAGTTAATGTTAGTGTAAGTTTTTGTCTAATCTGGTAAACGCATTTAAAAATGCAGGTGTTCTAAGTACTGCTTCAGTACGCTGAATAACTGTTGATATGTAGCATTTTATTATCATTTACTTCAAAACTATTACTGTCTACTATGATACTTTCTAAAATACTTGGGTAATCTAGAAATATATTTTTATATTAATAAATATGGCATTTTCTATTATGTTTTTGCTTTGCTATTTCAAATACAATGAATTATGGTCAGAGAAAATTCTGTATTGTTTCAATACTTTGGCATTCTTTTGAACTTTTTAAAAATTTTTTATTTTGTATTAGGGTATAGCTGATTAACAATGTTTTGATAATTTCAGGTGAACAGCAAAGGGGCTAAACAATACATAAACATGCATCTATTTGACATTTTTTAAGATTTGCTTTACTGCCTACCATTGGTCATTATTTTTGGTCAACATTGCAAAAGTTTCTTACATATATATCTGAAAATACTGCTAAACTGTATTTTTTAAAGGTAGCATTCTATATATTCCAGGGGATATATTTAAAAACATGTTGTATACAACTTTTGTGTCTTTATTTTTTATGTATTCTGGCAATTATTTTGCAAAATTTTTCTCTGTTATTGTTATTATAGATTTGACTAAATCTTTTAGCTTTATTGAATTTTTACTTCTATATTTTAAATTCACATTAGGTACAAATACATTTATAACTATTACATATTCTTATGATATTCAAATAAATATCACTATCATATGGCCCTTAATAAAGATTGTGCCTTAAAGGAGTAAGCATCTTTTAATTTCATGGTTGGAATCACCATCTGCAGTGATTTTGGAGCCCAGAAGGATAAAGTCAGCCACTGTTTCCATTGTTTCCCCATCTATTTGCCATGAAGTGATGAGACCGGATGCCATGATCTTACTTTTCTGAATGTTGAGCTTTAAGTGAACTTTTTCACTCTCTTCTTTCACTTTCGTCAAGAGGTTCTTTAGTTCTCTTTCACTTTCCGCCATAAGGATGTTGTCATCTGCATATCTGAGGTTATTGATATGTCTCCTGGCAATCTTGATTCCAGGTTGTGCTTCCTCCAGCCCAGCGTTTCTCATGATGTACTCCACATATAAGTTAAATAAGTAGAGTGACAATATACAGCCTTGACATACTCCTTTTCCTATTTGGAACCAGTCTGTTGTTCCATGTCCAGTTCTAAGTGTTGCTTCCTGACCTGCATACAGGTTTCTCAAGAGGCAGGTCAGGTGGTCTGGTATTCCTATCTCTTTCAGGATTTTTCACAGTTTATTGTGATCCACACAGTCAAAGGCTTTGGCGTAGTCAATAAAGCAGAACTCTTGCTTTTTTGATGATCCAGCGAATGTTGGCAATTTGATCTCTTGTTCCTCTGCCTTTTCTAAAACCAGCTTGAACATCTGGAGGTTCATGGTTCATGTATTACTGAAGCCTGGCTTGGAGAGTTTTAAGTGTTACTTTACTAGTGTGTGAGATGAGTGCAATAGTTTGAACATTCTTTGGCATTGTCTTTCTTTGGGATTGGAATGAAAACTGACCTTTTCCAGTCCTGTAGCCACTGCTGAGTTTTCCAATTTACTGGCATATTGAGTGCAGCACTTTCACAGCATCATCTTTCAGGATTTGTATTAGGTATGGATTTACTGTAACAATGTTTTCTTTGTGTGTATTGAAGCTTCATGTTGCTTTCTTTGTAGCTGCTGTGGGATTTCCCCAAGTATAAGATCCTGGAGAATCTATTTGAATTCTATCAATGATAGGGATAAATGGATAGCTAAGTGTGAGTGAGTGATCTGGGGTATTCTAATCATAGTTGTCTGTATTTTGTTAGATGCTTCCCTGAGAAAGCTGAGTTAAAGCTTGCTAATTACAAATCTCAGCTAATCATGGAGTCAATTAGAAAAATTGAAAAAAGAGAAGATGGAAGAAACAGAGGAGGAAGAGAAGAAAAGAGTGAGAAAGATTTCCTTTAAGACATCATTCTCAGGAGAGCTGTTCTGAGAGGAATCCAGAAAGATTAACTAGTCTGTTGAATACCTTATATGCATAGGCAGATTATAAAGTGGTCAAGTAAACAATCTCATTTGTTCTTAAGGCCCTGAAAACATTGTTCTGTGAGTTTTCAATGTTTCTCATATTTTGTATACCCCAGCAAGCATTTGAGCTTGTGGCTCAGCTGGTAAAGAATCTGGTGCAATGAGGGATTGATTGGTCAATCCCTGGGTTGGGAAGATGCCCTGGAGAAAGGAAAGGTTATCCACTCCAGTATTCTGGCTTGGCAAATTCCATGGGTTGTATAATCCATGGGGTCGGACACAACTGAGTGACTTTCACTTAAGACTTAAGCATACATTTACCAATTTTATATATATTAAATGTTAATGGTAAGAAATTCAAACATGGAAAATTTGGAATAATAATGATATAAATAGATCAATTAGAACATTTTCCTATTTACTTGATTTTACTTTTTCTTATTTTAAATATGTTTTTCACATTTGTTCATTTAAAACATTTGTAGGAAATACCGTCTTAAAGGAAGATAGTTAAACTTTACTATGGGCCAGCTTTAATGTCCTTGTCTACTTTTTGGAAGAGACTGCCCTAAAAGACATTTACTTTTAGAAAGAAGTTATATCTGGAAATCAACAATTAACCTGACTATTCTTATAAAATTTTCTTTGGTGGTTGGACAGAATTGTAACTAAATTACTGATATATTTATTCATGATAAATTTTATTCTTTAAATTCAATAAATTTTTAAATTAAATTTAGAGATTGAATTAATCCAAGTGATCTGAGATAGCTGTTAAAAGATTAAAGAACTCTAATTCTGATAAATGCACTAATTATATGTGAACATGATAAGTTACATGAAATATTGAATGTGAAATTAACTGGGGCTTTGTTCTCATCATAAATAGGGGTTACTTCCATCCTAAATCATAAATGATATGCTGAATGTGGTATTTTGAAGAGGAAAATGTATAGTTAGAGAATATTTTTCATGTGACTATCAACACTCCTTACAAATGCTGAGTAGAGATGAAAAGCATAGTAAGCATTAGTAACACAGCCTTTATATTACTTAGAGCATCTTATCTGACTGACCCAGGTTGAGCCCCAATATCCTTTTGGAAGAAAGAAAGAGTTACATTCACATGATTTTTTAAAGCTTAATACAAATTTTACCAAGATATCACAGTTAGTCATTTAAGACAAAATGAGTATATTATGTCTATGCAAAGTTAATGCAGCTAACGAGATTGAAAAATGCAGACCAGAAAAGAAAAAAACAACCAGAGCACTCAAGGCACTAAAGTATCTTAGCCAAAAAAAGCAGGAAATGAGGTGAAAATATGATTCCTCAGAACATTGATAGAAAACTTACCTTGGAAATTGGATATTCTATAACACTTGCTATAAGGACTTAAGCCAACATGATCTAAATCTCAAAGCACAAGATAACCATACCTGATAGCTAGGCTAAATTTTGACAAATTCATTTTTTTAAAATTGGGATTATTGGTTATTTGCCTAAAATTCTCCTAAGAGACAAGATTACAAAATGCTTAGTTGTTAAATTCAACAATTTATCGAATGGACAGGTTTAAAGTTGGGGAAAGTATTATATAAAATGGGAACATATGTCTTACGAGATTTCAACAAGTCAACGACCCTCTCAGAACATGTTTATATCATATGTTCCTTTTGTTCTCATTCATAAATGCCAAAAATATATATCTCACCTAACCTGATTTCAGAGCAGCCTTGAAAAAAGGCTATGTTCCACACTTTATTTAAAAGCTGTTATAAGAAAGATGTAAAAAGCTGAAATCCTATTCTTGATTGAAAAAAAGAAGTATTCATAGAGAAAAATTATGAATGAAATAAAATACTTTCCCCCCCTGTATTTTAGGTTTTAAAATACTGAAGTATATAATATATATGTAGAAAAGTACACAGATCACATGTGCAGCTTAATGAATTTCTGGAGTGAACAGACCAAGTGAACTGGTTAGTTTTCACACTAACACACAGATCTGCTGTGATTATTTCAATTGCACTGATTCCATGGAACAATGTGGAAATAACTGGTATTTTTACACTGTGAGTCTTTCAATTCATGAACATTGTACATCTTTTTATTTAATTCTTCTTTAACTTTTCTAGCAAAGTTGATTTTATTTTTCCATGGAGGGACTGGGCATGTTGTAGATCCTAATTAGATATTTAGTATCTGCATGTGTGCTAAGTCATTTCAGTCATGTCTGACTCTGCAATCCCCTGGACTGTAACCCACCAGGCTCATTTGTCCATGGGATTTTCCAAATAAGAATACTGGAGTGGATTGCCATGCCCTCCTCCAGGGAATCTTCCTGACTTAGGGATCAAACCCATGTCTCTTATGTTTCCTGCATTGACAGGCAAGTTCTTTACTACTAGCACCACATGGGAAGCCCATTTAGTATCTAAGTATGATTTTAAATGATCCTTTAAAAAATTTGATTTTCTGATTTTAGGCAGGTAAAGAGAAATACACGTGTCTTATCATATTGATTCACTCAGTCAGTTTCACTTCATAGTGAAACTGTTTTCAGTAGTTTTTCTGTAGACTTACTTGGATTTTCTACATATAATCAGCTGTGAATAATGACAGGACTTTTTTTCTTCTTGTTTTAATGCACTGGCTGGTTGTCTCATACAGTTAGTTATCTCTTTGCCAGTCTCAGAGTAGAAAAGATTGCCCTGTTTCACCATTAAGTTAGAAGCTGGCTGTAGGCTTTTGTTTCTATTCATAATTAGAATAAAGATGTTCCCTTTCATTTCATTGTTATCCTAAAGAGAATTCTTTTCAGGGTAAGTAAGGATTTTGTAACTCTTGTGAAGAAAGCATTTAAACAATGGAACGGTTTACATAAAATCACACACAAAAAATAAAATTGAGAAATTATAAATTGTAAGTAGCTTGTTGCATGCAGTGTGAAAAGAGTAGATTAAGCTAGGAGGCAGGAGCAGGATCATAAACAACTTTGCAGTTTATGCTGGGTGTTCTAAGGGCAGTGAGGACCTTGAAAAGCAGGTTAATTGAGTCACATATTGTCTATTAAAAATTTTTTTTTGTGACTAGGCCTTGCCTTGAGTGCTGGAAACAACTAATTAGGATTCCTTTGTAAGTACAGTACAATTTGTTTATACTACATCTACTTGGAGTCCACAATCATGGCTTTGATAGTTCCACAAACTTTCCAAACCTTGAGACTCTAGAAACTCTAAAAAGTTAACATTCTATAACATATTAACTTTATTAAGGGTATAGGATTTCTTTCCATATCTTTCATTTTGCATCCTCAGTTCCGAGCTCAGTGCCTGGAACAATAATGGTGTTAAACGTTTTTGAAAAATATATAAATGAATGTAAAAGTAAAAATAAGGCATAACTTCCCCCTCCTTCCTAAACCCAATATATATGTTTCCAGACAAATAGTCAGCCACCCAAACCCTCTTCCTAACCCTTTCCTTCAAGGAATTTGACATTGTCTCCACATGTTATATTTTTATCTAAGGGTTTCTCATGTTTACTTAATAACTCCAGGTTTTAACTTGCCAAGGTCATCTATCAGAAATCATATCCAATTTTCACCTGTATCTGTAATATGGAAGCTAATCTTTTTTCCATCTTAAAATATGTTAACATATATACAATCAAATTCATATTATGATTGGTCCAGCCTCATCCAGAGGAAGATGTTCTAGAACCTTTTATAATTTCAGACTAACAAAGATTATTATACAACTCAAATAATCCTTTGCTTCTTAATGGTTTCCATAAGTCATTATTCTATGATTCCTACTGATTTTAATTATAGCAAAAACAGTTTTAGTATTGGAAAGATGACATCTTACTCAATATCCTTTCTTTAGTGCTCCTTGTAACTTGATCTACCATACCACCACAGCTCTGACATAGTTATTCAATTGTCAGATGAGTTCAATTACAGTATTTAATGCAATCCCAGAAATCTTCAATTCTATGGAAAATATACAACTACTGCAGTACTCTAAATTTCAGTATATGTATTTACTTGCCTAGTTCACACAATAACACAAATATAAACCATAGCATTTTAAATCTTGGAGAGATGTGTTAATCATTCTGATGAAAAAGTGAGGTTCAGAAAGTTAGGTGATTTGCTTATGGATATAGAAACTCTTTCTTGAAGTTAATCTCAGTTTTGCCCAAGGTTCTCTATTTATTTCTTTGAGATTTTTTAAAATAATGACCTTTTTTAAAGTCTTTATTGAATTTGTTATAATATTACTTCTATTTTATGTTTCTGGCCACAAGGTATGTGGGATTTTTGCTCCCTGACCAGGGATAGAACCCATACCCCCTACATTGGAAGGTGAAGTCATAACCACTGGACCACCAGGGAAGCCTCCTGTCTAAGGTTCTTTTTGTTTCAGTTTGGATTATATTCTAAGACCAGAGAGATATTCACCATTAAATGGAAATGGGTAGCAAATTAAAACTCCATTATTTAACAATCTAAAAATATAAAATATATTTCAGAAGAAGCTAAATGCATTAACTAGTCTTGTAAACTTTTAATCTATTAAGGGTATTAGAGAGGAATACTGAGTGGGATTTTCAAAAGGATTTTTCAAATTATTTTGTGCCTAAAAAAGTTTCTTTTCAGATATTCTAATTCATCCATCTGCCTTACTTTGTCCTGAACTCTGTATATTCATTCATTCATCAGTACATATGTTTGGGGTAACACTAATCAGTTCAGTTCAGTTCAGTTGCTCAGTCATGTCCGACTCTTTGCAACCCCATGAATTGCAGCATACCAGGCCTCCCTGTTCATCACAAACTCCCGGAGTTCACCCAGACTCATGTCTATCGAGTTGGTGATGCCATCCAGCCATCTCATCCTCTGTTGTGCCCTTCTCCTGCTTCCCTCAATCTTTCCCAGCATCAGGGACTTTTCCAATGAGTCCACTCTTCGCATCAGGTGGCCACAGTATTAGAGTTTCAGCTTCAGCATCAGTCCTTCCAATGAACACACCTAGGACTGATCTCCTTTAGGATGAACTGGTTGGATCTCCTTGTAGCCCAAGGGACTCTCAAGTCTTCTCCAACACCACAGTTCAAAAGCATCAATTCTTCGGTGCTCAGCTTTCTTTACAGTCCGACTCTCACATCCATACATGACTACTGGAAAAACCACAGCCTTGACTAGATGGACCTTTGTTGGCAAAGTAATGTCTCTGCTTTTAATACGCTGTCTAGGTTGGTAATGGATAGGTCTTTTTGTTCTGTGAGTAGTTTTAAACTAATGGGATAAACGAGATATGCACAGAAATAATAAAACAAGACATTTTAAATGTGGAAGAGGCACATATAAGTGAACATGAAATTCAAAGAAGATAATGAATAAACACAATCAAGAATGACATCACATAAGAGAGAGCTTTTGGATTTAGTCCTTGAGGAAAGGATCAAACTCAAGTATTCATCAAGAGGGTAAAAATGTTGCAAGCACAGAGAACCTGGGGAATAAAGTCAGGTTGGCAAAAATGTAACAGCATGGATAGATGGCTGGGTCTCACAGCCAGAGTTTTTGTTTCAGTATATCTGGGCCTGAGCCCAGGGATCTGCAACTCTCACAAGTATTCATTTGATTATGACAGTGCTGCTCTGATGACTACATTTAGAGAACCACCACTCTCTTCTATGAATAGAGAATCCCCCATAGCTCAGCTGGTAAAGAATCCTCCTGCAATGCAGGAGACCCTGTTTTGATTCCTGGGTCAGGAAGATCTGCTGGAGAAGGGATAGGCTACCCACTCCAGGATTCTTGGGCTTCCCTGGTGGCTCAGCTGGTAAAGAATCCACCTGCAATGCAGGAGACATGGGTTTAATCCCTTGGTTGGGAAGATACCCTGGAGAAGGGAAAGGCTACCCACTCTAGCATTCTGGCCTGGAGAATTCCATGGACTGTATAGTCCATGGGGTCACAAAGAGTCAGACACAACTGAGTGACTTTCACTTTCACTGCTCTAGTCTAAAGTGGTTTCTCCCTTTGTGCAGGTAAAGGATGCCTGCAAACCTATGACTATGCCCAGCTTTGGATCCAGGAGCAAGGTCGTATGAACTGAAAGAAGTAAGGATCCACAAGAGATATTTTAGATACTGTTACTAAAGGGCAGGGATCTAGGCAAATGCAAATATTTACCAATGTACTCTAGCTCACTGTTCTTTGTATCACTCAGTTATTAATAACAAATTACATAGACTTGTACGCCTAACTTTAAATACTTAGCTTCATTGATATGTGGCATTTGGACTTCAAAATGTAACAATATCAACCATAACTTGGAATGGTATATATATATATATATTTCATAACATTTTCATCTACAATGCACAATTGTTGGGAATAAACTGCTATTTATTTTCCATTTTTTTCCTGAAAATGAAGTTATTTTAGTATCAACATATTGTACAACTCGAGGAAGGTAGCATTCATTTTGTTACATGAGTGGAAACTATGCAGTTGTGCAACATGGTTGATTCTTAATTGAATTCAAAAGTTTCCAAAAGATACAGCTCATCGAAAGTATAAAGTGAAAGTATTAGTTGCTCAGTCCTGTCTGAGCTGGGAGCTCAGGGTCAGGGAGCTGACTCTTTGTGACCCCATGGACTGTAGCCTGCCAGGCTCCTCTGTCCATGAGATTCTCCAGGCAAGAATGCTGGAGTGGGTAGCCATTCCCTTCTCCAGGGGCCCTCCCAACCCAGGGATCAAACATGGGTTTCCAGCATTGTGGGCAGATCTTTATCATCTAAGTCACCAGGGTAGACACTATCTTCTTGGATTTGATATTTTATTGTTACAGTAGTTTCCTTTTTTCTTTTATTTATTTATTTATTTTCTTTACATTATTGTGTTGGTTTTGCCATACATTGACATGAATCTGCCATGGGTATACATCTTAAAGAAAATAAATTTTTATGAATTTGAAGATATTTTTTCCTTGGCAGGAATGGTTTCTGCTAGTCTGGAGGGAGACTCCTCTAAGAAGATTCCATGTAGATCTGGATTCTTTCATGTGTGTTGTTTTCAGAAACATGTTAACTAGATTTCCAGAATGTCTGCATTGTCCATGAATTCATAATCTTTCCATGAGACTGTGATAAAGTTACCCACCCCTAAATGAGTTATGGGGTGGCAAATTTTTCATTATTTTGTACACACAGTCAGCTGTACTATTCCAGCAACAGACAGAAGGCCTTCTAGCAAATTTGCTACCAGCAAAAATGCTTACAGAGAAAAAATATTAAAGCCCATTTGAAGTTTGAGCTTGTGAAAACTTAGTGTCCAAACACAGAGAAAGGATTTCCAAATAAACTGACCATGTGAGGGGTATTTTCATGTGTTTTAATTTTATGGGAAATGGCTAATTTGAGAATAAACAGAAAGCAAGAGAATAATTCTTTAAGCAGACATGCTATCTTGTAAACCTGCCCTTGTGAAAAAAAATCACCTCGGAGAATGTTTAAGGGCTTATTGTTCTGTTTTCTGTGCATATGAGGTATGATCATACATCTGGGGAACAAGTTATGAAATGGAAAATGCTCCCTGGCCTGAGACTACAGACAGAACTGTTCTGGTTGCTGCTTTGGCATGGTGACAACATTTAAAATGTTTTCTTAGTGCAACTGGAGCTAAGGCTCTCGGCTTTTCACAAAGGGTAGAATAAAGATGATCACACCGTGCTTGTTTGATTTTACAGTTTTAATGAAGAAATCACAACAGCAACTTGTGGTATTCAACTACACAATAATTTGAAGCACCTTTTCTCAATTTATTTTTATTTACTTTTAAATGTTATTTAGTATCTAGTTAAACAAACAAGTAAGACATGTGAATATGTGTGTCACTGTCCAAAAGACATAGATGAGTAGCAATGAAATAAATACCATAACTTTTTCCTTGGCTCTAGGTTTGTTGATTATGGAGAGAAGTTAAGAAGTGTAATTTTCTTATAATACTACATCTCTATTACTTGGAGAAGATTTATCCAGTTGTTAATATATTTAATCTAATTTCCCGAAACTTGGTGTAGCTTATGACTGGGTGGTATATAGAGAAGACTGAGGGGATTTCAGCTTAAATCTTTTCACTTTCTTTTGCTGTTAGTTCACTGAGTTTATTAAGAGAAAAAAAATCTTCATGTACTAAAATATGAAGTCCTATTTTGTTTTATTTAGACATGCTTTTTAAAAATTGCTTGACTAGGACATCAGTAAGATGGCAGAATAGAAGTTCCCCTGCTCATATTCCTCCACTCCAACAATAATTTGGCAGTCTTCCATGAACAAAAGTGCCTTTGTGGGAGCTTTGGGATCCAGGTAGGGAGTTGTGAAACCACAGTGGAGCTCAAGACAGAAGAGCATCATTTAAGGCTGGCCCATGCCCAGATGAGGAGAAGGCAATGGCACCCCACTCTGGTACTCTTGCCTGGAAAATCCCATGGATGGAGGAGCCTGGTAGGCTGCAGTCCATGGAGTTGCAAAGAGTTGGACATGACTGAGCGACTTCCCTTTCACTTTTCACTTTCATGCATTGGGGAAGGAAATGGTGACCTACTCCAGTGTTCTTGCCTGGAGAATCCCAGGGACGGTGGGGTCTGGTGGGCTGCTGTCTATGGGGTCGCACAGAGTCAGACACAATTGAAGTGACTTAGCAGCAGCAGCAGCATGCCCAGATGACGGGCTTGTGGACTGTGGTTCTGGCCCCAGACTAGCAAACAGTCACAACCTTTATGAACTTGGCTATAGCCCCGTTTGATTTTGGTCCTGCCACCAGCATGATCCAACAAGAGGAGCCACACCTGCCTGTGCCTTGGGTAATGGGCTCAACAATCTCAGTCTCAGCTATGCACCCTGAAGCATTCCACGGCCTGGCTCTAGCCCCTCTCCAGCCCCTGGATACATACTGTAAAGAGATGTAAATAGCAACATCAATAACATAAAACATAGTGGAGAGAAGTAAAAGGGCAGAGATTTTGTGTGCAAAGGTAAGCTGTTTTCAGCTTAAAATATACTGTTGTAGGATATCTTATATAAGTCACATGATAATCAAAAAGAAAATCTGTGATAGATATAACGAAGATAAAGGAATTAAATCAAAAACCTCGAAACCCCATCAATATACAGATGAAGGTAGCAAGAGAATAAAAGAGTCAAAGGAACTAGAAAGCAGTCAGAAAACATTTAACAAAATGATAAGGGTAAGTACTTACCTATCAATAATTATTTTAAATTTGTACTATATTTCAAATTTATAGTAATCAAAGTAGTATGATAATAGAATAGAGTCCAGAAAAAATCCACACATATATGATTGACTGTCTTTGACAAGGGTGCTGAGAATCAACATCATTTAGGGTCAGCCCACACCCAGATGAAGGGCTGGTAAACTGGTTCTGGATACAGATCAGGAAATAGCCACATCCCTTACAAACTTGGCTACAGCCCCATTTGGTTTTGGATATCCACATACAAAAGGATGAAATTAGACCCTTACCTAACACCATAAATAAAAATCAACTCGAAATAAAAAACTTAAATGTGAACCCTCCTACACTGTTGATGGGGATGTAAACTGGTACAGACACTACAGAGAACAGTATGGAGATTCCTTAAAAAACTAAAAATACAGCTACCATATGATCCAGCAATCCCACTCCTGGGCATATACTCAGAGAAAATCATAATGCAAAAAGACACATATATCCCAATGTTCACTGCAACAGTATTTACAATAGCCCAGGACATGGAAGCAACCTTTTAAATGTTGACGGAAACAGAGGAACGGATAAAGAAGAGTAGCATACTCTTCATCCCAAGTGAAGTAAGTCAGTGAAAGACAAACATGAGATTACTTATACGTAGAATCTAAAAAAAGGTACAAATGAACTTATCTACCAAATAGAAATAGTGTTACAAATCTAGAAAACAAACTTACAGTAACAAGGGGTAAGGGGAGAAGGGATAAACTGGGAGATTAGAATTGACATATACACACTATTATATATAAAATAGATAACTAATAAGGACCTACTATATAATAGCACAGGGAATTCTACTCAATACTCTGTAATAGCCTATATGGGAAAAGAATCTGAAAAAGAGTGGATATATGTGTATGTATAACTTATTTAGTTTCCTGTACACTTGAAACTAATACAACATCATAAACCGACTATACTCAAATAAAAATTAAAAATAATAAAACCTATTAATGTCAAAAAAGACTTAAATGTGAAACCTAAAATTATAAATCTCCTAGAATAAAATATAGGGAAATCTCCTTGACATTGCCTTGGTAATTATTTTTGGGGGCATGTGGCTCCAAAAGCATTAGCAACAAAAGCAAAAAATACTCTAAACAAGTATATTATATCAAATAAAAGAGGTTCTGCACATGAAAAGAAAGAATATAATGAAAAGATAACATGTGGAATGAGAAAATACTTGCAAACTCTCTACAAAGGGGTTCATATCCAATATACATAAGCACTTCATGCAACTCTGAGCAAAAAACCAAATAATCAAAAAAAAAAAAATAAGCAAAGAACCTGATCTGACAATTTTCCAAAGAAGACAAAGGTTTTTGAGACTGTTCTTTATACTGCTAATCATTCCAGAAACACAAATCAAGAACACAATGAGATATAGCGTGACTATTATCAAAACAAGGAAAAGTAGCACATACTGGTAAGGGTGTAGGGTAAACGCCACCCTTGTATACTGTTGCTGGGAATGTAAATTGGTGTGTGTGTGTGTTCAGTTGCGCACAACTTTGCGACACATGGACTGCAATCGGCCAGGTTCCTCTGTCCATGAAAATTTCCAGGCAAGAATACTGGCGTGTGCTGCCATTTCCTACTCCAACATTGGTATAGCCACAATGAAAAATAGTATGTAGTTTCCTCAGAAAAAAACGTAAAATATAACTATTGTATCATCCAATAATCCCACTTCTGGGCATACATCCAAGGGAAATGAAATAAGTATCCCAAAGAGATATCTGCACTCCAATGTTTATTGCAGTATTATTCCCAACAGCCAGGATAAGGAAATAACCTACATTTCTATCTGCAGATGGCTGGATCAAGAAAATGTGGCATAGATACACAACGGAATGTTATTCATTCATTAAAAAAAGGAAAACCCTGCCATTGTGACAACACGGATGAACCTGTAGGACATTATGTCAAGTAAAATAAGATGAACATGGAAAGGCAAATATTAATGATTTCACTTATACAGGGACTCTAAAAAGATCATACTCCAAAGTGAAGAGCAGACTGGTGTCTGCTAGGGGCTGGGGACTGAGGGGAATAGGGAGATTCTGGAGAAAGGACACAAATACTGTGAGATGAATAAAGTCTAGGGGTTTAATACAGAGCATGGGGGCCCTCGTTAGTAACACTGCATTTATTGCATTCTGAAATTTGCTAACACTTCAGTAGATTTGATGTGATCTCACCACACACACACATACACACACACAGGTGGTAACTATGTGAGGTGACGGATATGTGAAGTAGCTTAATTGTAATAATTTCACTATATATATATATATATACAATTATCATGCTGTAATCCTTAAATATTTACTATTTATATTTGTCAACTGTACCTTAATAAAGCAGGAATAAGTTGCTTAAACAAAATGTTACATTTTTCACTTTGGTAAAATTTCCTTCTACTTGCGTGATTTCTGGAAAATGATTCTTCATGAATATAAATCTTTCTTGAGACACGCTAATTTAAAAGGAATAAAATGGCAAGAGCAAATCTAATTTTTTGAAAATAAATGCAAAAAGGTTGAAAATAGTTTTATTTTATAAACCTTGCCTTTCAGTGTTTCATAGGAGGCATACAAAAATATTGTGATGCTTAGAACATTTCAAAACTACCTTGGAATTACAAAAATTAGGTTCTTTAGTAGGAAAATTTATGTCTCTATAGCATTTGTTCAAGCTTAAGAAAAAACAAAAATTTAATTTCCTGAAATTGAGAGCTATTTTGTAAATAAATATTTTATTATTTGCCATTGTTGCAATAATGTTTAACTGTGGTACGATTAACAGAATTATATATTATTTTTGTGAGATACTTTTGCATAACAATTTAACCTGTAGTTTTATTGGCTTATCTTACTTTATATAATGTAATACTTAAAACTGTGATTTGATTAAATCTTTTTGAAAAAAATGTAGTTAGTTAGTTACCTATTATAGAATTGAAGTTTTCTTTGGTTTGTAATACTCCTAATTGTTTAGATTCTTAAATTTGAAATAGACATTGAATTTCTTAAGTTGAAATGCTAACAAGATGAAATTTTTCTCTCTCTAAGTAGGTTCTGAGGGTAGAAAATTGTGTAAAATTTCTTTCTCTGTTGTTGGTTACCAATATTTACTTCCCATTTATTGTACATTTGTTGTTGTTACTGTTTAGTCTCAAGTCCTGTCTGACTCTTTTGTGACCCCATGGACTATAGCACACTAGGCTCCTCTGTCTATGGGATTCTCCAGGCAAGAATATTGGAGTGTGATGCCATTTCCTTCTCCAGGGGGTCTTCCCAACCCAGGGACTGAACCCACATCTCCTGCATTTGCAGGCAGATTCTTTTCCATTTGAGCCACCGGTGAAGCCCCTTATTGGAATCAGAAGTAGATATTAAAAAAAAAATACTATGCACTTAAAATGCAGCACACTTTGAATAATTGAGATGTTCTGATGTTTACATTGTGCTAAATTATAAACTCTCCCATTCCATTTTCTTTTTACATTGTGTTTGTTCTTCTTTTCTTAATAGTATTTACATTATTAGTCATATGGGGGTTTTGAAAAACACAGGTGAGAGGGAAATAAGGAACCCCTGAATACTTCTCAGTATTTGGTAACAGAAAATCCTGAAGCACTGCAGGTGTGTAGGAAAGGAGTCATACATGTTATCCTACAGGTAACCTGCAGGATCGTCTGGCAATGGGGGTTCTCATAAGAGAAACAGTCAAAACAAGGATATTTGATCACTGAAGTACATTTCCATTTGTGTTATTTTTGGAGCAAATTGGTATTGATAGCAATAATGGCACTTAATTTTTTTAAATTAAGCAGTTCAGTATTTTGATATGTTCTTTAACAGTGATGCATAATTTGGAGCTGTCTTCATGACCAATGGAAGTAAATGCTGACTTCAAAAATTAGTATTCATTTGGTACTTTTGTGGGTGTTGAGTTTTTATTTTTAGCATATTAGAAACCAAGTAGAGTTGCTCATTCATATCTGTGCTTGTCTAGAAGACTTCTATTAATATAAAATATAATTCATAATAAAGTATATTCTGCTTCTTTGGGCTTTTTTCCCCCTAAGAGACACTGAGGAACAGCATATTGCTTTTTTAAGAGTGCGTATCATTCATGTATGAAGGCATGGATATCTTCTTTAACCATCCCTTATAACTCATGCTTTATCTTAACATATCTCTGAATTCCACAATATTATTCCTTTCTGCCCCATTCTGTCAGCTAAAACTTCTACAAACCAATGCCTATCTTTATCTTCAAAATCTAAGCCTGAGGCACAGTGAGGGAGATGTATAATGGTGGAGAGAGCACCATGCATTAAAGATGGAGCTTAGTCTCATGAAGAATTCAAACTGAAGGAGGATTTAAAATACTGAGCAGTAACTTTAAACATTATTGCTAATTAGGAAAATTTATTTTCCTTTGGAAAAATGAAAGCAACAACATACCCAAGGCATAGGTGAATTCAACCACCTGGATGTATACTTGCAATAAGAATGATGTTGTTCCTAAGGAAATGTGAGCAGAATATAATCGGTCTGATAATATGCATATAAGCTGAATATTCTCCTTTAGAAACAGATTTATTGAAATGAAACTCACACCTCTCTCCACACCTCTCTCTCTCAGAAAATTGACAGAAGTTTCAGGAGTATCTGAAGCTGTTATGGAATCGACACCCATCATGGATTCCTTCTTGTCACAAGTCAATGGAAAAAAATCAAAGAAGGTCATTTTCTTCTTTCCTTTCTTCCTTCCTTCCTCCCATTTTTTCTTTTTCTTTAATAAGTCTTATAATGACCAAGAAAGATCTTTTCAACCAATAGGTCATTTATGGAATTACGTTTGATATAACTTCTGAAATTACAATTTGGCTTTAAAAGCCAGCTCAGGAATGTAATTCTTGCAGTGGTAGATAGTCTCCAGTTTTCCAAAAAACATATTTAAAATCGTTTGTTTGGTCTCTGTCCTCCAGCATAGCTATAAGGCATCTATCAAGGTCAAGGGAAACTAACTGATGCTCTTTTCTAGGGTTTAAGTAAGCCTATAGCACCACAAAGCTTTGATGCCCCTAATCAACAAATTTCTTTTTATCAACCTGAAAGAGGAAACCAGTAATCTAGATGTGTTGGGTAAGTTATAATCATAAATTGATATGCTTCTGATATGCTAAAGCGAGTACTAAAGACTAGTCATTTATACTTCAAACATAGGTAATGGATAGGTGTTTGAAAATATTTTTGGGGAAAACCCACTGAAGACTGAAGTTAAATAATTTAAGGGGTTTGTTATAATATATATTGAAAAGATCACATATCAAATACTTACACACACACATTTTCCATTCCAACAAAGGTGTAATGATGACATAACAGAGAGCTATAGAATATAAGACCCCTTTTCTAGTGCATGGGGAACAGTCTGAAAGTTTTATAAACATGGAGAATTAAGTTAAAACCAAAATGACTGTGGATAGCACTGTAGGTCATTTACCAATTATATACGCAAACAATTTTTTTTCTTTCCCCCTCAGGCAGAACATCTAAATGAGCTTCTGCTCTGGTTGAAAAATCAATCTTTGTATCATTCAATATTGCAAAATAAGAAATGAGGTAGCAGCATTTTTTAAAATTTAGCTTATCTCACTAGGTATTAAAATATCTCTCACTTGTGTTGATCTAATGATCTGCTTCATCAAAATATGTAGTGGCCAGTATCCATTTTTTTGTAGTTTCTGGTGATGTCCACTTTCTACCTCCCTCATTGTGTTTACAGTGAACACACTGCTTGTGTACAGCGAAAGATCGTCAGAATCTCTCTACTTAATGGAGTTTAGTCTAGAACTGCTTGTTGTAAACAAAAATGAGAAAAGGGCACTTGCTTTACCCAAGAATGTAGGCTAGTGTCTGAAGTTTCAGTTTTATGAGTAAATTGGTAAAACAACCTTTAGATATTTTTAATGTATGCTTTATAAATATGTGATAGCTACCAGTTCCCTCATATATAATTTTAATTTCTCATAAATACATTTAATCTTTTCAGTATTATTGGGGCAACTGGAAAACATGTGTTGCTTCTTTTATTGAGAAACTGAATCCCAATCAATTACATATATCTCATAAATACATATATATATCTCTCAAATACATATTTCTCATGGGCCCAGTACTGTCATAAATGATGTAAGAAATTCAGTTGAACAGAGATGGTGTTGGTGGCAAACGTAAGGGTGGTGGTGGCAGTTTTAGAATCCCACAGCTAGCATTAGAATCAATTTTGTTGTCTGAAACAGAACAGTAAGACTTATGATATTTGTTCTTTAGGGAAAAAAGACCTGCATACAGCAAATAATGTGTTAGGCTCAAGTTGAATGATAAAAGGAGTGTCAAATAGATGCCATGGAAATATAAAGGATGCAGAAATTTAAAGAACAAGGGGCTTGAGTCAGGAATGTCTTTATGAAATGACTTTATGTATGACTTGAGCTGGCAATAATGAATTGAGCAATAATAGGAAAACACAAATATAGGAATACATTTGGAATAGTAAAGACTTCAGGATATGCAAGACGTTTACAGGATTGTGATTAGGAGTTAAGGCACTGAATGTAGATTGAATAGGCATTCTGAGAAGCTTATCAAATGTTGTACTGAAAGTGAAATGTAGAATGGCCGTCTGGGTAGAGAATGTTTTAAGTGTATTCACTGTTTATCTTTGTGATTGTGTGGCTGACTGGAAGCTGGGCTTGCTGATGTTGCCCAGATTAAAAAGACAGCTTTAAACCTTGTTTGGTTAGCCCAGGAAAAGATCAAAATTCAAAATTTGAAGAACAGTTTCTACTAAATGTACATCGCTTTCACACCCTTGTAAAGTTGAAAAAAACCATAAGTTGAACCATCATAAGTTTATGCAATGAAATATTATTCAGTTACAAAAATTAACAAAATCTTGCCATTTGCAGTGGCCATAGGACTGGAAAAGGTCAGTTTTCATTCCAATCCCAAAGAAAGGCAATGCCAAAGAATGCTCAAACTACCACACAATTGTACTCATCTCACACGCTAGTAAAGTAATGCTTAAAATTCTCCAAGCTAGGCTTCAGCAATATGTGAATCATGAACTTCCAGATGTTCAAGCTGGTTTTAGAGAAGGAAGAGGAACCAGAGATCAAATTGCCAACATTCTCTAGATCAACGAAAAAGCAAGAGAGTTCCATAAAAACATCTATTTCTGCTTTATTGACTATGCCAAAGCCTTTGACTGTGTGGATCACAACAAACTGAAAAATTCTGAAAGAGATGGGAATACCAGACCACCTGACCTGCCTCTTGAGAAACCTGTATGCAGGTCAGGAAGCACCAGTTAGAACTGGACATGGAACAACAGACTGGTTCCAAATAGGAAAAGGAGTACATCAAGGCTGTATATTGTCACCCTGCTTATTTAACTTATATGCAGAGTACATCATGAGAAACACTGGGCTGGAAGAAGCACAAGCTGGACTCAAGATTGCCAGGAGAAATCAAGATTGTCAGATATGCAGATGATACCACCCTTATGGCAGCAAGTGAAGAGGAACTAAAAAGCCTCTTAATGTAAGTGAAAGAGGAGAGTGAAAAAGTGGGCTTAAAGCTCAACATTCAGAAAACTAAGATCATGGCATCTGGTCCCATCACTTCATGGGAAATAGATGGGGAAACAGTGTCAGACTTTATATTTTGGTGCTCCAAAATCACTGCAGATGGTGACTGCAGCCATGAAATTAAAAGACGCTTTCTCCTTGGAAGGAAAGTTATGACCAACCTAGATGGCATATTAAAAAGTGGAGACATTACTTTGTCAACATAGGTCCGTCTAGTCAAGGCTATGGTTTTTCCAGTAGTCATATATGGATGTGAGAGTTGGACAGTGAAGAAAGCTGAGTGCTGAAGAATTGATGCTTTTGAACTGTGGTGTTGGAGAAGACTCTTGAGAGTCCCTTGGACTGCAAGGAGATCCAACCAGTCCATCCTAAAGGAGATCAGTCCTGGGTGTTCATTGGAAGCACTGATATTAAAGCTGAAACTCTAATACCCTGGCCACCTCATGTGAAGAGTTGACTCATTGGAAAAGATCCTGATACTGGGAAAGATTGGGGGCAGGAGGAGAAGGGGATGACAGAGGATGAGATGGCTGGATGCCATCACCAAATCGTTGGACATGAGTTTGGGTAATCTCTGTGAGTTGGTGATAGACAGATAGGCCTGGTGTGCTGCAATTCATGGAGTCAACAAAGGGTCGGACATGACTGAACGACTGAACTGAACTGCCATTTGTGACAACATGGATGGACTCCAAGGGTATTATGCTAAATTAAATAAGTCAATGAAGGGAATCTTTCCAACCCAGAGATCGAACCGAGGTTTTCTGCATTGCAGAAAATTCTTTACCAGCTGAGCCTCAAGGGAAGCCCAAGAATACTGGAGTGGGTAGCCTATCCCTCCTCCAGTGGATCTTCCCAATCCAGGAATTGAATCAGGGTCTCCTGCATTGCAGGTGGATTCTTTACCAACTGAGCTATCAGGGAATTCCAAATAAGTCATGCAGAGAAAGACAAATAACACATGATATCTCAAATGCAGAAACTAGGAAAAAAAAAAAAGAACAAAGAAAATCAACTTCATTGATACACAGACCATATTAGCTCTTGCCAGGTTAGAGGTGTTGGGTAGAGGAGGAGAAATATGTGAATGGGATTAAAAAAAAGAAAAAAATAACCAAGAGAATTCATATTTGAAAGAAATAAGTATCTGGTTTAAATACTCTGAGAAGAGGATAGTTAGCAGCAAAGTTGATTCAGTAGAGAGCTATGACTGGCTACTTTTTATATCAGGAAATACCTTATGATTGTAGGATCTAATATTCTGTTGCCTCTGAGGTCCAGGGTTAAGAGAGATCACTGAATTTCTTGAACAAATGACTATGAAGAAGAAGTGATCTGTGAGGTGAAGTAAACACATATTTAAGGCTCAAGAAAATTCCTTGATATGTTACCTGGGGAGTTAGTTAATTTCTCAGTTTTTACACTTGTCAACAACTTGTTACAACAATAAAAAGCATGAAAACACATTTTATTTACTTCACTGGGTTTGTAGGAGCTTACATGAAAAAGTTAGGAAAGCTCCTGGAAAAAATTAAAGTTTGCTACAAATAAAAAATTTCTTAAATTTGACCAAACAGTATCATTAACCTCACTTCATAACTCTCTTGCCCCTAACTTTTATGAGTCTACAGAATGTGCATGTATGTGCATGCTTGCTAAGTTGCTTCAGTTGTGTCCAACTCTTTGCGACCCATGGACTGTAGCCCACCAGGCTCCTCTGTCCACGGGATTCTCCAGGTAACAAGACTGGAGTGGGTTGCCATTTATGTCTGCACCTGTACATGTACAGTTACCATCTATAAAGAAATGTATCACAATTGCCTTTGTACTTGTCTGTTTCCTCTACTCGGAAGCTAAATTCTGAGCACAGGCAGGTTTTATCTTGAACATTGGTTTGCACTGCACTCAGCAATGTTTTAAAAGAGTATGCCAATGTAATGAACTAATGGTCTGCAGTAATAGACTAGTTTCTGGAGAAACAAAATATAACATCAAACTAGGTATGGGAACAGAAATGAGGTGTTTAGAATGGGTGTTTTTCTTTCAACCTAAGATACATCATTTATTGTATTAATAAGAAATAGCATTTTCATATTTCTTAGTTTCCCAATTCATAAAATGGACACAATAATATAAAATGGACACAATAATAATGTCTACCTCAATGGATTGGCAGAAGGTTGAAATGCAGTTACACAAATGATGCTATGGAATACTTTTCATGAAGTATAAACTATTATTTTTATTAACTATAATTTCTCTATAAATGTTATTAGGATTACAGAATGCATACTAATGATATTTCCCCAAAATGAAGTGTACTAAAAATAATATAAAGTATTTGGTAGCATGAATAATATGTCTTTAGGGATAACAAAAACCTGTCACTAATTATTTTAAAAAGTATGATATTACCTTCAATTCAGTTCAGTAAAGTCACTCAGTCATGTCTGACTCTTTGTGACCCCATGGAATGCTGCATGCCAGGCCTCCTTGTCCATCACCAACTCCTAGGGCTTACTCAAACTCATGGCCATCAAGTTATTGATGCCATCCAACCATCTCATCCACTGTTTCCTCCTTCTCCTCCCACCTTCAGTCTTTCGCAGTATCAGGGTCTTTTCCAATGAGTGTGTTATTTGCATCAGGTGGCTAAATTATTGGAGCAACTTCAGTGTCAGTCCTTCCAATGAATATTCAGAACTGATTTCCTTTAGGATGGACTGGTGGGATCTCCTTGCAGTCCAAGGGACTCTCAAGAGTCTTCTCCAACACCACAGTCCCAAAGCATCAGTTCTTTGGCACTCAGCTTTCTTTATAGCCCAACTCTTATATCTATACATGACTACTGGAAAAACCATAGTTTTGACTAGAGGGATCTTTGTTGGCAAAGTAATGTCTCTGCTTTTTAATATTCTGTTTGGGTTGGTCATAAATTTTCTGCCAAGGAGGAAGTCTCTTTTAATTTCATGGCTCCAGTCACCATCTGCATTGATTTTCAAGCCCCCCAAAATAAAGTCTCTCACTGTTTCCATTGTTTTCCTATCTGTTTGCCATGAGGTGATGAAAGACTAGAGATCTCTTCAAGAAAATTAGAGATACCAAGGGAACACTTCATGCAAAGATGGGCACAATAAAGGACAGAAATTGTATGATATTACCTTAGCACTTGAATTATTTCAACACTCTAATAGGATTACTGCTATATTACAGGTGCCTGGCACATAAGTATTTAGTACATAAAAATAGCTGAAGCCCCTTTATCGTTATTTTGACACTCAGAATATCATAGTTCTATACAATGTTTAGAATGTTCTAAACAAACATTCTATACATTGTTTCCTTCACTAGTTAAACCTCATCTCCTTTTTACAAAATAGGTTATTTGTATAACCCTGTTATTTCTATTATTTCTTTTTTTGTAATGATTGTATATTGAAATAAAGTCAAATAATCTTCCATAAAAAATTGAAACTGTTAAAAAACAGGTTATTTGATGAATCATCAGTTGGAAGAAAATCTACTTAAAAACTACAATATTCTCTTTTTTGATCCATCAGTACAAGTTTCTACAAGATGCATCTCCCTTTAGGATTATGATACTCCTACACTTTGGAATTTCAGGAGACCTCCAGCTTGTGTGTGCACTTGGGCACATGTGTGTGAGTACTATAAGGAAGCAACTTCATGAAGACTATGCAATTTGGAAGAAGAATAGATGTTTTGACTTTTGTTTTCTCTAAGAACAAGAGTGTTGCCTTTTTTAATAGTAGGTTGAGAAATCTTCCCACAGCTGTATGGGATATACATCATATAATCACAAAGTTCATAAATGAAACATGAAAATGTGCTCCAGCAAGAATGTCAGAGATGGAGCAGAAGACGTTTTTAACAGCTGGTAGATATAGGTTCTTATTGGGCATTATTACAGTAACATTGTCTAAAAAGCACAATTTATTTGTTCTACATTATCTAATAAGTATATATTTTTGTATTTATATTATCCTAAATTTTCAAGATCATCTTGGTGAATGGTTCATCATATATCTGACACCTCCATACATTTGAGTGATGAATAGATTTTGAAAAGGAAGAATGACATTAGAATGCTGTCTCAATATCAGTGAGTGGGTGTATGTGCACACAGTATAAACACTATTCCAGGTGATTTTGAGTCCTACGTCCAGGGGATTATGACTCCCTCTCACCGTTAAAATTCACTGCTGTGGATTTTAATTCATAACATTGCTAACTATTCATTCAAGACACAACAACCTCCCCATATCCACAAAATATGAACTCCAGCTAAACTAATATATCTTTTAGCTTCTCTTATTGCTACAGGTTGTCAAGTCACATCTTCTTAGTGAATAAGATTTGTTTAAGTTTGGTTGATATTTCCAAAAAAGTTGTGCTTTCTTGAATTTGGACAGATACCTCTTTTTTCTTCTCTTGATTTCAATTATATGTTAGGTTGGAATGGAAATGAACATCTAATAACCATGATGAATGTGGCATGATAAGGATAACTTTTGTGAGGCCAGAAGGAGTCTGGGTCCTTGAGATTTCCTCAAGGAGCCTAATCTTTGCTGGAATGCTCGAGCTGAGAACTTCCTGTTATTTGAAAAAATAAATTGGTTTCTGGCCACCGTAGCAGGTTTACTACATCATGCAGATGAAGACACTCATAACTGTTACATAATTCTCTACTATGTTTATAGATGTCTTATGTTTATAGATGTGGAGTGATAGTCTCAAAGTGTTTTATTATTATTTATTATATGATTTGTATACTAGTGACTCCTATATTTGCATCTCTGTCTTAAAAATTTTAACTGAATTCCAGACTCATATATCTAATCACTTGCATGTCATGGTCTCATGTACCTGGAAACATTTAAAAATTGACAAGCCAACATGGAAGTTTATAGTTCTTCTTACCCACTAGCAGAAGCAGCTAATCTAGAGGGTTCACTATTAGCTATTCTGTTTGTGTTCTTTTGTAGTCCCCAAATTGTGAGATCGTTCAACACTTCCTTTACTCAAAATTCATATCCATAAACTAACTTGCTGACTTTTTCTCTAAAACATTCTGATTAATAATTACCCATGACCTTCACTGCTATCCCCTTGCTTCAAACCACTATTCCTCTTTTATGAATTATTAGTAAGTCTCCTAATTCGCCCCCTTACTTCCAGCCTGTCTTTCTAATGTACTGCAACAGAGAAATAAGAGAGGTCATATTAAAAAGTAACTCAGCAATATCACTTAGAGAAGTTACCATCTTATTTAGAGTAAATGTCAAAACATTTGTAATTACTCACAAGGCCTATGAGCTATCTGTCCCCTCTTTAGCTCTGCCACATCATTTCCTAACTTTCTCCACCTATTCCACTCCTTTCCAGAGAAATCTGTTGGTGGGTGCCTTCAAAGTGTTAAAAAAATGTGTTACTTCTACTCTTAAAATTTTCAAAGATGTCTTCATTTCAATTATTTCAATCTCTCTTCAGTGTGGAGAAAAGGGGCTCCTTCCACATTGTTGATAGAAATGTAAATTGGTACAACCACTACAGAAAACAGTATGGAGGTACCCCCAATGTTCATAGAAGCACTATTTACAATAGCCAAGATGTGGAAGATAACCTAAATGCCCATCAACAGATGAATGGATAAAGAAGATGTAGTACATATATACCGTGGAATATTATTCAGCAATAAAAAAAAGAATGGAATTAATGCAATTTGCAGCAAAATGGATGAATTTATAGATTAACGTATTAAGCGAAGTAAGTCAGAAATAGAAGGACAAATATAATATATCACATATATGGAACCTAACATATGACACAATTAAACTTATTTACGAAACAGACTCACAGACACAGAAAACAAACTTATGGTTACCAAAGGAGGGGAGGGGAGAAGGATAAGTTAGGAGTTTAGTATTAAAATATACAAACTGCTATATGGATAATTGATAAGAACCTGCTGCACAGCACAGAGAACTATGCTCAATATCCTGTAATAGCCTATAATAGAAGAGAATGGAAAAAAGAATATATATGTGTGTGTGTGTATATATATATATCAATTCTTCGGCACTAAGCCTTCTTTAAGGACCAACTCTTGCATCCATAGAGCTAAGCTGGTGACAAAAGAATGTGGCATGGAGTGGAGGAGGTGATAATAGGTGGGCATGTAGATGTTCAGCTTTTATGAGGATCCTGATTATGGCAGTGGCCTTGTGATTCTGCCCCTGGCAGCTGAAGGAGTAACTTCCCAATCCCTTGCCTGGTTCTCAATGATAGAAAAGACACTAGCTTGTTTATCATGTTAGCAGTCATTCATAACAACTCAACTTAGAGTCTATTTCTTGAGCCCTAAAATAAATTCCTTAGTTTTTCAACTATACTTCAATAAAAAAATAAAATACATAAATTCCTTACTTTTTAAAGTGGTTTGAGGGGATAAGGTGCTCTGAAAAGAGACCTGAATCAATAGCACTGAGTAGATACTGATGCATAGTTAGTAATTAATGGCCACAGAGATCAGCTTACAGCTACAAAGATACACGTGTATACGAAAGAAGATGCACTTAAAATTTGGAGTGCAACTAAAAGAATAAAATTCTTAACTAAATTCTGAATGAACTCATCATGATGAAAATTTTCCAAGTATTCTGTTTCCTTTTATCAAATCAAACATAATATGCTAAAATAGAATTGAACAGCAGATGTGGTTAAACGAATTCTTCTCTGAATATAAAGCTGGGCTCATCATTTCACATGTGCAAGTAGGTGTTCTCTTTAGCAAATCTAGATAAGGAAGTAATCTAGGTAAAGTATATATAGTCTATTGAAAGCTTTCCAAAGACTGCCTTGTTAAGTTGGAAGTTGACATAAATATTTAAGTGACATGCTCTGAAAAGTATATAGAGTGAGAAGAATTGTATCCAAAACCAAATGTAGTACAGAAACAAAACTTTTAATAAAAAATTTAAATCAAAGCAATTTATAGATTGAAACCAACTATGTTCTTTTTTTTGAAGACAAAACATTTCTTTACATTTACTTATGGGTTCATATGTGTAGTCTATACTTGATTGCTCCCAAATTATTTGAAAAGTCTCAAAACAACATTGAATGTGTTTAAAAACACATGTTGCTGTTAACGTCTTTTGGGAAAACAACTGTACTAAGTCACCTTGTGGTCATCAAGAACTAAGTCAGCTTGAACAGTAATAACCAACAGATGTATAATAAAGGCAGGAAAACTGAAAGTTTTGGCTTCTGCCTCCAGCAAAGTAACAGGAAATGAACAAACAGTCCAGGACATATGGGCAGACTAAATATTTCACTGTAATTCTTTGACTAAATCAAGAATTATTGTGCAGGATACACTTCATGTTGTTCATTTAAAGCAGTTATAATCACCAGTATTGTAATGTGTTGTTTCTATAGGTGATATTTTTGTGTCAAGTTATTAAAGACAAATGGCTTCTATTGTCTTATGTATTTTCAGATTGGAACTCAAATTTCATAGGTTCTAAGATTCCTTAAAAGGAAGTAAATATATAGTGTTTAGTTTCTATGATGAAAATATAATTTTAAATCTTGTAAATTCCCATAAAAACCTACATCCTGAATTATGGATGGAGAATTTTAAATTGGAAGAGATCGTTTAGCTTCTTATGGTGCTTTTGACAATTTTAAAATAAGGAATTAGTTAAGGGATTTAACTAGGGTCATACTTATTGTTTCTTATCTAATAATTTCCCTAAGTATGCCATAATTATAGGCATTTATTTAGAAATACACATTTGTCTTTCCTGTAGCTCTCTATTTCTAATTCCATGTAATCTTGTACATTAAGTATATGAGATATAATTTTGTATAGCAAGACTCTCGAACAGCAATGCATGAGCAATTTTTTACTTTAATTACTACAGTCATACGTTTTGAGGTCAAGCCTCTGTAATGAAAGAGAAAATCTGACAGACGATATTTGAAATCTGGATAGAATCCCCACTGTTCTATTCATGGGCTAGTACCAGCCAGTCATCCTTGCTGAGACCACTAGGGTGACAAGACTGGATTACAAGTTTGGATCTTTTGTCCTGAACCAGAGTAAGAATGGGCTTTCCAAGTGGCTGAGATGGTAAATAATCTGCCCACACTGCGAGAGACTCAGGTTCAATCCTTGAATTGGGAATATCCCCTGGAGAAGGGAATGTCAATCCACTCAAGTATTCTTGCCTGGAGAATTCCACAGACGGAGGAATCTGGTGGGCTACAGTCCATGGAATCACAAAGAGTCGGACATGACTGAGCAACTAACACACACACACACACACACACACACACACACACACACACACACACAGAGTAAGGATAATCAAGGGAAAGAAATGGGTGGTCCATGTGAGGTGGTTAGAAGGGGCTCAGAGAATGTTGGAAGAAAGACTAGTTCTCTTTCTGCTGCACAATTTAGGTACAACATGGAAGGCTCTGAATGGACAACAGCAAGTAGTAACTAATTCAGCCCTGAGGACCCTCAACGCTGCATGATGAGAGATGTTCTTCAGACCTTGGTCTGCTTCCATCAGACTTCTTGCTCTGATGGGCAGAGAAGGTGCTCAGCAGGTCCCAGTTCTGATGCCAGTTCTCTCTCCATTACCCTCCTAGGGCCAATGCTTTAATATCCTGGGCTTTAGAACCTCTTTAGGGACATAGTTTCTCTTTCCCTCTTTGTGATCTTCATCTCAACTCTTCAATGAGCAGATAAAATGGCCCTGATTATCTCATTCTTTTTTACCTTTTCCCTCAGTATTTCACCTTTTCTCCAGTGTTTCCCTTTTGATTTTAAAAGTAATATTTGTATAATTTTAGACAATTGTTTATTTGGGGGAATTATTTTTTTACATCTGTGGTACTAATACTGATTTGTCTTCAGATAAGTGTTCATGATGCTGAAATGGCTTCTTGTTGTTCAATTGTTCAGTCATGTCCAATTCTTTGTGACTCTATGGACTACAGCATGCCAGGTTTCCTTGTCCTTCACTATCTCCTGGAGTTTGCTCAAACTCATGTCCATCGAGTCGATGATGCCATCCAACAATGACTATGAGATGGAAATGCCAGAAAAACAAAGCATGGCAATTAATACTTCAAGATACATTTCCTTGCTCATATAAATGGAAAGATTTTTATTGCTAGCCTAAAGTCACTGAGGATTATAAAATTTCTACTTCAGCCACAGAAGGCATTGATCTTTATTTCTAGGCATTCTGCAGCAGGGAATTTAGTGGCAATCATCAGCAGGGTGTTCATCTTGAGGGACATGGCATTTTCATGTTTCCAGAGATTTATGAACAAGCTCATAGAAATAAACACAGCCTAATAGCTGGGGTTTAATTTTTAGAAAAACTGTGCACATTAATCACTATACTGAAAATAATTTTTTTATAAAAAGGGTACTCGTTCTTCATGATTATTATATTGGCATAGACGCACCCAGGGTTGAGCTTGACAAAAGCTAGTGTGAATAAAGGAAACAGGTCAGAGGACAATGCAGAAGTGCTTAGTCTGTGTGAAAGACACAAATGAGCACTAAAGCATCCTCACACCATTGTTACCGGAATAATTTACCAATACCTTTGTGAGTCAAGTATCAACACCATGCTATACCTCCTCACTCTTTCATCTTCCCACTTATTGAATGCCTGCAGTGCTAGATAGTAGAGGTCTCCCACGCATTGATCCACTGAATCCTTGTAAGACTTATGAGTATATAGAAAATGTAAAACTTCCTACATGTTAGAGAAGTTCATTAGAACTGGAGCAAAAAGTTATCAAGATCACATGTGCTGTGTTGCTGTGTTTAGTCCCTCAGTCATGTCTGACTCTTTGCAATCCCATGACTATATAGCCTGCCAAGCTCCTCTGTCCTTGGGGACTCTCCAGGCAAGAATATTGGAGTGGATTGCCATGCCCTCTTCCAGGGGATCTCTCCAACCCAGGAATCAAACCAGGGTCTCCTACATTGCAGGTGGATTCTTTACCAGCTCAGCTACTTGGGAAGCCCTGAGATCACACACTAAGTGTAAAAACCCAACTTCTCAACACATTCCTTAGACTTCAAGTAGAGCACTGTTTGTACCATACCACCCCTGGACTTGCTGGTCACATGAGAAGCTGTGCTGTATGATGCCTATCCCTGATGTGATGGTTGCTTCAAATAATAAGAGATGGCATGTACTGACCACTTACCGCACACTCTTGCAAGTGCTTTGCATACATTATACTTATTTAATCTTTTCAGTAATGGAAAGAGACAGTCACTATTATCTGCTAGAGGAAACATGTCTAGGTAAGTGTTAGACATAAGCAGTCTTACTCTAGTGCATACTATTAAACACTAAGCTGTAAGTATTATATTGTATTACATTGTATTATATTATATACACATATATATTTAACATTAAGATGTAGATTAAAAGATAATATCCAAAATACCCTCTGACTTTCTATCCTTTAAGGAAGCATTTGTATCAGTTTGTGTACAGTAATATGCGTTCTATGCAAAAAAACCTTCTTAAACCAAACTCATGAATGAAAAGTTGTCAATTTCAGTAGAAAAAGTTAGATCAGTATTCATTAACTTAAAAAGCTATATATTTAATATTGCATTAAATTCAACTATACTCTGAAAGTGTATGGACTCTAGAAGTAATTATACTAAATCCAAATATTATATATTTTATAGCTTGACTATAAAGATATTTAGTATTAACCTACTTCTATATTTCCTTAATACTGTGAGAGATAATGATTAATTATTGAAATGCAACATACTCTGTTACAGACTGGGAACTCCAGGAAGCCCATGTTGAGTCAGAGATTATCCTGCAGGAGTTTATGAGGAAATACTGTTGGTCTCAACACTTGTAGAAATAAAGTTGGTGAGAGAGAGAACTTGGTCTGATGCAGACACAACCATGATCTCAGCCGATCTCAAGAGGGATACTGAAGCCAGACCAGACTTATCAGATATGACAATAAGACTAAACTTTCACACTCCTACATCAATTAGTCACTGGATACAGGTTGCTCCAAGAAAGAAGTATGGCCACAAACAAGATGGCACTCTACAATGAAGGGAAGTTTCCTGGAGGACTGAGAGCTAAGGACTAGCGCCATTCATAAAACTAGAGCAATAAGGTTAGGTTTCTCATTCCTTGAAGCTGAGTCACAAACAGGTAAAGTGCAAAATCTAGGAAAATGTTAATAATAAATGTGAGGAGAAAAAACCTTCTAAAAGAGGAGGGGCAGGGACTTGCTGGATGGTCCAGTGGTTAAGAGCTTGCCTGCCAATACAGGGGTCATGGGTTTGATACCTGGTCCAGGAGAATTCCACATGATGAGGAGTAACTAAACCTGTGTACTACAACTACTGAGACCATGTTCTAAAGCCTGTGCTCTGCAAAAGAGAAGCCACTGCAAAGAGAAGAATGTGCACCACAAGTCAGTAGAGTAGCCCCTGCTCTCAGGAAGTAAGAAAGCTTGTGCACAGAAATGAGAACAGCACAGCCAAAATAAATAAATAATAAAAGAGAGGAAGAGAGACAATACCTTCCTCAAAATAGAATCAGCTCAGTTCAGTTCATTTCAGTTGCTCAGTTGTGTCCGACTCTTTGCAACCCCACGGACTGCAGCAGGCAAGGCTTCTCTGTCTATCACCAGTTCCCAGAGCCTACTCAAACTCATGTCCATCGAGTTGGTGATGCAACCAACCATCTCATCCTTTGTTTTCCCCTTCTCCTCCCACCTTTAATCTTTCCCAGCATTAGAGTCTTTTCAGATGAGTCAGTTCTTTGCATCAGGTCTCCAAAGTATTGGACTTTCAGCTTCAGCATCAGTCCTTCCAATGAATATTCAGTACTGATATCCTTTAGGGTGGACTGGTTGGATCTCCCTGCAGTCCAAGGAATTCTCAAGAGTCTTCTCCAACACCACAGTGCAAAAGCATCAATTCTTTGATACTCAATTTTCTTTATAGTCCAACCCTCACATCCATACAAGACTACTGGAAAAATCATAGCTTTGACTAGATGGACCTTTCCTGGCAACGTAACGTAACGTCTGTGCTTTCCAATGTGGTGTTTAGGTTGGTCATAGCTTTTCTTCCAAGGAGCAAGCGTCTTTTAATTTTATGGCTGCAGTCACCATCTGCAGTGATTTTGGAGCCCCCCAAAATAAAGTCTGTCACTGTTTCCATTGTTTCCCCATCCATTTGCCACAAAGTGATGGGACCAAATGCCAGGATCTTAGTTTTCTGAATGTTGAGTTTTAAGCCAACTTTTTCACTCTCCTCTTACACTTTCATCAAGAGACTCTTTAGTTCTTCTTCACTTTTTGCCATAAGGGTGATGTCATCTGCATATCTGGTGTTATTGGTATTTCTACCAGAAATCTTGATTCCAGCTTGTGCTCCATCCAGTCTGGCTTTTTGCATAATGTACTCTGCATATATGTTAAATAAGCAGGGTGACAATATACAGCCTTGATGTACTCCTTTCCTGATTTGGAACCAGTCTGTTTCTTCATGTCCAGTTCTAACTGTTGCTCCTTGACATACACACACATTTCTCAGGAGGCAGGTCAGGTGGTCTGGTATTCCCATCTCTTGAAGAATTTTCCATAATTTGTTGTGATCCACACAGTCAAAGGATTTGGTGTAGTCAATGAAGCAGAAGTAGATATTTTCCTGGAACTCTCTTGTTTTTTCAATGATCCAACGGATGTTGGCAATTTGACCTCTAGTTCCTCTGCCTTTTATAAATCAAGCTTGAACATCTAGAAGTTCACGGTTCAAGTACTACTGAAGCCTGGCTTGGAGAATCCTGAACATTACTTTGCTAGCGTGTGAGATGAGTAGAATTGTGTGATAGTTTGAGCATTCTTTGGCATTGCCTTTCTTTGGGATTGGAATGAAAACTGACATTTTTCAGTCCTGTAGCCACTGCTGAGTTTACCAAGTTTGCTAGCATATTGAGTGTAGCACTTTCACAACATCATCTTTTAGGATTTGAACTAGCTCAACTGGAATCCCATCACCTCCACTAGCATTGTTCATAGTGATGCTTCCTAAGGCCCACTTGACTTTGCATTCCAGGATGTCTGGCTCTAGGTGAGTGATCACACCATGGTGGTTATCTGGGTCATGAAGAGATTTTTTGTACAGTTCTTCTGTGTATTCTTAACACGTCTTCTTAATATTGTCTGTTTCTGTTAGGTCCATAACATTTCTGTCCTTTATTGTGCCCATCTTTACATAAAATGTTCCCTTGGTATCTCTAATTTTCTTGAAGAGATCTCTAGTCTTTCCCATTCTATTGTTTTCCTCTATTTCTTTGCACTGATCAGTGACAAAAGTTTTCTTATCTCTCCTTGCTATTTTTTGGAACTCTGCATTCAAATGGGTATATTTTTCCTTTTCTTCTTTGCTTTTCACTTCTCTTCTTTTCTCAGCTATTTGTGAAGACAAACATTTTGCCTTTTTGCATTTCTTTTTCTTAGGGAGGGTCTTGATCACTGCCTCCTGTACAATGTCACCAATTTCCATACAGAGTTCTTCAGGCACTCTATCAGATGTAACAAATTTTTAACGGATCGCCTGGTAGCTTAGCTGGTGAAGAATCCACCTGCAGTGCAGGAGACCCCAATTTGATTTCTGGTTCAGGACTATTCCCTGAAGAACAGATATACTACCCACTCAAGTATTCCTGGTCTTCCCTGGTGGCTCAGCTGGTATAGCATCTGCCATCAATGCAGGAGACCTGGGTTCAATCCCTGGGTTCAGAAGATTGATCCCTGGGTTGGGAAGAACCCTGGGGAAGGGACCAGCTACCCACTCCTGTATTGTGGCCTGGAGAATTCTATGGACTGTATAGTCCATGGGGTCACAAACAGTCAGACACAACTGAGTGACTTTCACAATTTTAATAATGGCTACATGGCAACTACCATATTAATAATTACCTCAAATAACAACCATTAAGGGACTCTAAAACTAGATTATATGAATTTGATTAAGATTGCAAAATTCACACAGTCTCAAATTAGATCCTTCAAAATACTTGAAAATTACAAAGCTGAAAAGAGTTCATTTACATTGAAGAAGGCCTTATTCAAGTGATCAGAGTTAAAATAACTTTGATGGGCAATCTGATATCACATAATACCTCACAGGAGTAAGAACATTGCATCACTCCTGTGGTATTTCCTCCAGAAAATGCATAAACTGAAATTATATGAAACATCAAACTAACCCAAATTGAGAGAAATTCTACAAAGTGATGGGCCTGTAATTTTCAAAACTGTTAAATTCATGAAGATCAAGAAAGGTCAGAACAACTACTCCAAAGTGATGACTACCAAAGAGAAATGAGAGCTAAGTACAATGATTCAGTACTGGGTCCCTTTGCTAGAAAAGACATAATTGGGAAGTTGGTAATATTTCAATGGGGCTTCTTGGTGAGGGATACATGAGAATTCTTTGTACTATTCTTGCACCTTACCTGTAAGTTTGAAAATATTACAAATAAAAAGTAAAAACTTGAAGAAAAATAGATTTAACCTTTTGAATCCTAGAATAAATATTACTAATTACAAAACAAAGGAAACATAGTTTATATGTGCAAAATTATTTAAGAATTTGTTGATTATTTGTAGTTTACCACACCACTGGAGTCGAGTCTGAAAAAGGGAAATAATTTATAATGCATAAGAAGTGGATAAGCACTCACTTTCAATTCCATTTTCAGACTTAATCTTCTCTGACTCTTTCTCAATCTGAGGGCACCTTGAAATATAAAATGTATATGGAGAAAGATTTTATTGCTAACTTGTTTATGAGCATTATTTCCTGTGATACATTATGACCTACTACATCATTGATACATTCAGCACAGAGCTTTCAGTATTTGAAGTTATTTAAAAATTTATTTAAATTCAAATAGCTTCCTATTAGAGTAATGCAGGAAATAAGCATTATAAAGCAGATGATTGAAACAGCAGAGAAAAGCAGAGAAAAGTAAGAACCAAAACAAAAGAGACACTGTAAATGAATATAGTAAATATGTATATATGCATTCATAACCATCCAACCTAGAGAGCTGAATGAATCCTTAAAAAAAAGAGAAGTTAGAAATATTTTTCTGCTAAACAATTTTATTTGTACACTAAGCTCTCATATTATTTTTGTACCTTTGTTATACTAGACTTTTGCAAAAACTGGCCTATTCTTCAATTGTCAGTAACTGACTAGAATCAAAATAATTTATTCATAACCTGGACTCCCATCACCCTTAGGTGGGATTCCTTTCTGGGCTTCAATTGCACATACTGTATGAATTATCACATTTAATCTTTAAAATGAATGCATTGTTATCTCTGGTTTACTGAGGAGGACTGGAGCTGATAATAGTTATGTAGTCTGTCCAAGGACATCCAGTGGTGAAGCCCAGAATTGGATATGAGGAGAACAATCCCTGAATAGTTCCCTTAACTCCTCACCAGGAAAGACATACTTATGCTAATCTGAAATAGAAATCATTTGACTGTTTTTTTTTCATTATTGCATGGATCTTGGTGAGTTCTTGTTAGTGTCTTTTGTTTACATTTACTTACTATTCTACATATTACTGAACGTTATAAATATGCATTATACTTCTAATACAGATACTAATGTCAAGAAAGAAAAAGTGGTACAATTTGAACGATATAAGAATTTATTAAAGACATAGTAAATGTAGAAATATTGCATATTTAGATATATAAATATATTCATGTATTATGCATAATGTCATGTAATATGCTATGTATAATGTACAACGATATTTAGTGTAATTGTTATATCACATGCATGTGTGCACAGAGTCCCTCAGTCTTATTTGACTCCCTGTGACCCCATGGACTGTAGCCCACCAGATTCCTCTGTTCATGGGATTTTTCAGGCAAGCATACTGAAGTAGGTTGTCATTTCCTCTTTCCAACCTGCTGATTGAATCTGTATTTCCTACATTGCAGGTGGATTCTTTACTGCTGAGCCATCAGAGAAGCCTATATACTATATATTGTTTTTATTATATATACATATATGATAACTTATCTGTATACATCATAGAGATATGTAATTATGTCAATACATGGAATGTTGTGACATGTATATTTTACATTTGTGCGCTTTTTAAAATAACACCAACATCAGCAGTTTTCTTACACAAATTTGGACAGATAGGAGGGATCTAGAGAGAGAAGCAAATGGCACAGAAAAAGGTGAAACTAGAAAATCATTTTGTGACTTATTGAGGTTTGGCTGTAGGATTCTGCCCCTACCCCCATCTAGTGGAGGGCTCAGTGGGTAAAGAAAACCTCTCAGCCCTCCTTCAGATCTGTAACTACCATTCTATGTGTGTCACCCTATAATTCAAAGAGACATTTGCTGGAAAGAATGTAATCACACATATAATTTCCCACTAAGATTCTGATCTATTAAAATATGGTAGAGGTAAGGAGCAGGTAAATTCTAATCATAATTACACAAGGTTTAATTTTTATTCAGATTCGAAACTAGAAGGAATATCTGGTCATCCTCTTGGAGTTAGGCCTGATGATTCTTAAGTAAATATTAGGGCTAATCTTCACAAAGTAAAACGGAAACTGAATAATATTAGAGAAAAAAAATCACTTTTGCATGTATCTTCCTAACTGGACTGAATTTTCATTTCTCCATATTGTGTATAAAAAGAGTTCATTTAACATTTGAGTGTTCAACATGAACTTACCAGACACTTTGGAATTCTTATGTTTAGACATCCACCTAAGCCGCTGACGTCACCTTTCGTAGTCTATGGAGGATGGACTGTGTTTGTGAAAGAGCTGTTCTTCACTACTGAAAACAGACTGAGGAATCAACTGTGAATGGACTTGGGCAGCTTTGTTTGTTCAGTTTATAAACAGTTTGAAAAGTTCTGAAACTTGCCCAGAGCTCTTTGGCCTAGGGATAGCTGTGTAAAATTGTAGAAAAACAAGCTTAGTTTTCACATTGTCCCTGGAGATTGCAGTATGACAAATATTTTCCTTTAGAGAGTTTAAAATATTTGATTGTTTAATCCAGATATGCCACCAAATATCCCTATTTCCCTTCAATAGTAAAAAAAAAAATCAGTCACGCCATATAAAAATGTTTTCCAAATTAATACCAATTCTATCAAAGAGCAAAACAATTTTAAAGACAATAATTTGTATTAGGTTCATGTGTGAGTGCATTTTGTAGAGCAGCTCTAGGTTTCCAGAAAAAATTGAGAAGAGAGTACAGAGGGTTCTTATATGGCCCATATGCAGCCTCTCATGTTATTAACATCATATATTCATTTGGTAAATTTGCCACAGTTAATGAACCAATATTAATTTGTGATTACTAACTAAAGTCCATAGTTTATTCAGATTTTCTTAGTTTTAAATAGACCTAATACCTATTTATATTCCAGGACTCTATCCAGGATAACAGATTACATTTAGGTTTCACATGCCCTTAGGCTACCCTTGGCTGTGACAATTTGTCTGACTTCCCTTGTTTTTCATGATTATCAGGGTTTTGAGGAATTCTGGTCAAAAATTTTGTAGAATGCTTCTCAATGAGAATGTTTTGGCTGTTTCTCTCATTACTAACCTGGTCAGCGGGTTTTGGGGAGGAAAATTTAAGAGGTAATTACCATTTTCAATATATTATAGCAAGGGTAAAATATAAAGTTGCTAAAAATTGCTCTTAGAGTCTGTATCCCATTTAAATAAAGTCTAGCTTTGGTATATTAGTATATATGGTGCTCAGCTATTTGGGAATACACACGGAGACTGAAAAAAATACAGTCATCAGGGTAAATATCTTGCTCACAATCAATTTCTAGTTATTTGATGTAGACTGTTGGTTTAAAGGGTGTTTTTAGGCTAATCTCCTTCTTTCTATTTCTAATAGGTAAAAAGAAAACTGGAAACAATAAAAACAATGACCAAAAAAAAAGGAGGAATTCTGTAATCATCACACTAAATTAGCCATATTTTTAGCATTTGGGACTCTGTTGCACTGTTCTATTATTAACTTGTTTGACTTAGTTAATGAGGATAGAGAATAAACTGAACAATTATCAAGATGTTCTCGAGCATAAAATTTTTTCAAAATAGTATTCTTAAAGGCAGCTTTTTTGAGACACACGATTAATTGCTGAAGAGAGAAAAGGTGGATAGATACTTAAATGATAACCCGACTCTTTCAAATTTAGAGTTAGAAAATAGGGCAAAAGGCCAGGAAAGGAAGAAAATGGAAACAGGATCAAAGAAACTGGGAGTTACATCATTGATGAAAAATACTCTCAAAGTATTTCAGCTCATTCTGAGGTTGTTGGAAATCATATGGGAAAAACTACGTAAGAATTCTAGTAACTACAACAGGATCTAGCTACAGTTCCAATTGTATCCTTTTATTTTCTCCAAAGAGTATCTGAAATACTTTAAATTATCTATAAAGAATGCCCAATTTAATGAATATACCATAAATCAACTTTTAAAAATTAAACTGAGAGTTTCTCTTGGTAATTCTATTTCTTTCTCTGTATAGCTCCATATGCCAACAAATGTCTCCTATTCACAAATGGAAAATTTCTCCCTATGTTCCATTTCAAACAGCAGAAAATGTGCTCATTTTAGCAATTACACTATCTTAAACTTTTAAATTTTTTGAGTGACTGGATCAGGGATCAGCAAATTTGGCTCACGGACCAAATTTGATCCACCATCTGTTTTTGCACAATCTCTAAGCTAAAAATGCTTTTTTTCCTCCATATTAATGAATGAGAGACAAAAAGGAAAAAATGAGATTTGTGAAATATGAATATTAAATGAAATTGAAATTTTAGTATTCATTCAGTTTTCTAGAAAAACACAGGCATGAACATTTCTTTATGTTTGGGGTAGAAATTCTTTTATACTGCAAAAGCCGAATTGAATAGTTGCTAGAGAGTCTGTATGACTACAAATGCATATTTATTATCTAGCCCTTTTATAATCTGGCCTTTTCACAGAATTTGTGCTGACCTCCAGTCTAGATAAAGATATTATGAATGTGGATATTAAAATTATTTTTTGCTAATTCATTCACTGATCCATGAACATGAGTTTACCTATTTTCTTGTCTGAAGTCTTTTTAGTTAGTTCCTAAGGCTACATCCTTTGGAGCATATAATGATACATGATTTATTCTTCCTGCCTTCAAATAAAATGAAATAAAAAATACCTGAGTATAAAAAACTGTCTGATATTAGAAAGACTAATTAAAGATAATAATACCTCAATTCTGAAAAATTTAATTCTTAACTATGTTAAGACATAGTTAACATTTTTAACTATGCTATCACATATTTAATCTCATTTAATTATCATAGAAGTTGAGTGAATTAAGCCTATATAGTGCCTATATTGGTGATCTAGTTGCTAAGTTGTGTCTGACCGCATGAACCCACTGGGCTCCTTTTGTCCATGGGATTTCAGGAATGTAAATATTGACAGAAAAGTTGTGACTTTTCCCAAATCAACTATCAGTGGTAATTTTACAGTGACAATGTGATGTACTTCTTAATATATTACAATGATGGTTGTCATGGTATTTGAACTGGGC
Organism: Antilocapra americana; assembly: GCA_007570785.1. Taxonomy (NCBI): domain Eukaryota; kingdom Metazoa; phylum Chordata; class Mammalia; order Artiodactyla; family Antilocapridae; genus Antilocapra; species Antilocapra americana. The sequence continues at coordinate 12,607,584 of ML663566.1, read as the reverse complement.
AGGGAAGGATGCTGCAGTTGGGTTCAATAGAGACAGGTAGGGATAGAGTTAGTAGAAGAGAGCCAGAAGATGTAGCTATCAATATTAATAAAATTAAATTCATAATTTAAAAAATTCAAGTGACATAGGTGAGCTCTCAGAAAACAGGAACAAGAAACTTTTTCAACTTGGTAAAGAGCATCTACAAAATCTACAACTAACATTATACATATTGGTGGACTACTGAGTGCTTTTCCCCTATGATTGAGAAAAAGGCAAGACTGTTCTGTCTTAGTACTCTTACTAAATATTGCTGGAAGTTCCAGCCAGTAATATAAGGCAAGAAAAGGAAATAAAATGCATGTATATTGGAATAGAATAAGTATAATTCTTTCTATTTGAATATTACATGTTTGTATAGAAAATCTCAACAAATTGAAAAGAGACTGACTATTAGAACGAAATGGGAGTTTCACAAGATCACACGTTATAAGATAAACATATAAAAGTTAATTGTAATCCTGTATACTACAAATATACATGGAAATATTGAAATTCAATTTTCACTATCACTTAAACTGCACAAAAATTGAATATTCAGATGTAAATCTAACAAGATCTATATAAGCTTTATTTGTTAAAAATACAAAATGCTAATAAATGAAATCAGAGATCTAAACAAATGGAGAGACATACTGTGTTCATGAGATAGAAGGCTCAACAAAGTAAAGATGTCAATTCTCTCTCTCTCTAAAATAGGATCTTTTGTAGACAAAACTATTCTAAAATGTACATGGAAATGCAAAGGAACTAGAAGAGTTAAAGCAATTTTGAAAATGAAGAACAGAGTGAGAAAAATCTGTTTTCTTAATTTCAAGACACTAAATAGCTTCAGGAATCAAGTAAATGCAATATTGGTGGAGGGACAAGACATATGGATTAATGGCATAGAGTAGGGAATCTGGAAATACACGAGGACATCCAACTGACAAAACAGCAAAAGCAGTTAAATAGAGGAAAGATAGGCTTCGAAACAAATGGTGCTGAAGCCATTGGGCACCAACTGATTGAAAAAGGTAAATCTAAACCAGACACCTTATTCAAAATTTAATCTTAAAATTGATTACAGACTTAAAATGTAAAAGGTACATAGAATGCTGATTTTATTGTATTTCATCAAGAAAAATACAGAGTAGTTGAATTTTCTGTACATTGTATGGCAAATATTGACTTCTTGTGTGTGCTCAGTCTCTCAGTTGTGTCTGACTCTTGGTGCCGGGGTCCAGCCCCAGCGGGTCCGGGGGTCTTGAGGGATGAGTGGCGTCGGCAGAAGAACTGAGCTGAGTCGATGTGTGTGATGGAGCAGTCTCTCACTTTATTGTTGTTGGTTTACAGTTTTATGCCCAAAGAACATCCCCATTACATCACACATCATATAAGGTTACATTTTGCTCTTATCAGGTGCAGCTGTGTGGAGGCTTGAGGGAAAAGCTAGGCTTGAAACTGTTTTTATTTCTGTGACCTCAACCACTATCTGTCTCACTCTGTCCTGAAAACCTTGTCTGTAATCACTGTCTCACACCTGCTACCTTATACCTAAAGAGAAAATAAATGAGGGGTTAACTAAGGCAGATACAGCTGTCCGCGTTATGTCCGTACACTCTGGTTATTACAAGGAAAGGGAACAATGAGACAGTCTAGCAGCACTGCTTCAGCAACAAAACCCCACCAACCTTATATAACTACTATAATGAATTCCTTTGTCTACACTATCCTAAAGCAGTCAATGTCTCCAACTATGCTGGCCACAGTTATGAGCATTCCTAAGTCTCATCCCTGCCTGGTCTCCCCAAGGAAGGGAGCCTCCTCCGTGGAGTGGTCGGGGGAGAGGGAGGCGGAAAGGCGACCCAAGTACAAGCCCCTCCGGTGGTGGCCTTGCCATGACCCCCAGAGAACTCTTGGCAAACTTTCCAGTAACTAGTAGGAGGTGTAGTAACCTATTTAAATGTCCCTTACATTTCTCCTTAGCCCCCCGGGGAAGGTGATTCACCTTCCCAGATCCTCTGGTCCATAAGGTTTGGAGGAATTATCTCAGGATGAATTCTTTCCAACTGGGACTGACCTACTGAGATGAGCTAATGTTTGGAGCATGGACAGAACTCCCAAGAAAAATACCGGGGTGGGGGGGCCCGCCCGGGATGCCCCGACAAAGAAAGTCAGCCTTGCAATTTCTTTCTTAGTCTCGTGACCTTGTCATCCGAGCAAGGGGGCATTCTGACGGCTCCCGGCATCTTGGCAACCCTGTGGATTGTAGCCCGCCACTCTCCTCTGCCCATGGAATTGTCTAGGCAAGAATACTGGAATGGGCTGCCATTTTCTACTTCAGCTGAATTCTTAGTTCAACATTAATGTAAACTTCAGTGGAAGATGAGTATCAAGTAAATTACACTTTTTTAGATTGGCATTGGATAAGGTAATTTTAACATGACTTTTTTGAAGAGATGGGTAGTGTAACTACCAAAAAAGTTGACATATTACTAACTCTCCTTCAGGTTTTTGCAGATGTGTGTAGAGTTTCACATCTCTGCTGGGTGCAAATGACTTCATTTTACATGATAAATTCAATCTCACTGGCAACTTAACAAAAAAAATGCAGGCCATTACCAATGGCTATCTATAAAGTATGCCTCATTTTTGAAAACATAGTTTGGGAATTTCACGACACTGGGGATAGAATTATGCAGAAAACCACAGAATACTTTTGCTTCTCTCCCTTCTTTTCTCTTTAACAGCTCAAACTAACATTTAAAATTCCTAGTGATTGGAGATTTTGTTATTGTGTCTGTTTAGCCTAAAAGCACAATGATAATTTCCACTATCCAAGGCATATATGTGTTAATGGAGATGGTATAAATTTTATCATTTTTTAAAAATGTGGAAGGGAAAACTAAGATGGCGGAGGAATAGGACAGGGAGAACACTCTCTCCCCAATAAATATACCAAAAGAACTTTTAAAGGCCGAGCAAACTCCAAAAAACAGGAACTGAATGCTGGCAGAGGACACTGGGCATCTGGAGAGGCGACCCATTGCCGACGTGAGGAGTAACAGTGAGGAAACCTAGACTCACCCACCAGAAACCACACAAGCCTTCCCATCCAGGAAACTTCGACAAACCACATATCCAACCCCTCCCATAGAGAGGAATCCCCACAATAAAGGGACAACACAGCAAGATAAACAAGATGAAAAGGCAGAGAAATACCCAGCAAGTAAAGGAACAGGATAAATACCCCCTAGACCAAACAAAAGACGAAGAGATAGGAAGTCTACCTGACAAAGAATTCCGAATAATGATAGTGAAAATGATCCAAAACCTGGAAAATAAGTTGGAGTTGCAGCTCAATAACCTGCAGGCAAGGATTGAGAAGATGCAGGTAAGCTTTAACAAGGACTTAGAAGAAATGATAAAGAGTCAAAATACAATGAATAATGCAATAAATGAGATCAAAAACACCCTGGAGGGAACCAACAGTAGAATAACAGAGATAGAAGACAGAATAAGTGAGGTAGAAGACAGAAGGGCAGAAATAAATGAAACAGAAAGGAAAAATGAAAAAAGAATTAAAAGAAATGAAGACAATCTTAGAGACCTCTGGGACAATATTAAACGCACCAATATTCGAATCATAGGAGTCCCAGAAGAAGAAGACAAAAAGAAAGACCATCAGAAAATTCTTGAAGAGATAATTGTAGAAAACTTCCCTAAATTGGGGAAGCAAATAGCCACTCAGGTCCAAGAAACACAGAGAATCCCAAATAGAATGAACCCCAAGCGGGACACCCCAAGACACATACTAATCAAATTGGCAAATATCAAATACAAAGACCAAATATTAAAAGCAGCAAGGGAGAAGCAAAAAATAACTTACAAGGGGAATCCCATAAGGATAACAGCTGATCTCTCAACAGAAACGCTTCAGGTCAGAAGGGAATGGCAAAACATACTTAAAGTCATGGAAGAAAACAATCTACAACCCCGACTACTGTACCCAGCAAGGATCTCATTCAAATTTGAAGGAGAATTCAAAATTTTCTCAGACAAGCAGAAACTGAGAGAATTCAGCAACACCAAACCAGCCCTCCAACGAATGCTAAAGGAACTTGCCTAGATAGGAAACACCGATGGGATAGATAATCTGGAACCCAAAACAATAAAATAAATGGCAGCGAGATCATACTTATCAATAATTACCTTAAATGTAAAAGGGCTGAATGCCCCAACCAAAAGACAAAGATTGGCCGATTGGATACA
>ML663566.1:12503248-12598291 GCA_007570785.1 Antilocapra americana | reverse complement strand
GATCATACTTATCAATAATTACCTTAAATGTAAACGGGCTGAATGCCCCAACCAAAAGACAAAGATTGGCCGATTGGATACAGAAACAAGACCCCTATATATGTTGTCTACAAGAGACCCACCTCAAACCTAGGGACACATATAGACTGAAAGTTAAAGGCTGGAAAAAGATATTCCATGCAAATAAAGACCAAAAGAAAGCAGGAGTGGCAATACTCATATCTGATAAAGTAGACTTTAAAATAAAGGCAGTGAAAAGAGATAAAGATGGACATTACATAATGATCAAAGGATCAATCGAGGAAGAAGAAATAACAATTATAAATATTTATGCACCTAACATAGGAGCTCCACAATATGTAAGGCAAATGCTAACAAATATGAAAGGGGAAATCAACAACAACACAATAATAGCAGGAGACTTTAATACACCACTCACACCAATGGATAGATCAACTAGACAGAAAAGTAACAAGGAAATTCAAACTTTAAATGAAACAATAGACCAACTAGACCTAATTGATATCTATAGGTCATTCCACCCCAAAACAAGGAATTTCACCTTTTTCTCAAGTGCACATGGGACCTTCTCCAGGATAGATCACATCCTGGGCCATAAATCTAACCTTGATAAATTCAAAAATATTGAAATCATCCCAACCATCTTTTCTGACCACAATGCAGTGAGATTAGATATCAACTACAGGGGAAAACCTCTCAAAACTTCCAACATATGGAGGCTCAACAACACACTGCTGAATAACCAACAAATTGCAGAAGAAATTAAAAATGAAATTCAGTTATGCATGGAAACAAATGAAAATGAAAACACAACAGCTCAAAACCTATGGGACACTGTGAAAGCAATGCTAAGGGGAAAGTTCATAGCAATACAAGCTCACCTCAGGAAACAAGAGAAAAATCAAATAAATGACCTTACTATACACCTAAAGCAACTAGAAAGGGAAGAGATGCAGAAGCCCAGGTCTAGTAGAAGGAAAGAAATCTTAAAGATCAGGGCAGAAATAAATGCAAAGGAATCAAAAGTGACCATAGCAAAAATCAACCAAGCCAAAAGCTGGTTCTTTGAGAAGATAAATAAAATTGACAAACCGTTAGTCAGACTCATCAAGAAACAAAGGGAGAAGAACCAAATCAACAGAATTAGAAATGAAAACGGAGAGATCACAACAGAAAACACAGAAATACAAAGGATCATAAGAGACTATTATCAGCAACTATACGCAAATAAACTGGACAATTTGGATGAAATGGACAAATTCCTAGAAAAGTATAACTTTCCAAGACTAAACCAGGAAGAGATAGATAATATTAATAGACCCATCACAAGCACGGAAATTGAAACCGTAATCAGAAATCTTCCAAAAAACAAAAGCCCAGGACCAGATGGCTTCACAGCTGAATTCTACCAAAAATTTAGAGAAGAGCTAACACCTATTCTACTCAAACTCTTCCAGAAAATTGCAGAGGAAGGTAAACTTCCAAACTCATTCTATGAGGCCTCCATCATCCTAATTCCAAAACCTGACAAAGATGCCACAAAAAAAGAAAACTACAGGCCAGTATCACTGATGAACTTAGATGCAAAAATCCTCAACAAAATTCTAGCAAATAGAATCCAACAACACATCAAAAAGATCATACATCATGATCAAGTAGGCTTTATCCCAGGGATGCAAGGATTCTTCAATATTCGTAAATCGATCAATGTAATACACTGCATTAACAAATTGAAAAATAAAAATCACATGATTATCTCAATAGATGCAGAGAAAGCCTTTGACAAAATTCAACATCCATTTATGATAAAAACCCTCCAAAAAGCAGGAATAGAAGGAACATACCTCAACATAATAAAAGCTATATATGACAAACCCACAGCAAACATTATCCTCAATGGTGAAAAACTGGAAGCATTCCCCCTGAAATCAGGGACAAGACAAGGGTGCCCACTCTCACCACTACTATTCAACATAGTTTTGGAAGTTTTGGCCACAGCAATCAGAGCAGATAAAGAAATCAAAGGAATACAGATTGGAAAAGAAGAAGTAAAACTCTCTCTGTTTGCAGATGACATGATCCTCTATATTGAAAACCCTAAAGACTCTACGAGAAAATTACTAGAGCTAATCAGTGAATATAGCAAAGTTTCAGGATACAAAATCAACACACAGAAATCCCTGGCATTCCTATACACTAACAGTGAGAAATCAGAAAGAGAAATTAAGGAAACAATCCCATTCACCATCGAAACAAAAAGAATAAAATACTTAGGAGTATTTCTACCTAAAGAATCAAAAGACTTGTATATAGAAAACTATAGAACACTGATGAAAGAAATCAAAGAGGACACAAACAGATGGAGAAATGTACCGTGCTCATGGATTGGAAGAATCAATATAGTGAAAATGAGTATACTACCTAAAGCAATCTATAGATTCAATGCAATTCCTATCAAGCTACCAGAGGTCTTCTTCAAAGAATTAGAACAAATAATTTCTCAATTTGTATGGAAATACAAAAAACCTCGTATAGCCAAAGCAATCTTGAGAAAGAAGAATGGAACTGGAGGAATCAACCTACCTGACTTTAGGCTATACTACAAATCCACAGTCATTAAGACAGTATGGTACTGGCACAAAGACAGAAACATAGATCAATGGAACAGAATAGAAAGCCCAGAGATAAATCCACGCATCTATGGACACCTTATCTTTGACAAAGGAGGCAAGAATATACAATGGAGAAAAGACAACCTCTTTAACAAGTGGTGCTGGGAAAACTGGACAGCCACTTGTAAAAGAATGAAACTAGATCACTTTCTAACACCATACACAAAGATAAACTCAAAATGGATCAAAGATCTAAGCATAAGACCAGAAACTATAAAACTCCTAGAGGATAACATAGGCAAAACACTCTCTGCCATAACCCAAAGCGGGATACTCCATGACCCACCTCCCAGAATATTGGAAATAAAAACACGAATAAACAAATGGGACCTAATTAAAATTAAAAGCTTTTGCACAACAAAGGAACCTATAAGCAAGGTGAAAAGACAGCCTTCAGAATGGGAGAAAATAATAGCCAGTGAAGCAACAGACAAACAATTAATCTCAAAAATATACAAACAAGGCTTCCCTGCTGGCTCAGTGGTAAAGAATCTGCCTGTCAATGCAAAAATATACAAACAACTCCTGCAGCTACATTCTAGAAAAATAAACAACCCAATTAAAAAGTGGGCCAAAGAACTTAACAGACATTTCTCCAAAGAAGATATAAAAATGGCTAACAAACACATGAAAAGATGCTCAACATCACTCATTATCAGAGAAATGCAAATCAAAACCACAATGAGGTACCACTTTACACCAGTCAGAATGGCTGCCATCCAAAAGTCCACAAGCAATAAATGCTGGAGAGGATGTGGAGAAAAGGGAACCCTCTTACACTGTTGGTGGGAATGCAAACTAGTACAGCCATTATGGAAAACAGTGTGGAGGTTCCTTAAAAAGCTGCAAATAGACCTGCCATATGACCCAGCAATCCCACTGCTGGGCATATACACCGAGGAAACCAGAATTGAAAGAGCCACGTGCACCCCAATGTTCATCGCTGCATTGTTTACAATAGCCAAGACATGGAAGCAACCTAGATGCCCATCAACTGACGAATGGATAAGAAAGCTGTGGTACATATACACAATGGAATATTACTCAGCATTAAAAAAAAAATTCATTTGAAGCAATTCTACTCAGATGGACGAAACTGGAGCCCATTATCCAGAGTGAAGTAAGCCAGAAGCAAAAACAATACAGTATATTAACGCATATATATGGAATTTAGAAAGACAGTAACGAGAACCCAACATGGGAGACAACAAAAGGAACGCAGATGTATAGAATAGACTCGTGGACTTTGTGGATGAGGGTGGGGGTGGGATGATATGGGAGAAGGGCATTGAAGCATGTTAATTGTCATGTGTCTAATCAATCGCCAGCCCAGGATTGATGCTCGGGACTGGTGCAGCGAGATTTCCCGGGGGGTAGGGAGGAGGGAGGGGGTTCCGGAGGGGAAGCATATGTAAACCCATGGTGATATCATGACAATGTATGGCAAAAACAAGAAAAAAAAAAATTAAAAAAAATAAAATAAAATAAAAATGTGACACTCATTGTGAATAATAAAAAGTTACAATAATAGTATATTTTTATGGTAATTATCTACTTAATGGAAAATTAAAAATGATTACTAATATATGAGCATGTGCCACATTATTAATTATAACAGGGAACTCAAAGCCTCTTAATTTTCTCTCGGATTAGTTTAGTAATCTTGTTATCTTGTAAAACAATAATGAGGCTGAAATTTTCAAGTAAACTTGAACAGAATTGTAATACTGCTACTTAATATTTAATTTTTCAAAATCTTTTGTTATATGATTCTTACATATAAATGTTTTTTTCTTTTAATAATTTGGCTTTCAACACTTTTTGATAAACAAACCTATTGGATTTATGATTTTTATCATTCTATTATTTGATTAATATTTGATCTTTATCACTATTAGGATTTCTTTTCCGTTCTTTTCTGGAATCCCTATTGAATACTTAGTTTGCATATTTTCAATGCCTCTTATTTAATTTGCAAATGTTTATGGCCATGAGTACAGATACAACAGCATTTTTAAATCACTGTAATATACAATATCAATACATGAATTATTTTCCATCATATCTTATATACCTTGTTCTTCTATATACCACATTCAGTATACCTATGCTTATTTATAAACATATACATGTATTTATTTTCCATATAGGGCTTTCCCTATGGCTCAGTGGTAAAGAATCCACCTGTAATTCAGGAGACACAGGAAAATGCAGGTTTTAGACCTGGGTTGGGAAGATCCGTTGAGGGAGGAAGTGGCAACCCATTTCATTATTCTTGCCTGAAAAATCCCATGGACTGAGGAACCTGGCAGGTTACAGAACAAAGGGTCACAAAGTGTTGGACACTACTGAGCACACATTTATTGTCCACATAATCTAATGATATCCCTGATTTCCTCTTTTCTCCAAGATTTACCTGAGGAAGGATATGTTAAAATTTCTAGCTGGTTTAGCTGTGTTTTTATTTAAATCTATAATATTACACACAGAAAGTATTAGTGTTACTGTCATATTGCAGATTTATCACAGCATGTTTTTTGTGTTATATGTTTATTTTTAACAATCTCTAGGCATTCAGTCCCACCACTTCATGGCAAATAGTCGGGGAAACAAGAGAAACAGTGATAGACTTTATTTTCGGGGTTCCAAAATCACTGCAGATGGTGATTCCAGCCATGAAATTAAAAGATGCTTGCTCCTTGAAAGAAAACCTATGACCAACCTAGATAGCATATTAAAAAGCAGAGACATTACTTTGCCCACAAAGGTCCATCTAGTCAAGGCTATGGTTTTTCCAGTAGTTATGTATGGATGTCAGAATGGGATTATAAAGAAAGCTGAGTGCTGAAGAACTGATGTTTTTGAACTGGAGAAGACTCTTGAGAGTCCCTCGGACTGCAAGAAGATCCAATCAGTCCATCCTCAAGGAAATCAGTCCTGAATATTCATTGGAAGGACTGATGCTGAAGCTGAAACTCCAATACTTCAGCCATCTGATGTGAAGAGCCGACTCATTGGAAAAGACCCTGATGCCGGGAAAGATTGAAGGTGGGAGGAAAAGGGGATGACAGAGGATGAGACAGTTGGACAGCATCATCGACGAGATGGACATGACTTTGAGTAAGCTCTGGGAGCTGGTGATGGATAGGGAAGCCTGGTGTGCTGCAGTCCAAGGGGCATAAAGAATCGGACATAACTGAGTGACTGAACTGAACTGAGGTACTTGTAAAGGCTACATGCTGAGTCTTTGTAAGGTTGACAGTATGACACACATTTATAAAAATATATAATTCAGATTTATATGTTATACATTTATTAATTATATTTCTGGTTGGTTAATTTGATAATTAAGATTAACTACACTTACCAGATTTCTGTCTACTTGATCTATCCAAAATAAAGAATATACCTTTTCTTTATAGCTGATACTATTGTGAATCTATCGATTTCCTTTTTTCCAACTTTTTCTCTGAGAGAATTACAAATTCATATGAATTGTAGAAAAAATACAGAGATATCCTATATGTATTTTACTGAGTTTTCCCAACAGTAACATCTTGTAGGTTTAAAGTATTACAATAAGGATATTGAGATTGACTCAATCAAGATGCGGAACATGCCTGTCAATGCCAGGATTCCCACAAACTGTCTTTTACAGTCACATCCACTTTGCTTCACCACCATGCCATCCTCAACCACTGTCTTCTATTTCTACAACTGTGTAACCATTGTATAATCCAGCTGGTCTGCACTCCTGCGTGTGCTACATAGGATACCTTTCTTAATGAATACATCGGGTTTGTATCCATGGAAACTAGACTAGAGATGGTGAGCAAATCATGGCTGGCTCTGAAATTACCACTAATCTGATGCTGAACTGTTCTTTATTTGGACTTTGCCACTGATAATACTCTTGGCCTTTGATCCATTTGAAACCCACACAGGTTTTCAGTTTATCCCCTCTTACATTTGTGATTAGCTTTTGGACAGAAGTACTTCTTAGGACTCACTGTGTGTTTCAACTAGATTTATTTCTGAATTTCTCTCCCTTTTGAGTGACCAGCCTCACTAAAGAAATCATATCCTAACCCATCTGGTCCACCCCAATCAATCTCCCCAGAGTGGGGCAAATGGAGAAAGTAGCATCAACATATATACACTATAAGGTATAAGGTGGATAGCTGGTGAGAAGTTGCTATGTAGCACAGAGAAGCCAGTCTGGAGCTCTGTGATGACCTGGAGGGATGGGATTGGGGAGGGGAAGGAGGCTAAGGAAAGAGGGGTGTAGTGTTATTATGGCTGATTTGGATTGTTGTATGGCAGAAAGCAATACAACGTTGCAAAAATTAAAATATATATTTTTAAATTAAAAAAAATGGAAAAAACGAAAGCAAAATTAAACCATTTCTAGGTTAATTGCCAGAGGGATGCCAAATAAAAGGTACCTGGACTGAGAGTCAAGAGTCCCAACTTGGTCTAAGTTTTACCTATTTAGGTAACATAGAGCTTCTCTGAATCTGCAATTCCTTAGGAAATACAGTATGAAAATAAATAGAGGAAAATCTCATTGAAAGTGGAGTCAGGAAACCCTGAAAGGAGAGTTCTCATGCATATCTCACTCCTTGCAATCTGTACAACCAGCAGGAAAAAGAAAGCTTGGAATTATTTTAACAGGATCTGTTTGTATTAAATTACTTGTACACAGTTCTCTCATTCTCAGCTTTTTACCCATCTTGCCAAGAGTCCTACGTTTCTTCTGGTGTGAGAGGGGACGCGTTTCACGTGGCAGCTTCATCTGCTTTCAAGCAAAGGAAGAGCCTTGCTGCCCTAGCAAGGAAGCGCTAACCTCGAACTGCGGACTAGCTTCCTTTTCGATGAATTCCTTGTGTGCGTGCTCACTTGCCTCTGTCCCTGGGATTCTCCAGGCAAGAATGCTGGAATGGGTTGCCATGCCCTCCTCCAAGGGATCTCCCCACCCAGAGGTTGAACCCAATCTCCTGGTCTTCAGCATTGCAGGCAGATTTTTTACCGCGGAGTCAGGTGGGGAAGCCCAGTGAAACTTATTTTATTCAAAATAACTCTCCTCAATTTTCTCCTAAAACCCACCGAAAGAAAGTTCCTCCCATCTGTTCTCTGGACTTGCCTATGACTCACCATAGCTTGTCTCTCCTGAATTGCAAATCCCTGATGCTCTTGCGTAGGCCATTTTGCTGGTAAGATAATGGGCTATTTTATTTTTAAGGTTTACAACAGGAAGGTAATATCCTTGTATTTTTGAATTTTTCAAAAGATTGGTATTTTGAAAGATTTTAATGCCCCCAAAGTCTGTAAGACTTTAAGAATCAAATAAATAAACTATAGTAGCACAATGTTTGGTAGGAACATTTGCCTTGAACTCAAATCTTTGAAATCACATGACTTACATATTCAATCTGTGTGTAAAATGCAACTTGAAGAAGTGTTCAGTAAAGGCTTAGTGGGTGTTTCCATGCTCAAATTACATAATCAGTGTAGTTTAAACAAAAATTAACTGGATGCCTTTCTTATACAGTGCCAAACAAATGAATGATCAAGTTTATCCAATCTGATCAAATGTGTTTTAAAAATGTTATTTAACTTTGGTTTCTATGAACTTATTCAGCATAAATCCCTATGCATAGCCCAGAGTAGAAAGGATAATGTGTTATAAAGCTGTTGAACTTAAAAGAATTATATAATCAGTTATACTCTATTGTCCCAGTGTAATAAAAAGCAAAGGCATTTTACTGGATCTTCTCTTTGTCACTCAAATAAGAAGTTTTTTAAAATAAAAATATCTACATTTTTCTTAGATAGTGTTTTATAACAATAATACCAAGAAGATTATACAATAGCAAGTTAAACAGGGTAAATTGTGAGTTAAATTAAGAGATTAAACAAAACTGAATCTAAATATTTACTATGCAAAAGAATGTTTATGGAACACTGAAAAAAAGATAGTTACCTTTTTATAGATTTCTCGTTTGTTATTGATAATCTGATAAAAAAAATTCTTCAGGTTAGATCAGTTCTTCCCCAAAAGAAATAGGTGTTTTAATACCCATTTTATGATCTTGAAACACAAAGGGTCATGGTTTTAGTGCACTAAAATATTCAGTCACCATCTGGGGAAAGGTTAACAACTCCCCCCCCCTCAGAAATCCCTTAATGTATATAGAGCAAAGTACTGTATTTTTAAAAGCATTTAGGCTGTGCAGCCATACTTTTTGAGTATTTACTAAATATAAAGGAAGTAAGCTACAGTTCCTTTTAAATGTAGGTTATGACTTCAGTCCAACCCATTAAGTTTTCTAAACTAGGGCTTGTGGTATTTGGCATCAATTCTTCTGTTCTTTTGATAAGTACCTAAACAGGATGTCCTTGCAAATTAAATGAAAAATAGCTCTGGAAGTTTTCCTCCCTCAGGAATAAGCATTGAGATTGGCAGATGGCTTAAGTGGAAATATACAGGAATGCACTTTAGCCAGCATTAGAAAAGTGTTCCAGCAGATATTACTGAGGTTAATTCAAGAAGGCCCATCTCACTTCCTTTTGCACTAAAATGTTCAATGACTTCAAACTGGAAAGGCTTAATTTATTTTGACTAAACTGTTGCAAGACAGCCTCAGTGAGGAAGAGAGCTTGCATATAACTAGTAAAAGAAAAATAATAGCTGATTTCTTAACACAGAAATTTTATGTATTAATACTGAAGAAAGAGGAGACATCTCAACTCAAACATGTTTTCCAAGTCTTCGCAGAGACAAAGTCATTCTCTGCACAATTTAAATCCTCTAAACTCACATTTCTTTTCTCTTTCTGCTATTATACACATAAAGTTAATATGGCAGATATTTCATTATTCTCTCATGATAAAGTGTCCATACTTTACGAAAAAAAATTAAGTGCTCAGTAGTAATGTCATACAACCATTAGAAATACTTTAAAGCCATTAGAAATACATTAGTGTTTCAACTCAGGTTTCCCAGGTGGTGCAGTGGTAAAGAACCTGCCCGCCTATGTAAGAGACACGGGTTTGATCCCTGGGTCGAGAAGACTGCCTGGAGGAGGAAATGGCAACCCATTTACTATTCTTGCCTGGAAAATTCCATGGACAGAGGAGAGTGGGGGCTACAGTCCAAGGGGTCGCAGAGTCGGACACAAGTGAGCACAGCAGCACATTCTTGTAACTTAAAGATCTTGGGTGTTAGAAATGACTGGGAAGAACTCTATGAAAAAGGAAACTGGAGAAATAACATTTGAAAGGAACATCCTACTTTTATTTAATTAAATGATTTGTAAGTAGGAGGTATCTCTTTAAACTGCAATTATTTTTTGAGGACTGATATTCTTGCCTGGAGTATTCCTATGGACAGAGAGCCTGGTGGGCTACAGTCCATGGGGTTCTAAGAGTCAGGTATGACTGAGCAATTAACACAGAAACACATTGCTAAAAATATATAAATGATACATTTAATGAATTATGAAAGCTCCTAGGAATAAACTCGAATGGGGAAATGTGGAATTGTCTGATACAATCTAGCAGTCACTTAAGCTTACTTGATCTTGTTAAGCTTTTCTTAAGTGAAATGCATTTGGAAAATATTCAAAGACTGTAGGACTTTTAAAAAATCTTATACTTTTTACTTTTCCTTCCTTATTCCACTGTTTTACAGAACAATTAGAAATTAGCAAGGCAGCTGTCCACATTTTATTACTCATCATGTGGAAGTATACATATTCAGTATAAATGAAGATCAGTATAAGTGGAGAACAATTAAAAATTTTTAACAACAGAGTGACTTAACTTGTAGGATTTTTCCTTTCTTGTATGACCCAAATTGTATTATGATTTTCTTTTATTCAACCTTTCAAATATGACTGTCCTAAAAAAATTATGTATAGCCTTTTTCCTACCATTTCAACTACAATGACAACAAAATACAGTAAAATCCAGCTAATCACTAAACTCTAAGTGATCACTTTTTACTATGGATGTACTACATATTCAGCTACCAAACATCCCCAGCTCCATTTATTAATATTCTAAATTGCCTTGAAACTACAAATGATATAAGGATTCAGACAAGTAAATAAAATGTTTTGGGTTAAAATGTTTTCAACTCAGGTGGATAATGTGTAGATCATGGTAGCTGAAAGAAAGCTAAACAATGCTAAAAGTCATAGAAAAATATATACATTTGTAATTCATCTTCTTATTAAAAGAGAACCATTAATAAATACTCACTATGCTTCATAGGATGTTTCCAAAATTTGTTAAAATGTTAATTTGCCCAATTTTGTGTGTGTATATTTTTTGTTGGCATAATGGCTGTGGTTTTTAGCTGTTAAAAAAATAACAGCAAGGTACTCCTTTAATTTCCTAAAAATACATTATATTGACTTAGGCTGACGATGTTTTATTAATGACTTTTTTGGGTAACACAGCTAAGAGTGTACATCAGTAGGACTGGCTATAGCCATGATTAAAAATGATCCCCTGGAGAAGGGAATGATTACCCACTCCAGTATTCTGGCCTGGAGAATTCCATGGACTGTATAGTCCATGGGGTCACAAAGAGTCAGACATAACTGAGTGACTTAAGCCTACCTATGATTATAAACTAGTCAAGGGAGCTCTGGAACTCTGCTGTCTCTTCCTTTTCTAATTTCATAAACCCAAGAGTCTGGTCTTTGTTTCTCAATTATAACTTGTTGAGATTAGTTAAAAGATTAGTTAGTATGTAACTCTAAATGTAACTCTCAAATTACATTTCCCGTCTAGACTTCTGTCATGAATCTCAGGAAATCTATACTTGATATATGTCCTTACTTGAACTCATTATAATCTCCTCCTCCAATCCTGGTTTTTCCTCTGTATTCATTAGTCACTACTCTCCACATAACTACCCAGAAGAAGAAAACTCAAACTCTCATTTCACTCTCAAGCCAGTTATCCAATCAATAAGTAGGTCTTGTGAATTCTGTTTACCAGATAGCACTAAAATATTTTCCTGCTCTTAAAACAGGTTTACTTAAGAATATCACACTAGCTATGTGCATAATTCCTCTCTCTCTAAAACGACCTCATTTCAATACTTCTTCCACACTATTGCAAGAGGAATCTTTAATATAAATATGATCATGTTGTCCCTACACCCCCACCCCAAAAGTCCTTCCTAGAGCTTCACTGCCAATAGGGAAAAGTATAAACTCCTCATCATAGTGTATTATTTCCAGTCGCTTATTCTGACTTACACCACGTACAGCCATACTGAATTATCCCAACATTAAATGATGTGTGTATCAAAACTTTTTTCTTATATCACCCTGAAATCATAGTGCAAAAAATCAAATAGTCCTAGGATGACTGTACATTGGTTTCTTTCTTCTGTAAGCTGTATTTTTCCTCCATATGTGATTCTAATCATTAGCTGCATTAAAAACTATGCATCGTTAAATCTTTTTATCAAATTGAGTCTTTTGTTATTACAAAGTATTTTTTTTACCTCTGCTATCAGTTCTTGACTAAATTCTCCTACCTAAAGAATCACTACTCCTATGGCTAGTGTTTCTGTTTTCATGTTTTTAAAACATGAAAGAGTTTTAAAACATATTTAAATTTGTTTAATATTTAAATATTTTAAATTAAATATTAAAACATACATTTATGTTTTTAAAACAAAAATATAAGGCAAACAAGATTGCCTTATATTTAAGGCAATCTATTGGAAGTAGCATATGTTTGGATTTTTATTTTTAATGTGAACTTTTTTCTTTTTATTGAATTTTAATCTATTATATTTGATACATTTACTAATATATTTGGTTTTAAGTTTGCCATATTACTCTTTCTGTCCTATTTATTCCTTTACTTTTGCTCTCCTTTCTATCATTCTTTTGAATTCACTAAAGGCTCTTTTATCATTTTGTTATTTTTTAGCTTGTTAGCAAAACATTATTTAATGAACTTTTTAATTTTATACCATGAATTCAAGACTTATTAAAGTCTAGTATGTATTAAATTTATTAAAACCTAGTATATACTAATATATTTGCAACTTCCCATAAAAGGATCTTAGAGCATTTTTACTTCATTTTCTTTTTTAAAAAGGCATGTTTTCTTATAACATTTTGTTGATGTTGTTGCAAACCAGTTGTTAAATAATAGTAATTATTAAAAGCTAAGATTTTTAGATTTATAATTAAATTATATTAAAAATAGTTTAAGAAATACTCAGAACTTATCCCTTCCTAATTACCTTCCCCCCAATTTTTAATCCTAAATTTGAAAACTTAAAAGATAGTGATTTTTTTAATCCTTGTATTTGTTCTGTCCTTTATCCTTAACTTTTCTTGGTTTTCTAGGTTTCCCTGTTCAGTGGTTTTCCTCCTAGGTGAATATTTTCTTAAAAGTGGTTCTACTCATGATCTCAATGAATGTATGCCAGAATGTCATTTACTTTCAATGATGAAGGATGTATTCACATTTTACACAATTCTAGATTGGTAGTTATTGTCTTTAATTGCTCTAAGGTATCATAGTTGTCTTCTATGTTTTATGGTTTCTGCTTAAAAGTCAGATGTCATTGTGACTGCTTTTAAATTTCTGTTTTTTGTTTTTTAGTTTACCTCACTCTAACTATGGTCTCAAATGTGCAGTCTTACTGCTAAAGCTTTGTACTACTTCATTATTCTACTCTTTGATATATTTATGGGAGCTATTCAGTTACTAGTTCTTCAAATATTCCTTCTCCCTCATTCTCTTACTCCTATCTACTGGGACTCCAAATACATGTATTATTTTACACTCTTGTCTCTATTTTTTTTTCTTGTTTCCATAGATACCCTTTATTTGTTTTTTCCATGTAACTAATTCTTTTTTTTAATGTTTCTAATTTCTTGTTAAAGCCATATACTGAATTGTTAGACTGTTATTAAATTTTTTAGTCTAGAATTTCAATATAATTCTTTTTCTAATAGTTTCCTGTTTTCTATTAATATTCTTTTTCCTATGATTTAATTTATCGAATTCTTTTAAAGCTCCTTTCTTGTTACCCTTGTGCCTGACATTTGGTAGATCAGTTGCTATTCTTTTCTCATAGTTTTTCGTTAATTCTCATATTCTACTTACTTAGTTATTGTGAGGTGAAGAGAAGACTTTTGGAACAAGAATGAGAGGAAAACAGAAGTTGAGGTTCTGTAGTTCTGCATATAAGGACATGTTTCTTCAATAAAAAGAAAAGTACTTTCTGCATATGGAAGATAATTGAGGAATGACAAGTTAATCAGCGATTAGCTGATTCAAAGTGAAGAGTTTTATGAGAATTGGTATATATCTTGCTCAGACAAATGTAGTCTTCTTTATGGTCTAACTGAAAGCCTATGGTGCTTAGTAGGTCTCTCTTATTTTCATTAAACTATAATTTCCATCATTGGCATAAAATGTGACAATTGTTAGTTTTACATCTAAGTCTCTCACACTGCCTTAAGTCTGGCAAATACTTCAAGGGTGAAGCAGGGTTTGAATATCAACAAATGCCAAGGTTTCCTGCACTGTATTACTTAGTTCCTTAAGTCCTTGATGCTTTAAAAGTTTTCTGATAGGTCCCACCACTCCATATTTTACATTTTGTTCAGTCATTTTATTTAACTTTGGTGGCAAAACAATTGTTTTGAAACAAGCTAGCCCATTATTACCAGGAGCAAAAATTCTACAGGATGTTCTAGGCACTGGGTAAGACATTCTGTTAAGAAAAGCATGTGGAAAAGCTCCAAGAAATGAACACGTTTTTGTCTTTTCTTAGGATAAAGACTAGAGTAACCAGCAGGTAGTGAGTGACACAGGGAGTTGCAGGTGAAGTCAGTGAGGTGGTTTCTCATTTTCTAGGGGAACACTTTTGAAGGTTTTAAACCAAAAGATAATGAGGTGATAAATATTGCAAAGTGCTAATTCTGACTTATGTGAACAAAATGAGTATTATTGGAGTAAGAGCAGAATTAAGGGAGGATTCCAAGTAGAAGCTGACCATGGCTTGAATTTTTTTTTTTGAACTGAAAGAAATATAATATTTATATCTAACATACAATGTAACACATAACAGAAAATTATTGTAATCAATAATATCTAATACATGAAATATGGTATATGAATATATGTTCACGCATCATCTATGCATATAGAAACACATGCAGATAACATGCATAATAATGTATTACTGAGCTGTGTATGGACTTCCTAGGTGGTGCTGGTGGTCAAGAACCCAGCTGCCAATGCAGGAGACACAGATTCCATTCCCTGGATCAGGAAGATCCCCTGTAGGAGGGCATGACAATCCGCTCCAGTACTCTTGCCTGGAAAATCCCATGGATAGAGAAGCCTGGTGGGCTGCAGTCCATGGGGTCTCAAAGAGTCGGACACGACTGAACAATTTCACTTTCACTTTTCACTTTCATGCATTGGAAAAGGAAACGGCAACCCACTCCAGCACTCTTGCCTGGAAAATCCCATGGATAGAGGAGCCTGGTAGGCTGCTGTCTATGGGATCACACAGAGTTGGACACGACTGAAGTGACTTAGCAGCAGTGGCAGCATTTGTGAATTATCTGTCCCCCCAAATCTATTCACAATACATATGATGCATATTATAAAATTCACACAGAAATAGAAAATTTAAAACCGTGAGAAAGGAGTAATAAACACAAGTTAAATGTCTATTATGTTTTTATCTTCATCTCCTCTAGCTTGGAAGATAAGTGAAGGCAAAGCCTTTACCAACAATCAAAATTATTCTCTTTTCTCAAAAATCTTCTGTTACTCTCCATAACAAGGAGGATAACTCATGAGAGTTCCTTGGACTGCAAGGAGATCCAACCAGTCCATCCTAAAGGAGATCATCAAGCACAGTCAAGGACCTTTAGTGCTTTCTCAAGGGCTGCAGATAATACTCTGAGCCAGATCCTGGGAGCTGTCTTACAGATACTAAAACACCAGGTGGAGAAACTAACTACATGACAACCAGACTGTGCCCAGGATACGAGCTGCCACAGTTCCAAAAACTGATCGCATCGTAAAGAAATGGGAACAAGTGCACCCTGGAAGTGAAGATTAACTGTACCTAAAACAAGCTGATGCTGGAGAGACCACTGATGACCAATTTAAAGACGACTGTTCGAGACGCCTGTGCTGCTTCCTGCCGTAGCCCCCCGCCCCCTCTGTCTTGCTTGAGTCGGACTTTGGACAGACATCCCCCTGCCTCAGTTGCCAGCATCTGAAATAAAGCAAACTTTCCCTTCCACCAATCTGGCCTGTTTGTGGGCTTTTGAGGGGCAAGTAGCCAGACCCCATGCACTCCATTTGGTAACAAATTTTGGCACCCACCTTTCAGACATTATTAAAAGTAACAGAGCGTTCAGTTCAGTTCAGTCACTCAGTCGTGTCTGACTCTTTTAGACCCCCTGAACCGCAGCCTCCCTGTCCATCACCAACTCCCGAAGTTTACTCAAATTCATGTCCATTGAGCCGGTGATGCCATCCAACCATCTCATCCTCTATCTTCCCCTTTTTCTCCCACCTTCAGTCTTTCCCAGCATCACGATCTTTTCAAATGAGTCAGCTCTTCGCATAAGGTAGCCAAAGTATTGGAGCTTCAGCTTCAGCATCAGTCCTTCCAATGAACACCCAGGACTGATCTCCATGGCTTGAATTACATTGATAACAGTAGACAGATGTGTAAAGATTTAGAATATGTTTTGAAGGAAACCCCAATACAGCCTACTAATGGACTTAAAATAGAGAAGTAAGGGAAAGAGAGGAATTAAGAGTAACTCCATTTTGGGAGAGGTTAGAGCCACTCAGTGGATATGGCGTTATGTAGAGGAAGAACATATATGGAGAGAAAAAAAATCAAATGTTATCTTTCAGTTCAGTTCAGTTCAGTTCAGTCGCTCAGTCGTGTCTGACTCCTTGCAACCCCATGAATTGCGCACGCCAGGCCTCCCTGTCCATCACCAGCTCACAAGTGTTAAATCTGCGATGTCTGCAAGATAGTCATGTCAAGATGAAAGGTTAGTTGACAATGGATGAAGGAGAAAGGAACTCAGAATTTCAGTTCTAAATTCTGATCAAAAATTCAATATTTATAAATATTTAATGTCATCAATTCACCAATAATGAGTTTTTTCCATTGTGATACATTAGAAAGGTATGCTTTGACTTATTACTACATATTTTCAAATGTGTAAAGTGTCTGCCTATAATGTGGGAGACCCAGGTTCAATCCCTGGCTTGGGAAGATTTCCTGGAGAAGGCAATGGCAACCCACTCCAGTGCTCTTGCCTGGAAAATCCCATGGACGGAGGAACCTGGTAGGCTACAGTCCATGGGGTCGCAAAGAGTCGGACACAACTGAGCAAATCCACTAATAATAATAATAATAACTAATAATAATTAACCAAATACATTATTTTCTTCTTAAAACATATACTTCTGATGTAAAAATTAGATAAAAAATACCATTCTGTTTGAAATAGTTTATGAATAATTTCCCAGTCCATCAACCTGAACTCTGATTTTCCTACCTTATCTGCATGTAAACATTTTTATGTCTTTTCTCCTCAGTTTCATTTTCCCAAGCTTAGACATGTGGGTTTCATCTTTGTATGTTTTCAAAAATGTTTTCTGTGAAATCATTAGTAGTTGTTTCCTTGTTAAACTGAATGACTTCTCTCTGGTCATTATTCTATTCTACTATTTGGAACATTTTATAATTTTTAACTTTTTCTTTTTCTGGAAGCTTTCAATCATGTTCTTTATAATAGCAGTCTCCCTCATATTGTCCATTGTCTGTATCTTCTATATCTCCTTCATCAATGCCTCTTTCCTGCAAATTACTTTGAAGGTAGACTTTATTAAAAGGCTTTCCTTGGATCTTTTTCTTTCCCTTGAGATATTCACTTTGTATGATGATTTCTCCTCCAAGTGCTTCATTCAGAAATATCCAAAGCCTTTAATTATCTCATACAAATACACTTATTGGTCCTGAAGTGTATGCATGACTGCACTGTGTCATTGAGAAGAAAAGTGCATAAAGATAATAGCAAATATACTGGTGTTGTAAGTCAAACAAATAAGACTGAAAAACACAGACAATTAAACCACCATATGATAATGACTTATACGGCACAAAATGTTTGGGAGGACAGAAAATAAATGGTTTTCCTGGCACACAAAATAGGATTTATGGGAAAGGAGAAACTGCTTTAAATAACAATGACTAAGAATTTACTTGGTCATAAATCAAGAGGACAATGTAAGCACAGAACAACTTGTATAAAATGAGAAAGGGGACAGATAGTTATTAGACTTACTTTGTTGATCATGTAATGCTATATGCAAATATCAAATCATTATACAGTATACCCCAAACCAATATGATGTTATATGCCAACTGTATTTCAATAAAACAACTGATGCTGCTATTTATTTGGCATGATAGAAGACGTTCTTTGTATGCTTTCCCTGCAAGATATTTCTTTCGATAATCCGTGTAATTCTGCCATTTGAGAAAGATTTCTCTTTCTCTGTGTTACACTTTTGTAAGGTTTTCTGTTCTTATGTGACTTCTGAATGATGCCATATATTTCCCATCTATTAAAGAATGGACTGTTATATTATTCATTCTTTATTAAATCCTTTAGCATTTATGAAGTGTTTAACAAGGACTGATGCTGGATAACTGAACTGTAAAAGTAACAATAGAAATAAGTCCTGATTTCAATTAGCTCACGGTTTACTGAGCAATAATATTTTCCAACACTAGAGGTGGGAAGTGAAGTTACAGAATTATTGAAAGCCAGCAAGTAAGGAAGTGAAAAAGACTGAATAAAAAGTTCCATGGGTCTGTAAGAATAAATATAATAGTACTGGGAAGTTAGACAAAAGTAGAAAGAGGAGAATTTTTAAATGAGAAGTCATATTCATAATTTCAGGTAACTAAAAACAGATTCTTCAATTTGATAAAGGTGATATTTCCATAAACAAAGATTTCCTCTGCTATAATAATGATCTACCCTACATCTACTATACCATGTGCTCCCCTAGATACTTCAGTGATAAAGAAACTGAGACTCAGGGCTATTGGTAACTTTGCTCCTAGGTTGATACAATTCCTAAGTGGTTTCTCTGTCTGACTCTAAAACCCACCCTTTTTCCCTTTACCCTAAGTTATCACTCTTTAAAGAAAGACAATATTGATTCACTTTTTAAAGGATTATTGGTTTTGATTCTTATAGTATGCTATTAAAAAAAATTCTTGGCTTACTATGGCATATGGGATTTACTTCCCTGACTAGGGGTCAAATGCACACCCCCTGCATTGGACTCTCCAACTTTTAACCACTGGGCCACCAGAGAAGTCCCAAATCCTTGTAGTATTACTAATTCACAGTTTTCAGTGGTTTAGAAAGGTGAACTAACTCAGAAATATTGCAGGTAAAACATTTATTCTTATCAAAGAGTGGTGCTTATTCTCTAGAGATCAGAAACACAAAAAGTTTCCTGCTTTAGATTCTTAAAACTCTTATAGAGCTGCTTCCCCTGCACACACTCACTATTTTCTCACTTATGCCTGGTTTTATAGTTTGAGACCATTGTTTAAAATTTAGAAATAATATTTCAATGTTCAAAGTTCTCATTTCCAAATGATAACACACAGTCAGAAAACATATGTATTTTATTTCATGAGCTAATTTTAAAAGTACACACTACATACACAGAATTATTTTAGAAAGTATTCATGAGTGCTATTTATATTTCTATTTTTGAAGGCTCTTAAAGAAAAAGAAAAATCACACTTTGAGCCTAATGTGCTATTACTTTCTCCCAAACTGAAAGTCTTTGTCTTCAGTTCTTTAATTCCAATTACCAACCCATTGCCAACATCAAGTAGATTCTCAAAAAATGTTTATTGACTAAACAAGCAAATTAATTAATTACTCAGTGAATGGATATGACATTTGATGTAGGGTTGCCACAAAATCTCCAGTCCTACATGAAGAGCAGGGTAGGAAAAAAGTGAACATTTCTTAGGCTAAAAGGCAAGAGATCCTAACATTTAACTTGCTCTAAGGCACACAGATGTTTTTCTTCCATAGGGAGGAAAGAGGAGGGAGATAAAATGGACGTGATAATAGTATGTTTTGTCAGCAGTTCCAGAGCAACTGCCAAAGAGATTCAATCTTAGCAAAGAGGATTCGGTGTAGCAACTGTGTCTTCACACAGGAAACAGAAGGCTGGTCTTTTAAAAAAAAAAAATCAATACCTTGATATTTGCAATATACATAAATATAGGTAGAGATGGCAATGAGAGAGAGCAAGAGAGAGAATTCAATTGTTATAGAACCTTGAAAGAGAACTAGATACTTGGCTTAAACTGGTATTCCTGTGTATTTGCTTCTATCAGTAAAATTCTGAAAATTTGATTGTTATAAAATATTGGAAAATACAGACAGTTGTAGTTCTCATGAGAAGATGGTATAGAAGTATGATAGACTTTTCCAAGATATTCCTTCCTTGTCTATGCTTCGTTCTCCAACTATTTTTCATCTTCTCTTTTTATCTCCTTTTTTCTATCTCTGTTTCTTGCTTTCTCTTTTTCCACCTTCTGTTTCTACTGTCTTTCCTTAATATATTACAAACCACCAATGCAGTTCTTCCTAGGGTCATGCTGCCAGCATCTGATATCCTCAATAAGAATGCAATCAGTGAAACAAACAAACAAAAAACCTGCATGGAGAGGAATAGTAGCAATTCTCTGGGCCCTGTGCACCAGTGGATGCTTCTTCCATCTGGTGGTGAGCAGGATCCCTGGAGGGTAGCAACAGGAAAAAGACTTCCTGTGCAAACTCCTTGATCTTCTAATATCTGTCACTTTAGGGCCAGGCTTTCTCACACCTGGATGCTGAATGAATTCACCATTCGCAATTACATAAGAAAGAAATTTTGTCATGTATTATTTTCAGAAGTAGAAGCTGAGTGGAAGTTTTAATAGCTGTAAAGAAGATAAATTAGTTTCAGAGTGTACTGCTACACCTGACTTTGCTGAAATTTTAAAATACATTTCAAATGTTAAAATGAGGATTACTTCAAACTTATCAAGGAGCATTATTCTTGGAGTCTCACTGTGTTTAGCATTTTTAAAAATTTAACTTCATGTTGCAGATGTTAAAAGTACATTTCATTTTGCTAAAAAAATACATATTTAACTTTGCATATTAATGCCTAAAAAGGTACTTTAAAGAATCTCTGTACTCTGTTCCTAGAGAAGAGATTTATGTGATGTAGGTATTTCTTTGGATTTAGAAATAGGAAGTCCTTGATCTGTTGTATTGACATGATGAACAGAGCTGTTTCAAGAGGCATCAGCAGTTGAATTAGCAAATACAAGTAGATCAGAGTGATATAAATCCCCCATATCAAAAGAAAATAGCAGTGTATAGAAATGGGTAACATTTTTAAAACTGTATTTTAAATGTTATAAGTTGTTTTGGGGCTCTAGCTCTTTATCCACCATGTAGCTATGCTATACATGCATTTCAGTGTTCGTGTGTGTTCTGATTCCTAAGAGTTAGAAGCTTAAGACTATCACAAGTTATAGGAACCCATGTCTAGTGCATTGGTAGCTGGATTCTTTACCACTGAGCCACCAGGGAAACTCATATATATATGCACATATATACATGTATATAGGGCTTCCCTGGTGGCTCAGCTGGTAAAGAATCCTCCTGCAATACAGGAGACTCTGGTTGGAATCCTGGGTCAGGAAGATCCCCTGGAGAAGGGATAGGTTACCCACTCCAGTAATCTTTGGCTTCCCTGGTGGCTTAGTCGGTGAAGAATCCACCTGCAATGTGAGAGAACTGGGTTCCATTTCTGGGTTAAGAAGATCCTCTGGAGGAGGACGTGGCAACACACTCCAGTATTCTTGCCTGGGAATATCCATGGACAGAGGAACCTAGTGGGATGCAGTCCATGGGGTCCCAAAGTCGAGCATGACTGAATGACTATGCACTACACAGTGTACGTGTGTGTGTGTGTATGCATAGGCTTCATGCACGTGTATTTGCCTTAGAAATTAGGTCAGACTAAGATTTCAAATAATCATGAATAAAATAGAAGTTATTTGTTTAACATCTATTATTTGTATATACTCAATTTTCACATCATTCTTACACTATGGAAAACAACAGGGAAAAAAAAGAGATTGTTTTCATAGAACCAAGCACAATAATTGAACAAGCTCTGGAAGTTGGTGATGGACAGGGAAGCCTGGCGTGCTGCAGTCAATGGGGTCACAAAGAGTTGGACACAACTGGGCAACTGAACTGAAGCAAAATATGGCGATTTCTACCTTCTACTTGATGAGACTTTTCAGTCTGAGAACATAAACCCATTGCAGAAGAAAGGGTCTGGTCGAGGGCGTCAATCCTCAAGAGAGTTTGACATTAAATGGCAGCACACGGCGACAGTGTCAACACAGAAAAGGGTCCGATGTAGACATGGGGTACGGCTGCTCTACCAATTACCTGAAATGAAGCTAGTGATAATAACTCAAATCAAGAAGAGCAGCTGAGAGGGATCCGTTGTGATGGATGGCAAAAAAAAAAAAAAAAATGCCAACACTGAATCCTCACTCACGATTGTCCTGTTTTATAAAACCCTAGGTTTTCAAACTCTTCCTTGAGACATTTTTTGTTAATGAGAAAACGTACTGCGATAACCTGAGTAAAAGCATCTCCGTCATTGTTCGGTGTGTTTTGACTTTCATGGGTACGGGATTTATATTGCTGCCATAGGTAACTGTATATGAAGAAAACTAAAATGTCATTTGAGATTCTGCATTTCTTAGCCAGCCTGTTAGACATCGAATTTACTTTTTAAAGTAGTGGACATTTTCAATATGTTTAAGGAACTATACATACACGTATGTTACAAAAAGGAAAGAGGTGGTTTGGCAGTTATTCAGTTTGATTGGCACAGTCTTCTTTCAGTCAATGATACATGTGGTGAAGGCTTAATGGTACTCAGTATGAGTTATGTGATTCACCAGTTTTATGACTCACTAGTAGCATAACCTTGAGGAAATTACTTTGCCTTACTAAGCCTTTGTTTCCATACATTCCATGTTTCCTTTCTAGTGGGATTATTGTGAAGATTCAAACAAGTAATACCAGAATGGCACTTAAATCCCATGGTAGGATTGGCTGTTGTTATACAATCTATCATTTTATTTAAGCTCTAAAACCCATTATTTTAGGCTCCATGCAGGAAGACTAAGATATGGAGATATCAGTAAGTTTTCATGATAGTACCGCTACTATAAAATCCTGTTATAACCCTAAGGGCATTGACCACAGGAAAATCTACTCTATACCATTTATTTGATGATAATAGAAAATCTACTGTGTTCTAATAAGACTATTTTCCAAATAATTATTTGATAAAGGCAGATTGGTTTTTGCTTTTGTTTTATAATCATTATTTCTTTTGGTGATAGCTATATAACATCATTAGCTTAAAAAAAAAATCCTGAATTTTAGGTGGATCTGAGAAAAGAAGCCCTGGAGAAGGCAAAGGCTACCCACTCCAGTATTCTTACCTGGAGAATCCCCATGGAGAGAGGAGCTTGGTGGACTTCAGTCCATGGGGTTGCAAAGTTGGACATGACTGAGTGACTAAGCATAAGTAAAGAAGGCAGAATGCCAAAGAATTGATGCCTTCAAACTGTGGTGCTGGAGAAGACTCCTGAAAGTCCCTTGGACAGCAAGGAGATCAAACAAGCCAGTCTTAAGGGAAATAAATCCTGAACACTCATTGGAAGGACTGATTCTGAAGCTGAAACTCTAATATTTTGGCCACCTGGTACGAAGAGCCGACTCATTGGAAAAGACCTTGATGCTGGAAAGGTCAAGGGCAAGAGGAGAAGGGGGTGACAGAGGACGAGATGGTTGGATAGCATCGCTGACTCAATGGACATGGGTCTGAGCAAACTCTAGGATATAGTAAAGAACAGGGAGGCCTAGCGTGCTGCAGTCCATGGGGTCACAAAGAATAGGGCACGACTGGGTGACTGAATAACAAGTAGCATTAAATATAGGAATGAAGAAGGAAATGAATAAGCAATTGTACAGGTTAAATACTGTCAACAATTCTAAATGCTTACAGAGGCTAGTAAGTTGGCCCGGGGTTTTTTTAGTGTATGGAGTTCTCTGCACTGGCAATACCTCCTGTGGCCCTGTAAAGTGTTAGTTGCTCAGTCATGTCCGACTCTTCACAACCCCACGGATTGCAGCCTGTCAGGTTTCTCTGTCCATGGGAGTCTCCAGGCAAGAATGCTGGAGTATTCTTTGTCTTCTTCTCCAGGGCATCTTCCTGACCTAAGTATTGAACCTGTATGCATTCATTATTAGGAATAAAAATTACAATTCCATTCTAAGGCAGAGACCACTACATACCTAGAAAATAAACCATAGGAAGGAAATGAGGTTCCTTGTTTTAAAGAATGTTAGCAAAGTGGCACTAGTAGGAAATTCAAATTGATATTAGATGTGTGCTAAAAATGTTCCTGGGCTTTCCCGGTGACTCAGTGGTGAAGAATCTGCCTGCCAGTACAGGAGATGCAAGAGACACGGGTTTGGTCCCTGGGTTGGGAAGATCCCCTGGAGGAGAAAATGGCAAGCCACTCCAGTATTCTCGCCTGGGAAATCCCCATGAACAGAGGCGCCTGGAGGCCCGCAGTCCACGGGGTCACCAAAGAGTCAGACACAACTCAGCTACTAAAACAACAACAAAGATGTTTCTAGATTAAAAAATAGAGGTTTGCTGGAAACTACATCTTTCAATTCAGAGACAGAGATGATACTGCAATATGTTGCAAATTACAGGTGCCCTTCTGTCATTTATAGCATATTCTCCTTGAGTTCAGAGTGAATGGAGGCCAACTGGATCCACAGTTGCTATTGCTTCAAAAATAGTATTCAACAGAGCGCTATGAACAATATTTAAAAGAGTCACTCAGTTTGGAGTTGAAGTTTCAATGCATTTATAAAACTGAACTATACATGAACATTTGTAAACGGTATATACTGTTACCAAGCTACACACCTGATAGCTAACTGTCAAGCTAACCCTCCCATAACTCTCATACCCTTCCTCCAGGGAAACTCACCAGATGACATATGCTTCGAAAGAGAGAGAGAGTCCCTGGTTAGCCCTAGATAGAAGCAGAGTTAATTCTGTCAAGTGAAATTAGGTAACGAATTCCTAAAACAAGGCTCACCACTGAGGCTGACTCTCTTTACTTTTTGTAATTTCAAATCTGAGACTATCAGCAAGAGGAAATAAAACAGAAAATATGATGTTAAATATGCATGTGGAAATGATTTTTATACAGCTCATACATATCCTTCTAGTTTTCTCTTCCTTTGTTTAAATTATATATAAGCTCTAAATTATTTTACAATAACAACAGCTAATGCATATTTCACACTCCATAAATTAAGTACTGTGCTACGTGATGTTAGAGATTTTATTTCACTTAATATTCTCATTATTATTTACTCTTCAAAAATCTAAAAGTTGTTCTTGAAGGGAACATTCAAGAAAAGAATATATAGAAAAGAATACATCACAAAAGGTAATGCAAGTTGTAATTTCTGATTATTTTAATATCGTACTTATCAAATACAGTAAATTTCCCTATTTTTTTTCTGTTTGCCAAGATATCCTCAGCAAAGGACAGTGTCAGACAGAAAATACCGTTCATGTAAAATATTAACCTAATGATGAAAATTAAAAATTTATTGTCTTATGGTTATTATATTTATCTTTTTAGCATTTTTGAAAAATAAATTCCCTGAAGATGAGAATTTTTACTTTAGTTTCTAGATTGTGTCTAAAATGCACATTGAACACAGAAAACTTTTCCTGAGAATATGAATTAAAAGGTAAGTAAGCTACATTTTAATAAAATTCCAAAACAATGAAGTAAAAAAGGCCTATTTATAAATTTTATTTATAAAATGTGTTCAGACAGCAAAACATATGTTATGATAGATTATAAATGTTATCAGTTATTAAAAATATGCATCTATTTAAAGGATATTATAATATGAAATTTAACATGAATGAAGAGATTGTATTGTTAATTAAGATGCTCTATATGGATGATAATCATTTGCAGTTGTGTTTGGACTCAAACATTCACTCAATCAATCACTATTCACCTAGGAGTTTAATTATGAAAAGTTTGTTAAGCTGTTAATAAATATCAGACTCTTTTAAGTGTTAAAATATCATCTAGATAAAAGTTTCTAAAAGTACTAAAGAAAGCAATGAGAAAAGCTTAATAAGGATGCTTAGAAGGAAGGGAGAAAGTGAGGGAGAAAGGAAAGCAGTAATGGAAAAGTAGCAAAGGAAAGGGAAGTCACATTTACTAAAAAAATCCTTTATATCAGTTTTACAGTTCCTACAAATGATATTCATTATATCAGTGTGTATGATTTATTCATAATAGTACTCATTTAAAAATAATAATTGACATTTTAATAAAAATTTATAGTTGAAAATATTATTAGTAAGTTTGAATCTAATTTGAATTTTTCAAAGAACTTTAGCAGAAGACAATTTACTCTTCCTCTCTGAGGATCAATTTCTTAATTGGAAAAGAAGGAGCATCTGAAAATCTCTATGGTGATTATTTCTAGGCTAATTTCAGGTTCCTTGAATGTTACTGACTGAGTGACCGCTAGGGGGCACTCAAAACGTGATCTGGAGATTGGCTTTTCTGCTCAGTGGCGCCACTTGGGTTGTCGTTCTATCAAGTTCATAGCTATAGGAAAATAAAACTATTACTCACTCACTTAAATTTGACTATACATGTGACTTAGTGTCAAAGTTAAAATTTACCGGAAAGAAACAAAGCAGGTAAACACTTTGTGCTGTAAGAATAAATGCTGTATTTAAAAAAAAATTGATTCGGAGCCTTTACACAGGTAGGAATCTCTAGGTAAATTTTCTCAGCAGTGATACCCTTGGGGAAATAATAAGATCATGTGGTAGAATGATAACAGAGTTTAGAATCAGAATAATAATGAGAGCATTTACTGTTTATAAGTGCTTATCAAAAATATTGTCAGGAGGAATTCTTAAGAGAATGAAGGAACAGAAGGCCTTGGTAGTGACCATAAGTCAGACACAGTGTTTCTCATTGTGTTTTTATAGAAAGTTTACTCCACAATTTCAGATAAGCGATGATAAAACATCATTTAGTAAAGAACTTGTTTGTCTGAAATGGCGTTTATATTTTAGATAATCTTTAGTCAAGTAATAACATATATATCTAGATAGATTTATCTTACCTTTGATTCTATTTCTTTTTCTAATTTGTTTTTAGCAGCTAAAATGTAAAACATTGAAATTTAAAACCAAAGATTCCAGAATTGATTATGGTGATAATAAAGCTCAATGGGAAGTGTTCATTTTAATTTCCAAATCATAATTTTTAGTTAATAAGACATTCTGTATTAATTAGAGATGTTAACTCATGACAAGGTTTATGATCAACATGACTATCATATTGTCCACTAAGAAATGTTAAAGAGTGCTACTTCTCACTGTCCTATAGATCGCTGTGAGAAATCAGAAAAAGCAATCAGATAAAAAATATTATTACTCCTGTTTCACTAATAAGAAGATAAAAACACCGAGTTGTTTTTTTTTTTAATCTTTCTCAGTAGATAGAATTTTGGATTTCTTGTTCAGTTGCTTTACTATGTTGTGTTAGTTTCTATAAGTTATTTAAATTACTTAATAGTAACAAGTATTGCCGTGAATGAATGTTTATGTTCCTCTTCTTCCCCCAAATTCATATGATAAAGTGAAGTGAAAGTGAAGTCGCGTCCGACTCTTTGTGACCCCCACCCAGGGATCAAACCCGGGTCTCCCTCCTAGTCTCAAATGTGATAGTATAATCATCCCTTGGTATTTGTGGGGGACTGGTTGCAAGACGCTTTGAAATAATAAACTCCATGAATGCTCAAGTTTCTTATAGAAAAGGACATAGTATTTGTACATAACCTACAGACATCCTTTCATAGACTTTAAATCATCTCTAGATTACTTATAATACTTAATACAAAGTAGATATGCTCAGAGGCTCAGTTGAGTCCAACTCTTTGCAACCCCATGGACTGTAGCCCACCAGGCTCCTCTGTCCATGGGATTTTCCAGGCAAGAATACTGGAGTGGGTTGCCATTTCCTTCCCCAGGGGATCTTCCTTACCCAGGGATTGAGCCTGGGTCTCCTACATTGCAGGTGGATTCTTTACCAAGTGATCCACCAGTGTAAATGCTATGTAACTATAATATGTAAATATGTGGCAGCATGAGGCAAATGTAAATTTTGTTTTTAGGAATTTTCTGAAAGAATTTTTTAAAAATATTTTTTCCTCTGTTTTTAGTTGGTTGAACCCGAGAATTCAGAACCTGCAGATATGGAGGGACAACTGATTTGGAGATAGGGGCCCTTGGGAGGTAATTATGTCATGAAAGTCGAGCCCTCATGATGGAATTACTGTCCTTATAAAAAGATATATGAAAGAGTTTGTCTTTTCTCTGTCTGTTTCTGCTCTATGGTGATATATCAAGAAGATACCCATCTATAAATAAGGAAGAAGGCTCTCAACAGATCCCTTCCATGCTGGTAGACTTATCTCAAACTCCCAGTCTTCAGAACTATATGAAATAAATCTTTCTGTTAGGTCACTCAGTGGAAAGCAGTTTTGTTACAGTAGCCTAACCAGAATAAGACAAGTATAAAGCCTTCAGTTACTTATTAAATGTTATCCCCTCCTTATATTTAATCTTATATTCTCTCTTCTGGCTCAGAGCTGAAGAATTCCATTGTTACTAGTCATTAAATACCTCATTATTTTCCTATATGGGCTTATAAAACCCTTTGTACCTTTATCCTTTCCTCTCATGGTTAATATCATATTTAAGCCATTTTCTCCCTCATGGTTATTGCTCAGAAAAACTCTAAAATGTGCAAGTGACAAAATAGAGAGTTGTTTTAGAATGATAAGAAGGTGTTGGTAAACAAAGTGACAAAAAATGAACAAATAATCAAATGAGTAGGCTGGCATTGTGACTTTTGGTCTCATATTTTTAGGCCTTGGCTCAGAGTGCTGTTTCGTGGGAGAATATCACTGTTTAGGTCCAAGTGTGAGAATTGAATTTCATCGAATAAAAGTATGAGAACTGTTAACATGGCATTAATATGTGCTTTTCATATTGGATGAGCTTAATCACACATTACCAAAATATAGTCTAGAAGAAGCACAGGATTATAGTCTGCATTTCTGCAACCCTCTGCAAATTCAACTGAGTTGTGGTAAGCAATATAATCTAATACATCCCCTTCAGTTATACCTTGAGCTTTTTGATGCTTCAATGCTTGATATAGCCAAAATTACTCTAGTAAAATGAACACAGTAAAAAAAGGATATTTTCAGAGAAGGTGTCTACTTTGGCCAAAGTATGTTAGGCTAGGGCTCTTCAAAGAGATGATTTTCAACAAAGTCCTAAAGGAGAAGAAAGAAACATCTACGATAACATCTGAGAGAAGTGTTCTCTCCACACAGGAACATCAAGTGAGGGAGTACAAGAAGGGGGTGCCCAAGGGATAGAAATACAGTTTCAGTGGATGAAACTCAGTGAATAAAAGGGAGAATAGAAAGAGACATAGTCATAAAGGTAGACAGGGGCCAAACCCACAGGACCTTGAAAGTCAGGGCAAGGCATGGAGTTTTAATCTAACAGTTGTGGACTCCACTGGAAAGAAATCACATGATTTCAGTCTGGAGACATTATTCTGCTGTTAAGAGATGGATACTGAGACAAGGGTAGAAACAAAGAGATTAGCAAGCCTGCTTATATGCAGTTCAGGGAAAAACTGGAAGCGGTCCTTAGTGAGAGGCTACTGGATTTTATGAATATCTTGCTGCTAATGAAGTAAAAGTTGAATATAAGTTCTTAAGAAGAATCAGGACGAATTCTCCAGTCCAGTCACAACTACTCAGGTGATGGTGATATTATTCACTATCAAGGGGAAGAGTGAAAGGAGAATATTGACTATGAACGAAGCAAGGACTGTGTCTTACAGATGCACTGGATTATTGCTGCCTTGATTCAGTTGCTGCCTGGTAAAATATTTAATTATATTATTTACCAAAACTTGTATGTGAAGTGAAAGTGAGATCAAGAATACTGGAATGGGTGGTAATTCCCTTCTCCAGGGATCTTCCCAACCCAGGGATCAAACCCAGGTCTCCTGCATTGCAGACAGATTCTTTACCATCTACATCACCAGGGAAGACCAAAACTTGCATGGTTTATGTAAAATACAAACATCCATATGCCCATTATTTGGACTGCTTGTAGCAGAGTAAATATCACATTCATAAATTAATATATATGAATATAACCTTTCCAAGACATCTCAGAACACAAAACTAACCAAAAATGGAAATATATTCCTATTTAGAAACTCCAGAGAAAGTTTAATGATTGTATAAATTAGAGACTGACTTATTGATAACTGAAAACATTGGAGGGTTAATTCTTATTTTCAAAAACAGAAAAAGTTGGACTACATCACTAAATGAAATACTGGACAGATTCTTTCAATCTGCAGAAAATAAGAAATGCAACTTGGAATATCAAGAATAAAATGATCTGATGTGTATCAAAGACCCAGACAGGAAGAAAAACAGACACACAGAAAAATGTATGACAAGCACTACAGTAGGAATTTCAGGAGTTTAGTGTAATTTTAAAGGATATATGATAGATTTTTGTCATGATGCATAATAAAAATTTAATTAGAAACAAAATTAAACCTTTAATGAATTATGATTGCAATGTTACTATTATGCAAGTTCCTGTCCTTGTAAAATGAAGAACTGTCACTCGAGTCAATATGGAAAGTTCACTGAGTAGATCAGAGAATGGAAGTAATAAATAAATACTAAAAGTGCTAAAGAAAGGAATATCATTGCATTCAATACGATGGGTATGGAAAACTGGGAATAGTTAAGAATGTCACACAAATGTACACATCCACCTTTCAAGGAGAGAACAAATACATGATGGATAAAATCTCTAGATCTATTTTCTATTTATCATGCATGCTTTGATCATCCACCAAAGAGAGAGAAAAATGAGAAAAAGAGAACAGAATTAGAACTGGCACCACCATGTGGTAGATAAAGTGAACTGAACTGAATTGAAGTGAGCTGTTTTGAATTGAACTGTATTGAATGAAAATGACTGGGGATGGAGGGGTGAGGAAAGAGGGAGAGGGGGTGGTACTGATTGTGAGTAGCTGGCTGTATAGCAGAGTGGCTGAGTAATTAGTCAAGAGCTTTATACTAAAGCCAACTGTGTGAGATTGCTGTGGAATGAGTGGAAA
Organism: Antilocapra americana; assembly: GCA_007570785.1. NCBI lineage: Eukaryota > Metazoa > Chordata > Mammalia > Artiodactyla > Antilocapridae > Antilocapra > Antilocapra americana. The sequence goes on along the minus strand of ML663566.1, from coordinate 12,567,052 downwards.
AATAAAATGAAGGTTTACTTCTAACAGGAACTGGAGTCAAATATTAATGTTAGAATTGAAGAAAAAAAGCTATTTAGAGAAAAGAAAATGAATTTGCTGTAAATAGATGCCAATAAAAAAAAAGAAAATGAAGACAGAAACATAGGAATGAAAAATGCTGCAATAGAAATCTATTGAAAGACACACACACACACACAGAATTATTTTGGCTGTGCCACTTGGCTTTTAGGATCTCACTTCCCTGACCAGGGACTGAACTTGGGTCCAGGGCAGTGAAAATACCAATTCCTAGCCACAGGAATGCCAAGGAACTGATTTTATTGTTTTCTAATTCTGGGATATTAGCAAATTCAACTTCAAAGTGCTCTTCCTTCTTCTCAGTTGAATTCAACGTACAGATCCTCGCCCCCAATCAGATGAGCCACTAAGGAAGGACTCACACATTGATGGCTCTTGAGAAACAACAGCGATCTCTGGATGGTAAGCTGAGGTTGATAACACCCTCTGTCCATTCCTCACAGCTGCACACTACCTCCCCAAACGGGGACAAGTATAAACTATGCAATGGGACATTTAGCTCTTCCATGGGTGTGAACCAGGAACAAAGCACAGATAGCTCTAGAGGTCCCTTCTTAATAAGAATCACTGACAAGTAACAAGGTCCCTATACTGGGGGACAGGGAACTACAGGCAATATCCTGAGACAAATCATAATAGAAAGGAATATGAAAAAGAATATATGTATGCATACACACACACACACACACACATATATATATATGTACACACACAGGCTTTGGGCTTCCCAGGTGGGGCAAGTAGTAGTAAAGAACCCACTTGCCAATGCAGGAGATATAAGAGACCTGGGTTCCATCCCTGGGTTAGGAATATCCTCTGGAGGAGGGCATGGCAATCCACTCCAGTATTCTTGCGTGGAGAATCCCCATGGACAGAGGAGCCTGGTGGGCTGCAGTCCATAGGGTCACAAAGAGACACTACTGGAGCGACCTGGCGCACACACACATGCCTATATATACACATATAAGTATGTATAACTGAGTCACTTTGCTGTACAGAAGAGATAAACACAACATTGTAAATAAACTATACTTCAATAAAATTTACAAAAAAAAAGAATATTATTAGATAGAATCTTCATTCTAAAACCACTATAGCATAATATACTATGTTCATCAAGTAAGCCCTTCTGCCTTACCAGAATGACTCCCTGAAATGAGTATTTGTTCTTAAGCTTTTTAAAACACCGTATTTTATGATGATTAGCTCTCTCTGCCTCAGGGTTCTGTGTAACTTGTCTGGACTTCTAATCAAGAAGTCCTCTGCAGTCCTACGCTGGACCAGCTTCTGCCAATCTGAGGGAACTGAGGGCGGCCCCTTGTTCCAACTCTGCTTTCAGTGACTTTCAACTGGTGACGGGCAATCAGCTGTGGTAGTATTTATATCTCAGAAATCATGGAAAGTCACAAATCAGAAGCTCCCTGCAGCCCCAGAGCTCAATCCATAAACATGTACCACGGCACCACTGTCAAATGAATCCGAGGGCAATGAAGCCAGTGACAAGAAAGTACCACACAAAGAGTATGTCTCTCCTTCTACTTTGTACTCTCCTTGTTACTTACGGTGTGTCATGGTCATTGGCATAGTATTAGAGAAATACAGACCTAACTGCCAGTTTCATCTTTTAACATCTCTGCTACCTTAAAAGTTGCTCAGTCGTGTCTGACTCTTTGTGACCCCACAGATTGTGCAGTCCATGGGATTCTCCAGGCCAGAATATTTGAGTGGGTAGCCCATTCCCTTCTCCAGGGGATCTCCCCAACCCAGGGATCGAATCCAGGTCTCCCACACTGCAGGCAGATTCTTTACCAGCTGAGCCACCAGGAAAGCCCAAGAATCCTGGAGTGGGTAGCCTATCCCTTCTCCAGCCAATCTTCCTGACCCAGGAATCAAACCAGGGTCTTCTGCATTGCAGGTGGATTCTTTACCAGCTGAGCTAGTAGGGAAGCCTTTGGGCACATTAAATAACTTATTTTTTTAATTATTTATTTTAATTGGAGGCTAATTACTTTACAATATTCTAGTAGTTTTTGCCATACATTGACATGACTCAGCCATGGGTGTACATGTGTCCCCCATCCTAAACCTGTCTCCCACCTCCCCTCCCATCCCATACCTCAGGGTTGTCCCAGTGTACTGGCTTTAGGTGCCCTGTTTCATGCATCGAATTTAGACTGGTGATCTATTTCACATACAGTAATATACATGTTTCAATGCTATTCTCTCAAATCATCCCACCCTCAACTTCTCCCACAGAGCCCAAAAGTCTGTTCTTTATATCTGTGTCTCTTTTGCTGTCTCACATTTGGGTCATTGTTACCGTCTTTCTAAATTCCATATATATACATTATTATACTGTATTGGTGTTTTTCTGACTTACTTCACTGTGTATAATAGGCTCCAGTTTCAGCCACCTCATTAGCACTGATTCAAATGCATTCTTTTTAATAGCTGAGTAATATTCCATTATGTGTATGCTGCTGCTGCTGCTAAGTCGCTTCAGTCATGTCCAACTCTGTGTGACCCCATAGATGGCAGCCCACCAGGCTCCACCATCCCTGGGATTCTCCAGGCAAGAACACTGGAGTGGGTTGCCATTTCCTTCTCCAATGCATGAAAGTGAAGGTGAAGTTGCTCAGTCGTGTCAGACTCTCAGCGACCCCAAGGACTGAAGCCTACCAGGCTCCTCCATCCATGGGATTTTCCAGGCAAGAGTACTGGAGTGGGGTGCCGTTGCCTTCTCCTTTCACAATATGGGGACTTGTTTATTCAAATCCATCAAAGGGTGAAGAGAAATCGGCTAGCAAGACTCAGTCTTACATAAAAATGCTTTGATCATGGAAGGGATATTGAACTACCTTTTCCATTTTCTTTTATTCAGAAGCAAGTCAAGGGTCCTTCCAACACTCAGAGGGAGAAATGATGTGAATGAGTATTACGAGGTGGGAAATCCAGAGAGGCCACATTAGAGTCTGTTTTTGGCAGTCTGACCCTTTGCCCGCTATGAGTCATGTCCCTCCTGTATTCAAAATACATTTACCTCATCCTAAGTGTCCCAGTGAAGTCATGTTACTAGAGCATCAGTCCCCAAGATATACTACCAGCAAAGTCTAAAATCTTATCACATAAATAAGATCCAAGTGCTGATTATGATACTGCAAGTAACTATTTAAGTGGCTCCTGGGTGGGCTTGCCAGGTGGCACTAGTGGTAAAGAACCCACCTGCCAATGCAGGTTAGACATAAGAGATGTGGGTCTGAAGCCTGGGTTGGGAAGATCCCCTGGAGGAGGGCAAAGCAACCCCTCCAGTATTTTTGCCTGGAGAATCCCATGGACAGAGGAGCCTGGTGGGCTGCAGTCCACGGGGTCACATAGAATTGAACACGAATAAAACAACTTGGCATACACACACGGGTATATCCAAGGATTTATCAAACTAAAGTGACAAATTATCAGTCTACCACACTCCCAATATACAACGGTGGCAGAGGAACAGGTTATCAGCTATTGACAAAACCCTTCCAAAAAGGGAAATGGAGGGCAAAAGGGAGTCACTGATCCACAGCAGATTTGAAATCCAGCCAAATGAACGATGAGGCTCCTTGATTAGATTTAAGGCCCAGGAATAACTTCCTTAAAAAGGAAACCCACTTTCTCCTCCTGTTTTTTGTTTTGCATGTAGCTTAATACAACTCCCCTTTCTGGGTTCTTGACTGCATTCTGGGCTTTTGGTCCTACCCTCTGGACAGTCTTTCCTTTTTTAGGAAAGGCAGCAGGTGTTGGCAGTTGATCAGTTTTATAAGTCCGTTTCTTTCAGTAGAAACCTAGGGGCCTGATGGCCTCCAAACATTTTGTACTGTCTCTGCCCCATTCAATTCAAACTGGTAGTGTTTCTACTGAAATAATTTTCTCAAGAACCTCGTAGATTTCTCAAATTTCATGCAGAGTCATGCCATTACACCAAAATATCATATCCACAGATTTTTTGAGATACCTTCTCTACCTTCTGCTGAGATGGCTGAGGAGCTACCTTGAGCATCCTCAGGGTCCTGTGGCTTGATAAAGAGCATCTGTGAAGCACACCCTTAATCTCCGAAAGAGCCATTTGTAAGACTGAACACCCTGAACTTTTCATTTTTCTGAGGTCTTTAGCAAAGTTTTACAGTCACATCTTTGACATTTCCTCTAGAGCATGCTATCCTGACAATTTGTCTCCTGTTTTCTGTCTTTTCCCATCTGGAGTAATTGAGAATTTTCAAAATTATTAATTCATAGCTTCTTTTAAAATTCTTTGTTCAATTAATTATCATTTCATATTTTACTGTACACAAAAAGAAAAAAAAGATGGTATCGTCAACATTTTCCTTGGAAATCTCCAAGATATATTACTAAGTTCACTACTTTTTTCCAACCATACTTGATTCTTCTACATTTCTTTGTGCTGGAAAAATCCAAAGTATCCATTATGCCATTTTGTTTGTCAAATAATTAAAATACACTTTGACTCAGATGCTTAAAAAATAACCTCTAGGCCATCTATTATCACCCACTACATTTTTTCCCTTTCTTCATATTTATTTTATTTTAGAAAATTAAGCTGTTGGTACCATTCACAGAATAGAACCGAGCAAAAGCTATTTTTCTGTTTTAGCAAAATATTCTAGTTTTTATATTGACATAATATAAACAAAATTAACATAATATTGTATAAGTTCAAGATGTACAATGTGTTGATTTGATCCTGTTTATATATTGCAGTATGCAATATATTACCCTCAAGCTAAAATCTCTATCTTGTCACATAAATATCAATTATGATTTGAGGGAACAACTAAGATATAGACTTTCAGCAACTTTGGAGTTTATAATAGTCAAGTTGTCTGTAGTTATTATGTTGTGCATTAGATCTATAGGACTTAATTGTCTACGAATTGCAAGTTTTTACCCTTAAACAAAATCTTTCCTTATTCTCTCTATACCCCAGCCTCTACTTGATTTTTATGAGTTTGGCTTTTTTAGATTCTACATATAATATCATGCACTATTTGAAGTTACAGAATTTTTATATTTCTTTTTCCACCTCTAAAACTTGTACTAAGAATGTCCCCTGGTGGTTAAGAAAGCATAAATAATAAGATCTCTATCACCAGGCTTAGCTCAAATCTAAGCTTTAAAATTTGTTTGTTGTTAAAGAATGCATGTTTGCCTCAGTGGATTTGCTTTTTATGCTACATATAGAAAAATACAAATATTTTACTTAAAAATTCTCATAAATGACTGAAAATTTTTCATTATAGGAAATCTTTAAGAAAAACAATGTGTTCTTTTAAACTTTCCAAATGTCGACGGCTTATTCTGTGGTGTGTGTGTGCATGTGTGTGTGTCTTTGCGTGTGTGTTTGCATACATGTTGTGAATACTTGCACATGGGCCCATTTACAATTCTACCTCATGGGAAACCTACAGTGTTTCTCCACCCCTTGTGAATTTGGCACAAGTATCCTGGGAGTTCATATCTGTGACATTTTACTACTCTCCTTCACCCTTGGATTCTTCTCTGTCCCAAACTAAAAGGCGCTTGGATCACAGTCTGCACTTATATTGTTGATTTAGTTCACACAGACAGGATAACACGCACACACAATAATTATTTTTCATATTTCTCATTGCAATGGATTACAACTAAAGGGATGTTAACATGCTTTAGTAATCACTGAGTAATTCTCAATTTTACCAAGCATTCAAAATATGGCTAATTTCCCTTATCTTTATAATATCACACCCCATCCCAACCCCTTCCCTACAAGTCAACAGGTAAAACTTCTAGACACCATTCTAATTCTCTGTACTGAATAAAAATAAAATCTTCATATTAATAGTTCTCTAAAATGTGTACATGCTTTTCACATTGGATTATCTACTACTCCCATGTTACTGTGTCCTGGTTATTGGCACTGAGGATACAAGTAGTAATAACTATCAGAAAAGATTGAGTGTGTTGCTAGTGAAATAAATGCAATAAAATGCTTAGGTGAGTGCTTGACATAAACAGGTGCTGCCGAGTATTGGCAGTTATTACTCTTAGCTGAATCCTCACTGAATCCTTAATTCCTGTCCTTTCCTCTAGGCCAGATGAATTTCATTCCTGTTGCCAAGAGTGGGTTAGCTTAGCAGAAGTGTGCTATTTGCTGGGGAACACAGAGAATAGAAAAACACATTCAAGACAAATTACCCCTAAATCCAAACACAGGCATTTAGGCTGGATTATTTTTAATAGACAGTCACACACAGCCTTATTTCTGTTCACCAACATGGCACAAAGGGAACATCTGGTTTTTGAAAAAGATCACTTTCCTCTGTCACTGATGATTCTGGTTTATTAGAATTCATTTCAGTTACAAATAAGCTGAATATTATTTAACACAATATGCTGTGACTTTGGGGATCATTGAAATTAGAATGAGTTAAATATGATATCAAGCCCTCAAATATTAAAAAACAGGAAGAATACTGTTTTTACATGGCGATGCTTTATGATCTATCTACTGCACAATTCAGAAGCAGAATGTTTTAAGAGAAGGAAAGAGTGCCCTCTAGTGTTTTACTTGAAGATGAACAGTTAGACTAACAGCTCATTTCACTTGTGTTTATGGTTACTAGGTTCTCAACAGAAAATTATTTTACAGAGTATAGACTGAAACACAAATAAAGTAAGAAGGCTATTAGGATAAGAGATTAGGCCACGTGAAGCTATTTATGATTCATTTCTCTAAACTTTAAGCCTTGAAAAAGGTTGGGTCAAAGTTTGGACTCAGTTATGGTGATTGCCTCTTCTGTTATCTAACAAAACACAACCCCAGTATTTGTAAGGTCTGCCTCAAGCATGGAATTGCTACATATTTATAAACAGTATCACAGACGCCAATGTAAAAAATTATGCAGATGTAAACATTTTATTGCAAAGCAGTTTATTGTATACTAAATTTCCCTCAAACTATTTAATTCCATATTCTTCAGCGAAAATTTTACCCTTATTGGATCATAATATAAATTGCTTTTGAAAACATCTTTTAAAAGATTTTACTAAATATGGTCAGCATTTTTATATCTGTTTTATTAAAATGATGATTAATGTACTGTCTTGTCAATTTTCCAACTAATTCGAATGTATTTCTCGAAAGTTTATTCAAGATGAATTTAGAGAAGAGATGCAAAGAAATGACCTCCCGTGTGCCTTTCATAGCACTGGGGCTGAGGGGCCTGTTTACATAAAATGATGCAGAAAAATGCAAATCATTGGCTACATGAGTCTTTAGCCCGACGTGATCTATTATTGGCTGAATCACACCTCCCACTCCCCGAACCCATATCCTGAATCCCTGGTACCTCAGGATGTGACTGTATTAGGAATCAGGGTCTTTAAAGAAGTAATTAAGGTGAAATGAAATCCTTGGGGTGGGACTTAATTCAATATGACTGGTGTCCTAAAAAGAGGAGGAAATTAAGATAGAGACACACATGGAGGGAAAGTCATGTGAAGATAGCAGAAGAAGTTCACCAACAAGTCCAGGAGGGAGACCTCAAGATTAACCAACCCTGCTGATATCTTGATCTCAGGCTTCTAGCCTCCAGGTCTGGGCAGAAGTAAGTAAGTTAAGCAACCCAAACTGTGGTACTTTGTTATAGCATCTCCAGCAAACTAACCCCCCGAACGTGTTTTTTATTTTATTTTTTCTTGTATAATTTAGAGATTTGAAATTCATTTTTTTGGGGGGGGTCAGAAAACAGTACTTGCACATCCGTTTTGAACTCAAGTAAATGAAATTTAAACATAAATGGTGATAAATAGTATAAACCTACCCATGTTGCTGTTGGTTAGTTGCTAAGTCATGTCCAACTCTTTTGCAGCCTCATGGACCATAGCCTGCCAGGTTTCTCTGTCCATGGAACTTCCCAGGCAAAAATAACTGGAGTGGGTTGTCATTTCCTTCTCCAGGCAATCTTCCTGACTCTGCATCTCCTGCACTGGCAGGTGGGTTCTTTATCACTGAGCCATCAGGGAAGCCCAAACTTGCTATCACAAGTGATAAATAAATATTAGCAATGGTTGTTGTTAGCTGGGCCCATGGTTATGGTCTACATGGTAGCATCCTCACTATATTCTTCTTCTTTTGCTGAGGCCAAACACCCTGCCCGCTTCGGGTCAACAAAACAATGGTCCACCTGGCACTAGAGGACCCAGGGGTGAGGATGCTTGCCTTGTAAGCTGTAACCATCTACAGCTACCTGTAGTACTCACAGTAGAGCCCATTGTGCAGATGTTAGAACCCACATCTCACCTGAACTTGTATTTATGGTCACGGTGCCAGGGGAACCAGGGAGAACTAAACCAAACCAGCCAACATCATGTTCTCCAGTCATTTAACATTAAAAAATAACTTTCTGATTAAATTGATCATAATTTGTAGACTCTTTCAGTTTTGACTGTAAAACACTGGGATGTCTCAAATAAATTGAGATATGTAATCAACTTTCCCAAGTTAATATTTTAAAATATATTGTGTTATACTATATACAAAGCAAGATAGAAGGGCATAATATTCATTTCTTCATTCTTCTGTTTATTTGTTATTTTCTCAGTAAGAATTATTGAGCACCTATTTTTTGCTTCATATTAGAACACCAATATGGATAAAAGCTTTTATTTGATCAGTCTTAGACAGAAGAAAAAGAACTAGTACCTGGCTAGGTAACTCTTTCCTGTAAAGTGTGTGATGTTTTTTCCTGTCTGTATTTGTGTGTATGCTTATATATCCTAGGTTTACTGTAACCATAATGACCTGACACATGTGAAATACTTAAAAGAGTATCTGGCAGAAATTCAGCTCTCAATAAATGGGAAAGTGACATAATCTATATAAACCTCAGTTTCTTCAACTGTAAAATGAGACAAAAAAAAAAATCCCCCTCATAGAGACAGACAGAATAGTTAATATTAACCCAAATAAATGCATTTTATAGTCTAAGTACATAATGACTTGCAAAAATTATGTTAACATTAACAGATTTTTCATTTTATTTTCTATGCTAGTGATAAATTCTGAAACTCAATTACTTTGAACATAAGTATCACTGATTTCTCAAACATTTGTATTCTCCTGTATGATAAGATCAGTATCAATACTCCAAAAATAAAGGAAATTTTGAAAAGATGTTCACTAGTGGTATTATGGGGCTTCCCTAGTAGCTAAGATGGTAAAGAATTTGCCTGCAATTTAGGAGACCTGGGTTCAATCCCTGGGTTGGAAAGATCCCCTGGAGAAGGGAATGGCAACTCATTCCAGTATTCTTGACCAGAGAATTCCATGGACAGAGCAGCCCTACAGTCCATAGGGTTGTAAAGAGTCCGACACAACTGAGTGACTAACACACACACACACACACACACAGAGGTAATATGCTATTTTTGATTGGAAAGTTTTTTTCCTCTTTCTTGAGGTCACCAGTTTAAACATTCACTTGACAGGTTTATTACTTTATTTTTTATGTCCTTATTAAATACTACATGGTCTTGATTGGTCTAGTATTACTAGCCTTACTGTAAATAAGTCATTGAGCCAAGTAATATGGGTCCCAAACTTTATTATTTAAAAAAAAATACATTTAGTCTGTTCTGGGTTCCCTGGAATTTTTTTTTGTATGTGTGACCAAATACTTCTTAAAAACAACTTTTAAAATTATCTCATTAGGAGATTTGCTTATGGTTGTTGTGAATTTCAGATGAGAACTGGGTCCCAAGAGCAAATCAACAATATTCAGCTCATGGATCTGATTAGTTTATTTTCCAAATTCCAACTTGAAGTGAGAAAGAAAACACTAGCGACTAGCGGGGAAAGCTAACAGCACGACTTTCATTAGCTAACATATTTATCTCTAGCTTCCCTGGTGGCTCAGACGGTAAAGTGTCTGCCTACAGTGAGGGAGACCCGGTTTCAATCCCTGGGTTGGGAAGATCTCCTGGAGAAGGAAATGGCGACCCACTCCAGTACTCTTGCCTGAAGAATCCTATGGACGGAGGAACCTGGTAGGCTACAGTCCATGGGGTCGCAGAGTCTGACACGACTGAGTGACTTCACTTTCACTTTCTCTCTGGAAACTTGTTTTGAGAATTTTGTTCCTGCCTCTGGGACTGAAACAGAGAACTGGTTTACTGGAAGAACTGCAGTGACCCAGGAGCACTGATTTAGGAGCACTGATTTAGGAGCACTGAGTACACAGCTGCTGCATAATTAACAGCACCAATTGCCCTACTTATTTAACTTCCCATGAATATAACAAAAATAGAACATATGCTCTAATAAAATCCTTGATTTGTGAATTTTTACATTAATTTGTACGATATTAATCACTTTGCAATATTATAATAATGTAAATGGCTTCTTTGTAACAATGAAGGTACATAAAATTAGAAATATCTTGCCAAATTCAACACATATGATAACTATACTTAGGAATGTTAATTTTTAAATGAAAGATCATTTTTTATACATCTGTATCTGATTGACAATGTTCTGTTTTCCCATGTTTTAATTGATGGATATTTAGTACTGATTTCTCTACAAACCTCTACATAATTATAAGCTATCCAAAAGTGGCAGATAATCACTGAAATGTTGAAATATTTTAAGAAAATTAACATGGTCCTTGTAGAACTAAAAAAACGCCACAAAACATTAAGAAATTAACACAGTCCCAAATCCAACATATATTAAAGTATGTTCTACAATCCAAATCATGAAGTATTTTAAAAAAGTGATACAAATGATTAATTAATTTTCATGGTAGATATGTAATAAAACTTATTTAGGATATTTCTGAATGTTTAGATAGCTTCAAAGCTGACTGAATGTTTCTTTGCAATGTTGAGTATTATCTTAGTGTGCAATCCTGATACAAGAATTGCGAAGTCAAACATTTTATAAAGTCTTTTATGCATTGCCCAATTATCTCCCAGAAGGTTTTAGCAGTTTACTCTTTTCTCAGGCACTATAAGTAGCACCTTTTTTTCCAAGGTGAGTGGTCTAATTTTTTCTAGTCTTTGAAACTGAATGTGAGATTAACTTCCTATTCCTGCATATCCAGTTGTGTGCTGCTCCTTCTTAATATCCATGCTAAATTCAAAGTATAGCATATTTTTAGGTATACAAAAGTTAGTCAAATATCTACTTTTGAAGGTTTACTTTTTAGGTATCTGTTTTCTTAGAATAGCCAAAAGTCAATTGTAACTGAAACTGGTGACACTAGAAGACAAGTGAGTTTTAAATGCAATTTATAAGTGAAATTGAAACCATTTCTCAAAGAGGAATTGTATAGGTTCTGTATAGGTTCTGCTTAGAAAGAGAAGCTAAATATATTATGTGTTTACCAAGAAGGCCAGCATGTCATTTCACAATGTTATAACAATTGTTTTCTTTGCATATTTGATTTATATCTATTATTTCTTATGTTCTATTCAACCTCTTATTTTATTCTCTTTTATTTTTTAAAATTTAATTTTAATGCTTTATGCCACTAGTTCAGGATAATGCACAGTATTTCCAATTGAATATTTATCTTAGCAATTACAGTACAGACTTATGGAAAAAATTCTAAAATTAATCAATATCTTCAAAATAGTACAAGGATTTTTATGACTGAATTCATGTAACTTTTTCTGACACATGTTAGAGTTGCTTTGTATTTTAATTGTTTTTGTTTTCAATTCATATATGATATATAGTTGTACTTTACCATCAAAATTTCTTTTGATTTATAAACACAGCTACCATTTACATTTTCTATATGTTGACTTAGAGCAGAAATTTTTAGGGCTTAAACCCGAGAGGCAGCATCTCAAGTAGCCCTGAGAGAACTGCTCTGAGGAGGTGAGTGAAGGAGCTGGGTTTCACAGCAAAAGGCAAGTAGTCTGAACATCAAAAAAATTAGTTAATTAAGGAAAATCACAAAATTCAAGATAAGGAATTTGGCATTTTTCTATTTATGGGAAGATGCAAGAATCTAGGCTCACTGGAATCATACCTTTCATATGCATCTCAGCTATCCTGGGCCAATATCCTGTGTTTTTCACATCCTGAGCTCTCTTGGAGCGCACCAAGGGGAGAGGCTGTGGACTGATGGCTTGCTAGACCCCAGGGATTCTTTCCCTTCCTGAGTAACCTTAGGGCTCACCAGCTCACTCTGGTGGGCTGTAATCACTGATGCCTATGACATCCTTATTTATGAATATGACTGGAAATAGTCCATTTCTCATATGTAATAGGAATCTATTATATTTCAAATCTTCCATGTAAAAACCACTTCTCCGCTGTCTGAATTAGTATCCCTTAGAATTTTTACTTTTTAGGAAATCATGGTGTCCATACTTTGCAGCTTACCTAAATTTTTAAAGAATTTTGTTCCCATTCTTGAGAGATCTTTTACTTGTCAAGAATTACACTTGGACAATCCATTGAACTTTGGCATTCCATCATCTGACATCCTCTGTGGTCATGAGATAAATTGTTCATTTAACTGACGTTCCCTTTATAGTACTATTTTATCTTACTATCTTTCAAATTTTCTCTTTGTATCAATGTCCTACATTTTCTGTATAATATTTCTAATGTATCTAATATTAGATGCATGTTTCTCCTATTTATCTGAATTATAAATCATTGAGATTTAAAAATCTATGGAGTGGTATATCTCTCAGAAATATCTAGTGGGCTCCTCAGGATCTCTTGCCTTCTTCCATCCCTGGGGTCTTTAGTAATTTTTAACCTCAGTAACTGATGTATATTTTATCTCTATGTGGTCTCCAGCGACATTTGTGAGCTCCATTATATTTTGCTTTCCCGTGTCATGCCTTCTGCTGCCTGTCCCATACAGTTCCATGGTGCTATGGAATGTCTTTGATTCAGTTAATTCTCCAAGGGGGTAAGTTTTGGCTAGAGAGATACAGGAAAGAATAGACTCAGATTTATATGGAAGAATGACAGTTGCTAATTGATCCACCTTAGGCAACAGTCACTTAGAATAAGAATTAAATGACTCATTTAACAGTCTAATGATAATATCGACACTGTTGATTGTTGGAGGAAAAACTGGTGACGACCCATGTCATAACATGTCAATAAAAATCACTGAGGCTTTAACCTCTGCTTAACGGGGAGGCGGGGCAAGTCGGAACTTAAGTACGGAGAGAGGCAGCGGTTGTTGCGAGTGGTTCATGTGAGCACAGTGATGATTATAAAGACTGCCGAAAGAACTGGCTCCGCAAACAACACTGAAGTTTTTGCAAAAAGAAATGGTAGACTCAGATAAGCCCACAGGCAAGTCATTGCATACTGTGAGAAATCAGTAGGTCTTGTCTTCACTTTTAAGCAGACTCTAATATCTGGTAGTCACAGAGAAGACTACTGAAAACCTGACCTAAAATCTGATAGGGCTGCACAGGAGCCTAATATTATTAGCTGGTTTCAAGGATTCTATTGCTGGTATGTGTACTAAATTGCTTCAGTTGGGAATGACTCTTCGCAGCCCTGTGGACTGTAGCCCGCCAGGCTTCTCTATCCATGGGATTCTCCAGGCCAGAATACTGGAGTGGGTTGCCATTTTCTCCTCCAGGGGATCTTCCTGACCTAGGGATTGAACGAACCCACATCTTTTATGTCTCCTGCATTGGCAGGAGGGTTCTTTACCACTACTGCCTACCTGGGAAGCCCTTATTACTGGTGGTGGTGGTGATTTAGTGCTAAGTCATGCCCAACTTTTGTGAGCCCATGAGATGTAGCCCACCAGGCTCCTCTCTATGGGATTTCCCAGGCAAGAATACTAGAGTGAGGTTGTCATTTCCTTCTCCATTACTTGTATAGATAGTAAATAATTTAAAAAATCATATCCTGGGGTCAATTGCAGAGATTAATGTCACTATCAAAGATTTAAAGAACACATGGGACCTCCCTTTAAAAAACAGATGGATTTTGGCGGTTCACAATGGACTGCCATGACCTTAACTTGACTTGTTGGATGTTGTATCTTTACTGGAACAAATCTACAGAGCTGTTCTCGTTTGATATGCTGATGTTATCAATCTAGCACAAGCATTCTCTTCAATCTCCATCAACAGGTATGTTTAAATCCAGCTCACTTTTATATGATAGCATATGACAGTATATAGGGCAAAGTTTATTATCTTGCTCTTGGTTGTAAATTAGTCTGTTAAACACATCATTGTCTTCATTTCACACTGTAACTGTCCACTATATTGATGGTATTTTATCACTTGGTTTTGGCTAGAAGTGACAAGTTTCTTTGGAAACTGTTTAGAATAGGAGATGAAAACCAGTGAGGTGTCAGAGTCTGTCACAACAGTGAAGAGTTGTGGAGTCCAGTGGTCTGGAGTTTGCCCTCTGCATTTAAGGACAAGGTGATGGGCTTCACGGTTACTATCTCTAAGAAAGAGGCAGAGTGCATGTTGGGCCACGCTGGATGGTGGAGGCAGCATGTACTATACCTGTGTGTGCGCTAATCCCCTTATTTCATTTCACAAAACTACTGATTTCAAGAGGGGCTGAGAATGAGAGGCAGATCAAATACACAGAGGCTGAGGAACAGGTTGAGCTGCCATTGTGGATCACAAGCCAGGACATGTAACGGTAGTAGAGCTGCCTGTAGTTCATAAGGTGCTGTATGGAATCTCTGGAAAACTACAAAAAAAGAATTTAACAGAGGACCTTTGGGGATATGGAGCAAGGCCATTTATTTCATAATAGAAAATGCTCAGCGTGTAAAAGAGTTCCTGTCATGTTACCAGTCCCTAGTAGTTTTGTCTGACCATGAAAAAAAATATTATGAAAGTGAAAGTCATTGAGTTGTGTCCGGCTCTTTGGGCCCCCGTTGGACTATACAGTCCATGGAATTCCCTAGGCTAGAATACTGGAGTGGTTAGCCTTTCCCTTCTCCAGGGGATCTGCCCAAACCAGGGATCAAACCCAGGTTTCCCGCATTGCAGGCAGATTCTTTACCAGCTGAGCCACAAGGGAAGCTCCTGTCTGACCATAGGACATGGTTATAACTGATATCTTTGCCTCATGAGATTTCCTTCACAAAAATGACTGTTTATAGATGTATTATGTCATAAGTTTCAGCTAGTCCAACAGCACTCCATTGTAAAATAAAAATGTTACATTCAAAATTAGACCCAAGCATGCAAAAAAGACACAAGTAAACAATGAACTGGAAGCCTATGCCTCAACTCAGAACTAAGGACTCACAGAGTGGTCCCTAAAGTTAATTCAAAGTGGAGAAAAGACCTCACTCAGGCCAAGATCAGAGATGAGCTGTTATGACACATGGGCATTAACCAGAAATAGGCTGTCCACTCAGGCTGCTTAAAGACCCCCAATGAAGGGAAATCCTCCATGTAGAAGGATGTATGAAATAATTGCTTTTCTTAGTATTCTTTAGAGAGAATTTCAAGTTTATTCTTACCACTGTTACATGTTTGAGGTCCCCAAGTTATATGAGATCATTTTCTAATAAGATGTTCAACTTGGATGTGTGTGCTCAGTTGTGTCTGAGTCTTTGCAACCCCATGGACTATAGCCCACCAGGCTCCTCTGTTCATGGAACTGTCTAGGCAAGAATACTGAATGGGTTGCTATTTCCTTCTCCAGGTGATCTCTGTGACCGAGGGATTGAACGGGCATTTCCCACAATGGCAAGCAGATTCTTTACCACTGAGCCACCTGGGAAGGCCCATTCAACTTGGTCAAACCTGAAATTCACTTTTTCTTGTTTTAGAAAATATTCCTCAAACAGTGGCTGAAGGACTGAATTTCATTTGGAGGGGTTCCAGATTTCACTAGTTCCCGAGCCTAATAATTCTTTTTTCCTTTCTTACCAGCTCATCAGTTCCTTTGTAAAGATGATTTCAACTATTTAAGCAATATTTTTGTTTGTAAATGAATACTGATTTTGTTTCCCAGTCCATAATATTACTGGAAATAGCTGAAATACCAACTCATCAATGACCAGTTGGAGCCACTCAGGAGTCTATATACAGAGAGGGTATACATACAGTCTGTATAAAAGTCTATGTATAAAGGGTACCAGAATCACACTGAGATGAGACTCTTGTCAAGTTTTTAATCTTCAAAACACATCCCATGAAAAAGAGAAACTAGTCAAGTGAGTAAGAAAAGTGGTGTCTTAAGACAAGATTAAACAGTTGGTTAGACTGGTGGATATTCACAGGAGGAGAACTAAAAAGAAAAGATGGTGGGTTAAAGAGTGGTTTAGAAATATTGTTCTACAGGCTGCTTATACAAGGTTCAGCCTTCTCAGAGGAGTCTACCTACGTCACACATCTCTAGTAATTTGCATGTAAATTACTCACAGAGCATGTAATTTATAAAAAGCAGAGAATGAGCTCATAAGATTGATTTTCTCCTTCACTATTTAGGTTTTAGCCATTAAAATATGTCTGTATTTATTCTCTCCTTCATCTGCCTACCAGTAACTAAAATGTTTCTCATAAAGCAGTCAGATCCCAAGATTCTTACTTCTCCCCTGGGAAATAACACTGTATTTATCCAAGTGTGTACACTGGTTATTGACTTGATATGATTTATTGCTCTAGGAGACTGTGAGTTTCTTAGCTACTAGGGAAGCCCCATATTACCACTAGTGAACATCTTTTCAAAATTTCCTTTATTTTTGGAGTATTGATACTGATCTTATCATACAGGAGAATACAAATGTTTGAGAAATCAGTGATACTTATGTTCAAAGTAATATTGTATTTCTATTTATCTTTTTTGAACCAGCTTCTAGAATACAGTGGGTTCCTAGTAAATGCTTATTTCATTTAATAAATTAGCAATCCTCTTCCTCAAAAGTGTTTTCTGTCTTAACTGTCTTAAAATGCCTCAATTTACCTTTCCTTTACATAAATGTGAAGGTTTACAATTCAAATGCACATATACTATTTTGAAGGAATAACATATTCAGTCATATCCCTCAAGGGGGAAAAAAAAGCTAAACTATATCCTAAAATAAGCTTTTCAACAATTTTGTTACTGCATGAGAAACAGAGTATCAATGAGTTTTACACAGAGAAAGGGTAGCGATTATGAGGTATAATGATTTCTGACACTACCCAAAATGAGGCCAAGTTTTACAGACTAAGAGTACGAGTGGCAGACTGTCCTTATTTTAGATAACTGTCAAAAGTTTGAAAATATTCAGGCTAACCTCACTTCTAAGTAGTTGTTTACAGACTTGCAGGTTCCATTACCCTCCTTAGATCTGATGAATTTTGAGAATGACTCATAGAATCAAGAAAAGCAATCTACTTACAATTATAGTTTCACAAAGCAAAAGATATAAATCAGAGCCAGCCAAAGGGAGAGACACATAAGGTGAGGTATTGGAGGGTCCCGAGTGCAAAGCATTGCTTTTCTCCTGAGACATGCTACCTGATTTGCGCACTGAAAGATGACTATATGCAAAGGACTGCCAGTCAGGAAAACTGCTGTCCAGAGTTTCTGCTGCTGTTCAGTCCAAATCTTTGTGACACCACGGACTGCAGCATGCTAGGCTTCCCTGTCCCTGCACTATTTCCCAGAGCTTGCTCAAACTCATGTCCATTGAGTCAGTGATGCCATCCAAGCATCTCGTCCTTTGCACCTCCTTCTCCCCTTGCCCTCAATCTTTCCCAGCATCAGGATTTTTTCCCAATCAGTTGGCTAAAATATTTTGACCAGAGTTTTTACTGGGAGTCATCATCTGCTGTCCATGAACTTTAGCCTCTATCCCTTCTTAAAGGTTTGAACTAACAGCTTTAGTTTCTAGTTCCTCTGGCGGTTGGAACTAATATGGTTACAAAGCCCCATCATAAATCACATCACTAGACTGTTCAGTAGCTAAAACCCCTGGCAAACAGATACTTCTATCAGGCAGAACACTTTCGAGCTTCAGATATCCCCTTCCATTAGTCAAATGAAAGGCCAGGCCACTCTGCATGAAGTTAATTCTCCACTATACTAGAGCATTTATGATATAGGATACCACTTGGAAGAATGCCTGTAGTAGGTGTTAGAACTGTAGATAGGTGGCCAGGAACAGAAATTTTCAAAGGAAACAGATAGTAATGGGCATCTAGGCAAAAGTCAGTGACTGTGGATTTTCATTTGCAATCAAACTTCTCCAAGTCTCTTGATTATATTTTCCCTAATTACCTTTGTCTCATTTGACTAGTTGTCATCCATATTTGTAAAGGACACTTATCAAGGAAGCCTGAGTATAACAGCCTTCATTAGAGACATCAAAGATGAAGTTGAGCAGCATGCAAAACATCAAAAGTGAGGTAAAGAACAATGATGATTTCTTCCACTACTGGAATTAAGATCAAAAGGCATATTAATTGAGATTCATTATATTAATTCACTGGTTCTACCAAAACTAAGTACCTCCACACACAAAAAAATAGGTGACTTACGAAACAACGTTTTTTCTCACAGTTCTGGAGACCAGGTGTCTGAGCTAAAGATATCAGCAGGATTGGTTTATACTGAGGTCTCTCTTCTCAGTTTGTAGATGTCTGTCTTCATATGGTCTTCCTTCTGTGTGGATTCTAGTTTCCTTATACAGACCCTACTCATGTTGGATTAGGGCATACCCTCATGACCTGATTTTAACTTCATTACCTCTTGAAAAGCCCAATCTCCAAAAACAGTCACATTGGGAGGTCATGGGAAGTAAGACTTCAACATAGGAATTTTGAGTGAACATTATTCATCCTGTAACACCATGGATCCATTCCTATGTCTTTACTAGTCTAACCTTTGTTATTGCCATCCTTTGTTAGTGAGTAGTATTTGAAATATCAAATTATTTGAAATTTCTTAGGGTAAAAGATTAGTTTCAAAAAATATTAAGAATCTATTATAAATATTGATATTTATACTCTAACAAATAGTATGTGAATTACATAGTTGAATATTTGGATCTGATGTTTTATACAGTAGTGATGTGGTGAGCTTTTCCACAGACAATTAAATAAATATGAGTTATGATAATAGCTTATTATTTATTAGGCAATGAACTGCAAATAATTTTTAAAAACTATATAAAGGTATATAAATGCAAGTATTGGTAAAAATGTTTAGATAAATTTAAGTAAAAAATTTAAACAATATATTTATTTTTCTAATGTCACCCCATTATGATTAAAAAATTATTAATCTAATAAAGCAGTAAATGGGGCTACTAACTTACCCTTGGTTATCATTTCCCATAAAGAATAAGTTATATATGCCTTTGAAATTAGTGTAATTTTTGAAATCTAGAATTCTTCCTTCCTGTGGGATATTTCATAGTTTTTTGGTAAAGGCTGATTCCATAAGAATGTGCCATCTTGCTGTCTATTGTAAGAGGAATTTTATTATATGGTTGTTTTATGCTTCCTTGGGGCTTCCCATGTGGCCGTAGTGGTAAAGAATCTGGTTGCCAATGCAGGAGATGTAAGAGACCCAGGTTCTGTCCCTGTGTCAGGAAGATCCTGTAGAGGAGGGCGTGGCAACTCACTCCAGTATTCTTGCCTGGAGAATCCCATGGACAGAGGAGCCTGGTGGGCTACAGCCCATGGAGTTGCAAAGAATTCCACATGACTGATGTAACTTAGCATGCATACATAGATTTTTCCCCCCCCCTAAATTTCATTTTCTAGCTGTTTCTTGCTGGTGTATAGAAATGCAATTGATCTTTTTATGTTGATCTTGATCATTGTGACCTTGCTAAATTCACTTATTAGCTCTAGTAGCAAAGAACTTTGATAAGGACTTGATCTATATGATAAAGCATTTTGGCATTTCACAAGGCCAAAAGGATGGTCATTATTAGCTCAAGAACTGATTCTATATAGCTACCAGAGTTCATACATTATTGGTTAAGTTTAATAGAACACTCTGACTTTTTGAGATAGTTAAAACTGTATTTTCACAGACTATGATAATATCAGAATTCTAATGCTAATAAAATTTACCATCAAAATAAAAACAATTACATATGCATTTCACCTTTGGAAATATAAAATATATCTCTGAGATACTTCCAAGGGATTTTGGCCAAAGTTGTGCTGCAGCATTTTGTGAAGCACGTAGATCTGCATTTTTTGAAAAAGGAAAATCTCAATTGAATTATGATTTCTAATGACCAAAGATTGTTGTCACTAATCAAGAGAAGATAACATTACATGCTAAACTTGATTCAATAGGGCATGACATTCCAAATATGTCTATATGTTATCTTTGATAAAACGCAACTTGAAGTTTATTATAATCAGTTTTATTGCTTATTATAGGAAAGGTATTTTATTAGGTATTTTTCTTGTTGAAATTGATTGGAGTTGGAAAGATTGAACAGGAAAAAATGAATGCAGGTTACATTCCTCTAAAGGTTTTCAGGCTGATTTGGGGTAATTACAAAGTAATCGTATGTGCTTCAGAAGATTACAGTGGTTGTGAATGAAAACAGGATAACAATGATGGATGTGGGAATAGGGAGGACTGTAAGGAGGTACTGAGAGGGTTCTGACAGGAGAAAACAGTGACTTGAAAAAGGATGGTAGTTGGAATGGAAAGAAGTAGATGGACTTCAACAAATTTTTTGAAGTGTTAGGCTGATATACTTACTAAAGAATTCAACTGGTGAAGAAAGTGTTGGTTAAGAACAAATTAGGAATGATTAATGGACAGAGGAGCCTGGAGGGCTACAGTTAATGGGGTTGCAAAAAGTAGGACATGACTGAGAGACTAAGCACACATTCACACACTCAGTTTCTGCCTAATGACTACAATTATTGGGACATCAAAATTGAGAATATTGCAGGTTTACAAAGGAGGAAAACAAAAGTTTTCCTTTGGATAGGTAAAGTTTGAGATACAGAATAGTTATTTATGTTTAAATACATTAAAAAAGCTGGCTTAAAACTCAACATTCAAAAAACTAAGATCATGCACTTGGTCCCATCACTTCATGACATATAACTGGGGAAACAATGGAAACAGTGACAGACTTTATTTTCTTGGGCTCCAAAATCACTGCAGATGGTGACTGCACCCATGAAATTAAAAGATGCTTGTATTAAAAAGTAGAGACATTAGTTTGCTGACAAAGGCCCATAGAGTCAAAGCTATGATTTTTCCCGTAGTCATGTATGGATGTGAGAGTTGGACCAAAAAGAAGGCTGAAAGCTGAAGAATTGATGCGTTCCAATTGTTGTGTTGGAGAAGACTCTTGAGAGTCCCTTGGACAGCAGGGAGATCAAACCAGTCAGTCTTAAAGGAAATCAACCCTAAATAACCTAATGCTGAGGTTGAAGCTCAAATACTTTGGCCACCTGATGCAAAGGGCTGGCTCATTAGAAAAGAACCTGATTCTCGGAAAGATAGAAGGCAGGAGGAGAAGGGGATGACATTGGATGAGATGGTTGGATGGCATCACCGTCTCAATGGACATGAGTTTGAGCAAGCTCCAGGAGATGGCGAAGGACAGGGAAGCCTGGCATGCTTCAGTCCATGCAGTCTTAAAGAGTCAGAGACTGAGCAACTGAACAACAAATTATGTATTAGTCAATCATGTCAAGAAGATTCTAGATACATCTACTGCTTAAATGGTGAGCCATAACTGGCTATCGGAATGTGTAAACTTTCTGTGTGCGGATGTTATATAACACTAAGTTGTTATCATACAGGAAAGGAATTTAGACAGAGGCACTTAGAGGTTAACAATAAACTTAAGGGCTTCCGAAAAATTTAGAATTCAGAAGGAAGTACAAACAGCATCAAAGGAGACTTAGGAAGAAGACATTATACCAGAAAACAAGCCAAGAAAAGGCAGTGTAAGAAAAGAAAGTGAGAAGTAAGAAGTCCTTATCTGGGTTAAAGAAAATGTGACATAAGAAGAGTTGATTGTACTCAAATAATCCATAAATATAGTTCAACTTTTAAAATACATTAAGATCTGACCACGTTTTATTACCTTATTCTTATCTACTCCCAACACCCACCCATGCCACCACCTGGTTTAGTCTAAAATATTGTGATGACCTCTTTGATGGTTAGCTTCATGAATCAACTTGGCTAGGCTAAAGTGCCCAGTTGTTTGGTTAAAAAGCAGCCTAGATGTTTAAGAGAATTTAAAGTACTGACACATCATTAGTTTGATTCACACACAGACAAAAAGAGAGAATCAAATAGCTAAAATCATGAATGAAAAACAGGGCATTACTACTGGATTTACAGACATAGAAAAATTATTGTGGGATGAACTTTTATGAACTGTATGCCAACAAATTAGGTAGGTTAGATGAAATGAATTAGTTCATTTTAGGAATGTTCACTCTCATCACTTCTACTCAACATTGTTCTTGAGGTTCTAGCCAGATCAATTAGTCAAGAAAAAGATACATAAAGCAGCACACTGAACAGGAGAAAGGTAAAACTTTATCTCTATTTATAGATACATAACCTTGTATATAGAAAAATCTTTAGGAATTCACACACATAACAGATTAAGTCTAATAAACAAATTTGTCAGAGTTGCAAGATATAAGATTAACATATAAAATCAATAGTAGGAGAAACTAAGATGGCGGAGGAATAGGACGGGGAGAACACTCTCTCCCCAACAAATATACCAAAAGAACTTTTAAAGGCCGAGCAAACTCCAAAAAACAGGAACTGAATGCTGGCAGAGGACACTGGGCATCTGGAGAGGCGACCCATT
This sequence comes from Antilocapra americana, assembly GCA_007570785.1. NCBI lineage: Eukaryota > Metazoa > Chordata > Mammalia > Artiodactyla > Antilocapridae > Antilocapra > Antilocapra americana. Next base: position 12,544,145 of record ML663566.1, on the reverse strand, counting down.
GCCGATGTGAGGAGTAACAGTGAGGAAACCTAGACTCACCCACCAGAAAACCACACAAGCCTTTCCATCCAGGAAACTTCGACAAACCACGCATCCAACCCCTCCCATAGAGAGGAATCCCCACAATAAAGGGACAACACAGCAAGATAAACAAGATGAAAAGGCAGAGAAATACCCAGCAAGTAAAGGAACAGGATAAATACCCCCTAGACCAAACAAAAGACGAAGAGATAGGAAGTCTACCTGACAAAGAATTCCGAATAATGATAGTGAAAATGATCCAAAACCTGGAAAATAAGTTGGAGTTGCAGCTCAATAACCTGCAGGCAAGGATTGAGAAGATGCAGGTAAGCTTTAACAAGGACTTAGAAGAAATGAAAAAGAGACAAAATACAATGAATAATGCAATAAATGAGATCAAAAACACCCTGGAGGGAACCAACAGTAGAATAACAGAGATAGAAGACAGAATAAGTGAGGTAGAAGATAGAATGGCAGATATAAATGAAACAGAAAGGAAAAATGAAAAAAGAATTAAAAGAAATGAAGACAATCTTAGAGACCTCTGGGACAATATTAAACGCACCAATATTCGAATCATAGGAGTCCCAGAAGAAGAAGACAAAAAGAAAGACCATCAGAAAATTCTTGAAGAGATAATTGTAGAAAACTTCCCTAAATTGGGGAAGCAAATAGCCACACAAGTCCAAGAAACTCAGTGTCCCAAGCGGGACACCCCAAGACACATATTAATCAAATTGGCAAATATCAAATACAAAGACCAAATATTAAAAGCAGCAAGGGAGAAACAAAAGATAACTCACAAGGGGAATCCCATAAGGATAACAGCTGATCTCTCAACAGAAACGCTTCAGGCCAGAAGGGAATGGCAAAACATACTTAAAGTCATGGAAGAAAACAATCTACAACCCCGACTACTGTACCCAGCAAGGATCTCATTCAAATTTGAAGGAGAATTCAAAATTTTCTCAGACAAGCAGAAACTGAGAGAATTCAGCAACACCAAACCAGCCCTCCAACGAATGCTAAAGGAACTTGCCTAGATAGGAAACACCGATGGGATAGATAATCTGGAACCCAAAACAATAAAATAAATGGCAGCGAGATCATACTTATCAATAATTACCTTAAATGTAAACGGGCTGAATGCCCCAACCAAAAGACAAAGATTGGCCGATTGGATACAGAAACAAGACCCCTATATATGTTGTCTACAAGAGACCCACCTCAAACCTAGGGACACATATAGACTGAAAGTTAAAGGCTGGAAAAAGATATTCCATGCAAATAAAGACCAAAAGAAAGCAGGAGTGGCAATACTCATATCTGATAAAGTAGACTTTAAAATAAAGGCAGTGAAAAGAGATAAAGATGGACATTACATAATGATCAAAGGATCAATCGAGGAAGAAGAAATAACAATTATAAATATTTATGCACCTAACATAGGAGCTCCACAATATGTAAGGCAAATGCTAACAAATATGAAAGGGGAAATCAACAACAACACAATAATAGCAGGAGACTTTAATACACCACTCACACCAATGGATAGATCAACTAGACAGAAAAGTAACAAGGAAATTCAAACTTTAAATGAAACAATAGACCAACTAGACCTAATTGATATCTATAGGTCATTCCACCCCAAAACAAGGAATTTCACCTTTTTCTCAAGTGCACACGGGACCTTCTCCAGGATAGATCACATCCTGGGCCATAAATCTAACCTTGATAAATTCAAAAATATTGAAATCATCCCAACCATCTTTTCTGACCACAATGCAGTGAGATTAGATATCAACTACAGGAGAAAACCTCTCAAAACTTCCAACATATGGAGGCTCAACAACACACTGCTGAATAACCAACAAATCGCAGAAGAAATTAAAAATGAAATTCAGTTATGCATGGAAACGAATGAAAATGAAAACACAACAGCTCAAAACCTATGGGACACTGTGAAAGCAATGCTAAGGGGAAAGTTCATAGCAATACAAGCTCACCTCAGGAAACAAGAAAAAAATCAAATAAATGACCTTACTTTACACCTAAAGCAACTAGAAAGGGAAGAGATGCAGAAGCCCAGGTCTAGTAGAAGGAAAGAAATCTTAAAGATCAGGGCAGAAATAAATGCAAAGGAATCAAAAGTGACCATAGCAAAAATCAACCAAGCCAAAAGCTGGTTCTTTGAGAAGATAAATAAAATTGACAAACCATTAGCCAGACTCATCAAGAAACAAAGGGAGAAGAACCAAATCAACAGAATTAGAAATGAAAACGGAGAGATCACAACAGAAAACACAGAAATACAAAGGATCATAAGAGACTATTATCAGCAACTATATGCAAATAAACTGGACAATTTGGATGAAATGGACAAATTCCTAGAAAAGTATAACTTTCCAAGACTAAACCAGGAAGAGATAGATAATATTAATAGACCCATCACAAGCACGGTAATTGAAACCGTAATAAGAAATCATCCAAAAAACAAAAGCCCAGGACCAGATGGCTTCACAGCTGAATTCTACCAAAAATTTAGAGAAGAGCTAACACCTATTCTACTCAAACTCTTCCAGAAAATTGCAGACGAAGGTAAACTTCCAAACTCATTCTATGAGGCCTCCATCACCCTAATTCCAAAACCCGGCAAAGATGCCACAAAAAAAGAAAACTACAGGCCAATATCACTGATGAACTTAGATGCAAAAATCCTCAACAAAATTCTAGCAAATAGAATCCAACAACACATCAAAAAGATCATACATCATGATCAAGTAGGCTTTATCCCAGGGATGCAAGGATTCTTCAATATTCGTAAATCGATCAATGTAATACACCACATTAACAAATAGAAAAATAAAAATCACATGATTATCTCAATAGATGCAGAGAAAGCCTTTGACAAAATTCAACATCCATTTATGATAAAAACCCTCCAAAAAGTAGGATAGAAGGAACATACCTCAACATAATAAAAGGTATATATGACAAACCCACAGCAAACATTATCCTCAATGGTGAAAAACTGGAAGCAATCCCCCTGAAATCAGGGACAAGACAAGGGTGCCCACTCTCACCACTACTATTCAACATAGTTTTGGAAGTTTTGGCCACAGCAATCAGAGCAGATAAAGAAATCAAAGGAATACAGATTGGAAAAGAAGAAGTAAAACTCTCTCTGTTTGCAGATGACATGATCCTCTATATTGAAAACCCTAAAGACTCTACGAGAAAATTACTAGAGCTAATCAGTGAATATAGCAAAGTTTCAGGATATAAAATCAACACACAGAAATCCCTGGCATTCCTATACACTAACAGTGAGAAATCAGAAAGAGAAATTAAGGAAACAATTCCATTCACCATCGAAACAAAAAGAATAAAATACTTAGGAGTATTTCTACCTAAAGAATCAAAAGACTTGTATATAGAAAACTATAGAACACTGATGAAAGAAATCAAGGAGGACACAAACAGATGGAGAAATGTGCCGTGCTCGTGGATTGGAAGAATCAATATAGTGAAAATGAGTATACTACCCAAAGCAATCTATAGATTCAATGCAATTCCTATCAAGCTACCAGAGGTCTTCTTCAAAGAATTAGAACAAATAATTTCTCAATTTGTATGGAAATACAAAAAACCTCGTATAGCCAAAGCAATCTTGAGAAAGAAGAATGGAACTGGCGGATCAACCTACCTGACTTTAGGCTATACTACAAATCCACAGTCATTAAGACAGTATGGTACTGGCACAAAGACAGAAACATAGATCAATGGAACAGAATAGAAAGCCCAGAGATAAATCCACGCATCTATGGACACCTTATCTTTGACAAAGGAGGCAAGAATATACAATGGAGAAAAGACAACCTCTTTAACAAGTGGTGCTGGGAAAACTGGACAGCCACTTGTAAAAGAATGAAACTAGATCACTTTCTAACACCATACACAAAGATAAACTCAAAATGGATTAAAGATCTAAGCATAAGACCAGAAACTATAAAACTCCTAGAGGATAACATAGGCAAAACACTCTCTGCTATAATCCAAAGCGGGATACTCCATGACCCACCTCCCAGAATATTGGAAATAAAAACACGAATAAACAAATGGGACCTAATTAAAATTAAAAGCTTTTGCACAACAAAGGAAACTATAAGCAAGGTGAAAAGACAGCCTTCAGAATGGGAGAAAATAATAGCCAATGAAGCAACAGACAAACAATTAATCTCAAAAATTTACAAACAACTCCTGCAGCTCCATTCTAGAAAAATAAACAACCCAATTAAAAAGTGGGCCAAAGAACTTAACAGACATTTCTCCAAAGAAGATATAAAAATGGCTAACAAACACATGAAAAGATGCTCAACATCACTCATTATCAGAGAAATGCAAATCAAAACCACAATGAGGTACCACTTTACACCAGTCAGAATGGCTGCCATCCAAAAGTCTACAAGCAATAAATGCTGGAGAGGATGTGGAGAAAAGGGAACCCTCTTACACTGTTGGTGGGAATGCAAACTAGTACAGCCACTATGGAAAACAGTGTGGAGGTTCCTTAAAAAGCTGCAAATAGACCTGCCATATGACCCGGCAATCCCACTGCTGGGCATATACACCGAGGAAACCAGAATTGAAAGAGCCACGTGTACCCCAATGTTCATCGCTGCATTGTTTACAATAGCTAAGACATGGAAACAACCTAGATGCCCATCAACTGATGAATGGATAAGAAAGCTGTGGTATATATACACAATGGAATATTACTCAGCATTAAAAAAAAATTCATTTGAAGCAATTCTACTCAGATGGACGAAACTGGAGCCCATTATCCAGAGTGAAGTAAGCCAGAAGCAAAAACAACAATACAGTATATTAACGCATATATATGGAATTTAGAAAGACAGTAACGAGAACCCAACATGGGAGACAACAAAAGGAACGCAGATGTATAGAATAGACTCGTGGACTTTGTGGATGAGGGTAAGGGTGGGATGAGATGGGAGAAGGGCATTGAAGCATGTTAATTGTCATGTGTCTAATCAATTGCCAGCCCAGGATTGATGCTCGGGACTGGTGCATCGAGATTTCCCGGGGGGGAGGGAGGAGGGAGGGGGGTTCCGGAGGGGAAGCATATGTAAACCCATGGTGATATCATGACATTGTATGGCAAAAACCAGTAAAAAAAAATAAATTAATTAATTAAAAAAAATAAAATCAATAGTATTCACATATTCTAGAAATTCACAATCTGAAAATTAAATTAAAAATTCTGTTTCTAGTAGGCTCAAAAAGAATAAATATGTAGGCATAAATTTAACCAAAGGAGTGTAAAGCCTTTGCACTGAAAATTTCAAAATATTGTTGAAAGAAATTAGAGAACAACTAAATAGAAAGAATTCTCTATTAGGGGTTGGAAGTCTTAACATTGTTACAAATTGATCGACAGATCCAACATAATCCCAAATTCTCAGTTTTTTAATTTCAAAATTTCACAAGCTAATCCTAAACTTCCTATGGTAATGGAAGGGAGCTAGAATATCCAAAACCATCTTTAAAATTAGAAGAAAGCTGTAAAAATGCATTTCTCCCAATATAAAAACTAATACAAAGCTGAAATAATCAAGACAGTATGGTACTCATATAGGACAGACATAAGAACAAATAGAATAGAAATGACAGTACAAAAACAAACCTTTACTTTACGGTTAACTGATTTTTGACAAGGATACCAAGACAACAAGGGGAAAAAGAATAGTCTTTTCTATAATGTGACTACATAAACTGGATATCCACCTGCAAAACAATAAAACTAGACTCCAACCTCTCACCATATATAAAAATTTACTTAAAATGGATCATGGATCTTAATGTGAGAACTAAAATGGTAAAACGTTTTGAAAGAAAGGAGTAAATCTCTATGGGTTTGGGTAAGACAATTATTTCTCATATAAGACATCAAAAGTACAAGCAACAAGAGAAAAAACTGATCAATTGGTTTCATCACAATTCAAAATACATGCACTTTAAGGACATCATAAAGCAAGTGAATAGATGACCCACATATTAGCCAAAAAGTTTTAATAACTCAAAAACCCATCAACGGATGACAGGATAAACATTATATAGTCTGTCCATATATACTACACCATACTATGAATATTATTTGACTGTAAAAAGAAATGAAATACTGAATAAACACAATATGGGTGCACCTTGAAAAACATTGTGCTAAGTGAAAGAAGTCATGAAAGACCAACAACATATTGTATTAATTCATTTGAATGAAATTACAGAATAGGCAAATCCATAGAATTGGAAAGTAGGTTAACAACTACCAGGACTGGGGAGATGGTAGTGAGAGTGGTTGCTAATAAGTATGGGGTTTCTTTTTGGAGTGCTGAAAATATTCTAAAATTATATAGTGATGATGGTTGCACAACTCTATGAATACACTGAAAACAGTTAAAATGTATATTTTAAAATGATGAAGAAAAAATACACACACATAGAAACCACTAATGACAATATTTCTACCCATCTGTGCTTGATCTAGGTATTCCAATTTTGTTTTAGTAAATCTGCATCTTGTGTAAGCCAGTTCAGATAATATTTTCTATCACTTCCTTAGTGGCTCATACAAAGAATCTGCCTGTAATGCTGGAGACGTGGGTTTGATCCCTGGGTCAAGCAGATCCCCTGGAGAAGGGAATGGCAGCCTACTCCAGTTTTACTGCCTGGTAAATTTCATGGACAGAGGAGCCTGGCAGGCTACAGTCCATGGGGTCGCAAAGAGGTGGACATGACCAAGTGACTAACACTTTCACTTTCACACACAGAATTAATTTAACTTTATGACTGTGTATGTGAAACTGAAGTTTAACAGATTTCCAAACATAAAGTTAAATTTAAGTTATTCAAAAGAACATCAGCTCTCAGTAGTACATCCCTAAAGCTTATTGTAGGTATAATGGATTGAGGTAAACAGGATCATGTAAGGGATAAGAGATTAGTCACATTACTGATTCAATTAGGGCAACTCATCAAGTTGTCATTTTTCACAGCCTATTCAATACACTTGTCACATGAAGTGAAGCAAGACAGAGAATGACTCATTCTAGAAACCACTATATTAGATGGGTTTCTTTATCCAGGACAGAATAGTGATTTAAATTTCATTAAAATAAACTTATAAGAGCTATGCACATCCTTACATAGAGTGAGAGAGAGAGAAACTGGGGCAGGGAGGGAATGGTTAGAATAATTCCAATTATTTTTCTCCCTTTGGTTTTAGTGTAGAGGAAATTACAACATATTTATTCTTTTTAAAGTTTATTTTTAATTGAAAGATAATTACTTGTAATATTGTGGCTGTTTTTGTCATACATCAACATGAACCAGCTCTAAGTATACATATGTCCCCTCCCTTTGAACCTCCCTCCTATCTCTCACCCCCACCACCACTTTGTGTGTGTGTGTGTCTGTGTGTTAGTTGCTCAGTCATGTCCGACTCTTTGCAACACCATGGACTGTAGCTTGCCAGGCTCCTCTGTCCATAGGATTCTCCAGGCAAGAATACTGGAGTGGGTTGCCATTTCCTTCTCCATCCCACCCCTCTAGGTTGTCACAGAGTCCTGGTTTAAGTTCCATGAGCCATACAGCAAATTTATTCTTAATTTATGGCATAAAATGCAACTCTGGACATAAATCCATATAATTTGATTTGCTTTTGTAGTGTTCCATCTTTCTGAGAAGGCCTCACTTCTCAGACAGTAAAGAACCTGTGGCTCAGACAGTAAAGAACCTGCCAGCAATGCGGGAGACCTGGGTTCGATCCCTAAGTTGGGAAGATCCCCTGGATAATGAAATGGCAACCCACTCCAGTATTCTTGCCTGGAGGATCCCCATGGGCAGAGAAATCTGGTATGCTGCTGGTCATGGGGGAGCAAAGAGTCAGACACAACTGAGCAACTAAACATATCTTTCTGAGTATCCTTTGTGTATTTCACCATCTGGAAATTTTAGCCATCTGGAAATCATGACATTTTTAGGTAACAGCAACTATGAACTACAAGTATCAGAAAAAAAAATCGGCATAATTTGCAAAATATTAGAAGGTCAAATAGATATATGCTAACAACCCATAATATATAACACCTATGCAGGTCACATTTCATAAATAAGTACACATGATTTAATATAAGAACTCAATATATACTACTAAGAAGGAAACTACAAAAGGAAGGAAAATAAAATAAAATGTTAGGTAGGTGTTTAAGTAAGCTGGTGATGAAACCACCTCCATTGAAAAGATGAATAAAGAATAGTAAATTGGGTAAGTAAGCAGGACACCTGATTTTTTTTTCTGATTCTATCATGCAGTTTCATAAGACTTTGAAACTATTTAATGATCAGTTCTGTTTTATTCTTCTCTTATTGTCTTTCTCATATCTTTCCTCTTTCTCCATCATATCTTATACCTTCTCCTCAATTCTCTTTAAAATTTTACAAAGCAACACAAAAAAACTGTTTCAGAAGGATATAGAGTCCAAAATGAAAGGTTCTCTACTGACATGCAACTATACAACCTCCCTGGGTGCAACAGCACTTACCAGTGGAGTTTTTACTTATATTTTCAGACATCTGTCCATGTGTTCATATGAATATATTTTTTTTCCAAATATATATGCAATACAAACTAGTTTGGTTTGTTTTTATTGTTGTTCAACACTGTAAGGGATCATGTTTTACATACGATGCAAGTTCTTCCTGTGTCAATACATACAAAACTCATCTTTTTCTTTTTTATAGCTCCATTATATTGGTATACTTCAGTTTCTTAATCATTTGTTCCTAATTTGTGGTTACTTCAATTGTTTCAAATGATGTAAACAAACTTTGGTTTATCTTTTTTCCCATTTATATGTTCCTTTTATTCTGTGACAGAAGGGTTTGACTTGTTGTGGTGTCGTGGCTCATTTGAAACAGAAATTAAGTTAGTAGTATTATGATCAAATGGGCTTCCCACATGGCATTAGTGGTGCCTATAGTGATTCTATATAAAGAATCTACCTACCAATGCAGGAGACTTAAGAGACACGGTTTCCATCCCTGGATCAGAAAGATTCCCCTGGAGGAAATGGCAACCCACTCCAGTATTCTTACCTGGGAAATCCCATGGACAGAGGAGCCTGGAGCGCTACAGTCCATGGGGTCACAAAGGGTCAGATACAACTGAGCATCTGAGCACATCATGATCAAATAACATACCACCAACAAGAAAAAGTCACTGAAAGGTCTTAAGCTTTAACATTTAACATGCTTAACTCATGTTAAAAAAAATTTGAATAAACACAAATTTTTTCCCTAAACTAATGAAACTTTTACTTCCTGTTAAGTAATTTTTTCTGCCCAGGTCATTACAAAGTGACAATGGGACATCATTTACTTCTAAGGTCACCCAAGGGTCTCTAAATCATTGGGCATTACTTATTATCTCCATTGTGCCTGGAGACCTCAGTCTTCAGGAAAAGTAGAAAGAGCCAACCAATTCTTAAAATCAGTGATAAAAAAGACAACCCAGGAGACCTCCCTGGGATGGAAAGAGGCTTTATCAATAGCTCTCCCCTGCACCCGTATTGACCTTAAGGAACAGGTTGGTCTTAGTCCTTATGAGACGCTATATGGGAGACCTTTTGTTTATGTCAATGACTGCTTCCTAGATCCAGAGGTTCAGACCCTCCAGTCCTATACCATAGCCATTGGGCAATTCCAAGAGGATATACGCTTGTGGGGCATGAACAGGACACAAAAGATTCTAAGGAGTCACCACTATATGCTCCAGGGACTCAAGTCCTAATTAAAGTCTGGAAAGATGGGTCCCCAAAGGCTCAACTCCAGCCCACATGGAAGGGCCCCTACCCTGTAGTACTTTCTACCCCCACAGCAGTCAAGGCACCAGGACACGACTCCTGGATTCACTACTCACGAGTCAAGCTGTGGAAGAAAACAGAAGAGGACGCTCAATACACCTGTGAGCCCCTGGGAGCTCTCAGATACCTATTCAGAACTGCAGATGAGTGCCATTCTAATGAACACCCCCAACATCTGGTTTCTGGGGATAAGATTCCTCAGCATAGCTCTAAAGAGCAAATACAGCTTGGTAGAGACTGTATGCTAAAACAGGCAGGAGATAAATCTTCTGATCCTTGAATGAGGAGGGACTTGAGCCATCCTGGCCATGGGAATTTAAAATTGGCTAATGCCCCTACTAGTCCTTTTTACACTATATTGATGCTGCTTATGATTGTTCCATACATTATCAATTGTCTAACCTGTTTTGACTCTGCTAACGTCAACAAGCTACAACATGCAGTGCCAGTTCAGCAAAGATAAAAATATAGCTGACCATGGAAAATATCACTGGCCCTTAGATGAACACTGCTATGAGGACTCTGAGGCCTGAGACTAGCAAGAGGGGGAGGCCCAATACCCTTTGCCATCCCAATTCAGCAGGAAGTAGCCAGAAAGACCTTGATGTCCCTATTCCCAAAGAATTGGGCCTCCCATCTCTTTAGAGGGGAATGTTAGGTAGTTAGGATAGGAAACAGGAGTCCAAAATGGCAGTGGCTAGAAGACCAGGAAGGAAAAAACCCTTGAAAATAGAACAAGGAAGGTCAAAGGAAAGTCTGAGGACCTGAGTGAGAACTTCAGGTAGAATAGCACTCCTGGCTAAGCCCAATTTGAATAGGGCAGGCCCAGGGGGAAGAAAAAACATAAAAGGAAGAGCCAAAGCACTCTCTCACTCTCTCGTTCCCACGTGCGTGGGCTCTTTCTCTCCCTGCCCCCGCCACTTGCATGCGTTCTTTCTCTTTCTTTCTCACCCATGCTTTGAGAATGGATTCTCCTGTTATTATCTTCTAAATAAAATAGAGCTGTAACACTGGGGAAAAAAAAAGTAATTTTTTTATCTTTTGATCTTCACACATTTCTCCTACCACTCTCACCTTCCACCTCTGACAACCACCAATCTGTTATCTGTATCTATGAGCATGTTTTCTGTTTTGTTTTTTAAATTTTACATATTATATTTTACACAGATGATATCTTTTTCTCTGTTTGACTTATTTGGCTTAGCATAATACCCTCTAGATTGCTTCAAAGTGAGTATTTGTATGCATACACATATATATATATGAACATGGAATAAATTAAGCAGAGACAATCACCAAAATACTAATCCTGTCTACCTGTAGTGAGTATGCTCAGCAGTGAGTGATAATGTTAAGAGAAGGAGGGAAAAAAGACAGTAGCAAAACAGTTATGCATACTTAAGGGGTAATATAAAATATTGCATCTAATCACTTTGAATATATGCAAATATGTCAAAATTTATTATTCAGAGATATGCCCTGGAAGATAGTATGAACATAATAAAACATGTATTTTATTTGGAAAGATGTTAATGAGTAATTTTTCTTGAACTTTGTTATTTTGAAATCATATCTGTATTAAAATATTGATATTTTAAATAAATATAGAAAATGATAAAAATCCTAAATCAGAAGAGGGAAGTATGCCAACAATACACACGAGACTTCTAGAAACTTCTATATAAAACACAAATGGGAATGAATTGACAAAATCATCAACTCAAAGGATGCTTTATGTGTTTATATTTTGTTTTGTTTTCAAAGACAGTCCTTGGAAAGAAGAAAATCAGATTAACAAAGACAGCAAACAAAAGTCCCTAAGTTTAATTAGCAAAAGCTGGAATCAAGATGAAGGCATGAGGTTGCTGATAGAAACAAGCTGAGCTGTTCAGAAAATGATGAAAGTGTTACCTCTGAGATTCAGTGGGGACAGAATTCATTTCCAGCCATTACTTGCCCTGAAGTGCAGCCTGAATAAAATGTAAACACTGTAATAGTGGGTTTTGTAAAATGGCAGTTGCGCCCTTTAGAAAAGGGAGGGAATGTACCAAATATCTTTGAACTAATACCAAAATATGGAGACAAAGAGAACGAAAGTTTGAGTGCTCGTATCTAGCTCCCCACTCTACCGTGGTTGGCCAACAATTAATCCCAAAAGAATTTTGAGTTGGCATGAGCCCTACTAAGCTCCCAACCTGGCAGCAGCTGAAGATACTGTTGGGCTCTTGAACATGGTCTTTAGGGGGGAGCAGATGTCCCCTAGGCATGTCTCAGAATCTACAGCTACCACAGTTTGTGCAGGGAGCAGCTGCTTGACAAAGCATGGGCCCCTTGCCTAGTTAGCAGCTATCTGGCTAATTCAGACTTCACATATTGTGGCAAACTATCAAAATGAAATCAGAGTAAACGCAAACTTCTCTCTTCTCTTCTTGTCTATGATGTAAGTATCTGAAGAGTGATCTGTGATGTCCCTGGTAGGGTACATCTGAACTTCCAATAAGAAGTTGAATTTGTCAAAGGAGACAATACAGGAAAATTATTGGACACATTAAATGACTTCATGGTTGCAAGGAAGAATTATTTTAGCATTATGAAAAGTATTTTTGTATGTAAATGATTTCTTGTCTCCTTATGATCTATGGTACATACTGCTTACAGTGTTCAAAGAGAAAACCATGCATGAATAAAAGGGTAAAAAATTGAGTTCAGAGAATATGCTTTCAAAATGACAAACAAAAATATCAAATTAAAGTAAAATATACCAAGTAGGTAATGACCATAAAATTAAGAATTGGAGAAACCAAAGTCAATAAACTACTCTAAATTTAGAAGAAATGGATAAATTTTCAAGAAGAATAGTGAGAAGAGAAGAAAACTAAAGTATGAAACTAGCTGTGATATGTGCTTATTAGGAAATCAAGAAAAACAGAAGGCAAAAGGAGAACAATAATAAATGAAATATGAGAACTTTGACTCTTGATTTTAAAAGACATGCATCTTCACATAAATGATTTACTGTATATCAAGCATAATGATTGGAAATTTATTAATGTGTGTATGTGTGTGTCAGATTTTACATAATCTGATAAAGAAATTTAAAATATTAACAAATTTCTCTCCAAAAGATATAATTCTAATTTATACTTGAAAAGCATTTCTAACAGAAGTGCTTAATATATGATTTCATCATATATTCATCAGTGCTTAATATACGATATTTTAAATTTATAAATAATTTACTATTAAAATTAAAATATACAAATAAATTAATATAAAAGTGGATACTAAAAGTTATCTGAATATGTGGTGGGGTTAGAGATGAATAATATGAAAATATTAACTGCACACACTGTCTAAGAAAAGCAATACTGTAACTGTAATATTTGACAGGGTAGTGTAATGATCCTTTAACAAAAGTGATTAATAATCACAACAAAGGGGCTGTAGCCAAATATTCTGTTTCATCAGAAGATGGGCACTTTTTTGAACAACTGGTCATAGATCAAAGGTATATCTGATTTCTAAAACTGAATGTTAGCCTTTAACCAGAAGGCAAATAATCAAACACCTGTGGAAGAAACAAAAGGCTATCACTTTACTCTATTTCAGAAAATTTCAGTTAAATGTTACTAAGACCACAGTTCGATCAAGAAAATAACTTAGATCTGTGAAAGGAATTTAAACTGTTACAGCCATGCCATATAGCAGGACTTCAATAACATTAACTCTTAGATTATTTGGGGAATTTCTGAAATCCTGATTTTTTATCAGAAATTGATTTATTCCATAAAGGAATCTGAAGCAAAATTAATTTCATCAGTGTTTGTCTAATATCAACAAGATTAGGTATCATAACTTTAAACACAAAATTTAATTTCTAAAACTATTAAAATTAATTTCTCTTTAAATGACAAAGAGAAAAGATATAATTTATTCCATATTCAAAAACACAATAATGAAAAATTTCCTTTTATTCACATTTTATATTTTTAACCTTTGATTAAATATCTTTAAGTGCATGATAGTTTTCCTGGGGTTCCTGAAGTTTAAGACTTTTACATTACATATTTTTACCCTAATGCAGATAATACAGTCAAGCGACTTTTAAAAAAATCATGGCTTTGCCTATAACTTTAAGAGCAATTCTAATTATGTAAAGGTGTACTTAAATGTTTTGTGGACCAATTATTTCCAAAGATTTTAAAATGTAATACTGAAAGTTATAAGAGAAAAAGAATGGGGATACTAATTTTGTCAATACTTGAAAAAGGCATTAAATATATTATTAAGTATATGCTGTAATAAAGATACCGTGAGAGTTACCTTAACTTGGGTTTAGGAAGAAAAATTTGAAACTCTGTGCAAGCATTAACCCAGACTGAAAAGCAAGTATAGCAGAAGCACCATGTAAGGAAACTGAGGCAAAGTCGATGGTTGACTATTTTCTACTATAAATTTTCTATAAATGTAGAAGACACCTTCTTCAGAGAATCAGTGTAGCTGCAGTACTTTATAAAACAAATAAAATAGATCAAATGTAATTTTTCAAGTCTTCAAGTTAATAAAAGAACAGCAATATTAGTTTAATACACATAACATCTGTAAAGCATCCTATAGTTTATCACACTGTTAATGTTTGTTTAATTAAATCTTTTCCATACATGAGGAAAAGAGAACTATTATAGCTATTTCATAACAAATAAAACAGGTATCTTCTTCTCAATGTTACTGAATATTTTCATTATGACAAAGAATATGCTGTATACATAAACTGTAAACATAAGCTATAAAACACTTTTACAAGTAAGTGTTGTCCTCACTCTGCATTTTTGGAACCCAAGAATCTGAAAGTCAATGTGGAGACCCACACTGTAAGAGACAGAGCTCAAAATAAAATCTAGATCTGTTCTAGTCTAAAACCTATTTATCCTTATTATGCATCACATTTTCTTACACAGTGCCACAGAATTGACGAATACTTTCAATAAAGAATGCTTCAAACTAAAACAAAGAAACATAAAACTGTAGACATAAGTAATAATTCAGAGGGAAAGCTTTATCAATGTTAAGAGGCAACTGGAAAGAATTTTGTTTGACTCTTAGGCTCCCAAATAAATATACAGTACTGGCTCTCTGAAAATATGAAAAGTTTAAGCAGTGGAACCCTGGCATCCTCTCCTGACACTATGACATATAGTGCTTGTCTTTCTGGTGCTTCCCATTCCTTTTTATGGTCAAGTAATATTCCATTGTATATATGTTTAAAAAGTAATACATAGGAGTATGTTTCTATGATCTTATAGAAAGATATGAAACTATACAGAACTCAGAAAGCATTTAAATTTTAAAAAATAGAGCTTGGTAAGTATTTTTTGCTTCATTTAAGAAATTTTATATCTCCAAAATAAGGGATGATACACTCAAAACAAGGGATGCAACAAAATCTTATTATCAGAAATCTGTAAAAGTACTATAAAGCACTCTTCAGATCATTAATTCAATAAGAGTAGAAAAAAAATTTGAACAGGAATTTCACAAGAGACAATATATTATCTACTGTAATGATTACACTTTTAAAAGATGAAAATATCAAATAATGGCCAAGAAAAAAAGTAGAAACTAGAATATTCACATAATTATTGTGGAAAAAAAAGTTTTACAACAGCTTTGAAAGTCTTTGCCAATAGCTGCCAATATTCATATGTTAAAAATGAACATATGAATACCTGATGATCCAGAAATTTTATTCCTAGGTATATGCGCAGCCCAGATATATGTGTAAATCTGCTCACATCATGACATTTATTGAGTTGTTCTAGTAGCTCTAGTCATCACAGCCACAAATTGTAAACTACAGCAATCATCATAATGGAGAAAATTACGTATAAATTTTAGTACATTTACAGAATTGAATACCATATAATATCTTAATAGGGTAAAATAATGCTTAGTGGTTTTGAGGAAGCAAAAATGGTTTTAGTCTTTTATCTAGAAAATATTGATAAAGCACATATATATACATCTCTATATCTATTGACTATAGCCATTTTGCCATCCATTCTGCAAAAACTTATCGAGAATATTGAAAATCAATCACTGATATAATCACAAAAGAGAAAAGTTATATATCTCCTGATGAAAAAACACATCACTACCTATAGACTTGCCGAGAAGATTGAATATGATTCTAATAAAAGCTCTTCATCTAGGGGCCGACTTGCAAGAAATACAGATGATGGGAAACATACTGAACTACACATGAGTTTGTGATCAGCAAAATGCAGACAGTGGGAGACTCTGAAGGTTAAATGCCACAGGTTTTCAAGGAAATGAAAAATTAGAAAGGGAAGCTGTAGATTAACATACATTTAAATTCATATTAAAACAAAGTGAGCAGGATTGAAATTTGGGTTGGGGAACCCAAGCAGATGCTAAAATCCTAAAAATACAAAAGGAAACAGTTACTCTAACAGTCAGGATATTGCCTTCTCTTGAGGGGAAGGACGATCGATTTGAGACTGAATCTGAGCTTGTGAGGGTCTTCTAGCATTTCTGCCCAATTATTTTTCTTGACTTTGTAATACGTATCTTATTAAAATTTATACCAGTTCATTGAGCTATTCATCTGGTTTTAATAGTTGTGTGTGTGTGTGTTCTACTTCACATTTTAAAAGCGTAAAAAAGTTGGAAAAGTGAAGTTGCTCAGTCGTTTCTGACTCTTTTGTGACCCCATGGACTGTAGCCTACCAGGTTCCTCTGTCTGTGGGATTTTTCCAGGCAAGAATACTAAATAGGTTGTCATTTCCTTCTCCAGGGGATCTTCCTCACCCAGGGATGGAACCCTGGTGTCCTGCATTACAGGCAGATGTTTTACCACCTGAGCCACCAGGGAAGCTCCAAGAAGAGTTAGATTATGTAATTATATAGCCTTGATAATTTAGAGGGTACAACAAAACTGTCTGGAGATAGCAATATAGATTAAAAGCACATTTTTCTTCACCTGGGAATCATCACAGGACATGAATATACTGCATTTTGCTGTTAGTTTCCAAGAGTCATTTATGTGATGACCCAGTAGACCCTATTACTTGAATTTTCTTAAGCGAGTATATATTTGACTTTATTCATGGGTAATTGTGATTTTAAATGCTTAGATTTCACCTCAATTGAATTGTGGTTTATTTTACTGTAAAATGAACACATAGGCCATTTAAACAAACTACATATTTCACAGTTGCTTTGAGACAAATTGACCTTCTCTGGATTAGCTTCGGTTCACAAGGTGACCAATATAACAATGCCAATTTTCATGTGGATCTTTTAAAAATATTAACAAGAGTTTAGTATAAGCTACTGAATGTTTTCTTGTTCTCTGACATAAATTCACTCAGTATAGCGGTAAGTGACTTCTCATGTACCTTCCTTTACCTTCTTGCCTGAAGTCACACTTGCGTACAATTGTTGCACTGGAGTGTTCTGTGCTGAACAAAGACAATGCAACGGCAACAACAGTGACAAGGAGAGTTAGAGACATCGCAAAACCTACACGTCATTATACAGTTAACAAATGCATGATTATATTAGTAACAGGCATAATGGTAGTCCAAAAATGCTTGAACATTACAAAAATAAACAATTATAGATCCAAAATGTTTGAAAAAAATCAAGCTTTCCAAGAAAGTGATCTGAGAATGCACAGTGCCCTTTCTTCTTGCTGTGCGTTTAAGAAGGTCTTAACTCTAGGTCTTAACTGTAGGTCCATACTGTAGGTCTTGCTCTCATACGTTTATGGCACTGAATATAAAGGTCAGCTACTTGGAAAGAAAAGGCATCAATACTTAGACACTGTATTCCAATGAATAGACCTGCAGCCAAAGAATTTTGTGTGTGTGTGTGTGTGAGACAGAGAGAGAGACAGAGACAGAGAGGATGATTTTCAGATACAATTTGCTTGAAGATTATTTATTGTCTCTATAACAAAAAGAAGGAAGGATCGGTACATAAACATTTTGACAAATACTGGCTTACATGCAGAATCTAAAATAAAAAAATCAACTCATAGAAATAGAGTTAATTGATGGTTGTTGGGCTGGGTTCAGGAAAAGGAAATGCAATAAGGGGGTTAAAGGACACAAACTTCTAGTTAGAAGGAGAATAAGTTCTGAGAATTCATGTACACCATAGTCACTATAGTTAAAAATATTGTATTATATTATATACTTGAAGATTGCTAAGGGAGTCAAAGTCCTCACCACAAAAAAAGGTAACTATATAAGATGAGGGATGTATTAAGTGACCTTACAGTGGTAATCATTTTGTAATATATACTTAAATCATTGGTACACACCTTAAACTTATACTGTGTTATATGCCAGTTATATCTCAATAAAGCTGAAAAAATATACAGGCATTTTACTTTTTTGCTGCTTGGAATGTGCACATGTGCATGTCCATTTATTTTTGTAAATGTTACATTTTTATCATTCTTGCTTCTATTGCCTACATTAACAAACTTAGTGGGATATCTCACCGCCGATGTCACTTTAACACTATTTACTTATCATAAGTTTACAGTCTATGCATAAGGAATTTTGATCTGACTTCAAAGGAAGGAGAGCAAAAACAAACAAATGAGACTATATCAACCTAAAAAGATTCTGCACAGTAAAGAAAACCAATAATACAAAGGAAAGGCAGTCGACTGAAAAGAAGATACTTGCAAATCATATATCTGATCAATACTTAATATGCAAAATATGTAAAGAACTCATATAACTCAATAACAAAAGAACAAACAATCAGACTGAAAAATGAGATGAGGTTCTGAATAGACATTTTTCCAAAGACCTGCAGATGGCCAACAGGTCCATGAGAAGATGCTCATCACTAATCCTCAAGGAAATGGGAACAAAACCACAAGGAAATATCACCTCACAATTGTCAGAATGGCTATCATCCAAAAGACAACAAATAGCGTTGATGAGGATGGAGAAAAAAGAGAACCCCTGAGCACTGTTGGTGGATATGTAAATTGGTACAGTTACTATGGAAAATAGACTTCTCTACTGTCTTAAATGGTAAAGAATCTGACTACAATGCAGGAGACCTGGGTTCGATCCCTGGAGAAGGGAATGGCTATCCACTCTAGTATTCTTGCCTGGAGAATTCCTTGAACAGAGAAGTCTGGGGGCTAAAGAAAGAACTGGACACAACTGAGTTACTAATATTCTATGGAAAATAGTATGGAGGTTCCTGAAAAGTTTGAAAATAAAATTACCATATAATCTGGCAATTCTACTTTTAGGTATTCATCCAAGGAAAAGGAAAACACTTAACCACAAAAGATGTATGCAACCTTAGGTTCACTGCAGTGTTATTTACAATAGTCAAGATATGGAAACAACTTGTGTCCATTGATGAATGCATGGATGAAAAGATGAACAACAGAATACTCAGCCTTAAAAAAAGAAGAAAATCCTGCCATGTGCAACAACATGGATGGGCTTTGAGGATATTATGCAAAGTGATATAAATGAAGCAGAAAAAGACAAATATCTTATGATTTCACTTATATGTGTAATCTAAAAACAAAACAAAACTTGCCGCTACAGAGAACATTTGGTGGTTGCCAGAGGGGAGGGAGATTGGAGGGTGGGTGAGAGAGGTAAGGAGAATCAAGAGGTATACATTTCCAGTTATAAAGTAAATAACCCATTGGACGTAACGTATGGCATAGGACAACAGTCAATAATACTCTATTGGGAATTTGAAAGGTGCTGAGAAAGTAAATCTTAAAAGTTCTCATTACAAGGAAAATATTATAACTTCATATGGTGAAAGGTGGTAAATAGACTTATTGTGGTGACCATTTTGCTATGCATACATATATCAAATCATTATGTTGTACATCTGAAATGAATATATTGTTATTATATATTTTAGAGTATATTAGTTATATGGGCTTCCCTGGTAGCTCAGCTGGTAAAGAATTTGCTTACAACGCAGGAGACCCTGGTTCGATTCCTGGGTTGGGAAGAAGCGATAGGTTACCCTTGAGAAGCGATAGGCTGCCCACCCCAATGTTCATGGACTTCTCTGGTGGCTCAGATGGTAAAGAATCCACTCGCAATGTGGAAGACCTGGGCTCGATCCCTGGGTTGGGGAGAAGATCCCGTGGAGGAGGGACTGGCAACCCACTCCAGTGTTCTTGCCTGGAGAATCCCCATGGACAGAAGAACCTGGTGGGCTACAGTCCATGAAGTCGCAAAGAGTCAGACATGACTGAGTGACTAAGCACAGCATATTATTATATACAGTATCTTTAACTATACTTAAACAATAATACATTCCGGTTTTTCCCTTTAATTAGGTGTCAGTCTCCCTGTTGTCCTCTAGATGGCAGAGTGGCATTCTAAATGTTAAAGATATCCCTGTGATAACCATTACAGGCCTTTGGCCTTTGTGCTGTATTTGCCTGCTAGGTTGAAAACAATTTCCCCCTTTCTGCAGTTAAAACAAAACAGGGTACATTCACGTGGTATATTTTTAAATTGGTGATTACAACACAATAATGAGCAAGTAAATACAATACTAAAACATTATTAAAGCTATTACATACAAGATAGTGCTCACAGTGATGTATCTGCCATGCTTGCAATAAAGAAAGACCCAGAAATAGTTCAAATGCTTCTAACATTTATATTCTATTTCCTAGACTAGCTTACCTGTTATTTATCCAGTTCTACAGCCTTTATTACTTGCTTCAGGGTCTCAGAGGAAAGGACTGTAAGAAACCTGTAGGGGTTGTTTGGTGCAACTTTGTCCAAGAACATTTCCCATCAAGAATCTGCCTGCAATGTAGGAGGCCCTGGATCAGGAAGATCCCCTGGAGAAGGGAATGACCACCCACTCCAGTATTCTTGCCTGGAGAATCCCATGGACAGAGGAGCTTGGCAGGCTCCAGCCCACAGGGTTGCAGAGCTGGACACCACTGGCTGACTAACACTTAGCTTAAGGGAAATGATGTCTAGGAGGAGTTGTCAGTGAGTCCAGGACGGAGTTTCTGCAGATGGCCTTTTCCAAACACCATAGATGAGCTCTTCCAAATTTCCAGCAGCTGCTTCATCTGAGCTTCTCTAGCATTGAAAGAGGTAGCATGCTACCGGTGTATCTTTTCTACAAACACACAGGGCAAATACGATCCTGTACTTAGAGGCTTAGGACCTGAGGGTGCCTTTCACTGTTTCCTCTCTCAAGTCTGATATAGTTGAACAGCATTTGCAGCTTCCAAAGAGTCATGCTTTCCATTTTGCTAAATATATTGCATGTGAATTTGATTTATAAGTGGGACATTTACACCTTTCCCACTTTTTAAAATAGAACCCAAAATAAAGATGCTTAAAATATGATAGATGGAATAAATACAAGGATAGGATGGTTGGATAGCATCACTGACTCAATGGACACGAGTGTGAGCAAACTCCAGAAGATAGTGAAGGACAGGGAAGCCTGGCATGCTGCAGTCCATGGGGTCACAGAGTCAGATAGGACTTATTGACTAAACAACAACAATACAAAACTTATAATAAGAAATTACTGCAGAGCTTTTCTACTGTGATATAAGCTAGAGATCTCTTTAAAAAATAACAATGACAAAACTTACTAACAAGCAAAACTATTGCTTCCTTTTCCCTCATGAGCCAAATACATACTTAAAGTCGTTTAGTATCTAGGCGTGTGTGCTAAGCCATTTCAGTCGTGTCCAGCTCTTTGTGACACCATGGACTGTAGGCCACCAAGCTCCTCTGTTCATGGAATTTTTCAGGCAAGAAAACTGGAATGGGTTTCCATGCCCTCCTCACGGGGATCTTCCCAACTCAGGGATCAAACTTGTGTCTTTTAAACATCTGCTGCATCAGCAGGCAGATTCTTTACCACGAGCGCCACCTGGGAAGCCCCTAGTATCTGTGAGTTGTAAGTAAAATAAGGACAATAATTATGACTGGGAGGGGGCTGAGCTAGAATTTAAAAGCTGAATTAATTAGAAGGAAGCAGGCAATTCCAGAGACAATCGCCACAAATGTCATATTTTTGACCTGAATGTTGCACTTCCATATGTCCCTTGCACAGCAAAAAAGAATTTCCCCAATTTTTAATATAATTCAATAAAAATAAACCTGATATGGATGTCAGCTACTCTTCCTTTCTTGTAATAACATAAAGTTGGATTTTAAGGCTACTTTCTTCTCTTCATACCAGTATTTTAGGGTTTGCCATAGACTGATAGGGTATATTGAATGCAAAACAAAGATATTACTTTACAAAATAGAACACAGGATGTGTTCATTTACCTAGTCAAAGTTTAACAAATATGAAAGAGTGTACTGAAGATATTATTTCACTGAATAAAACTGCTTTTGTTTCAAAAATTCAGAATTTAATGTTTGATTATGCTTGTATTTAGGAAAAAGCTCTATTCTATTGTCTTCACTTTTCACATGTAAGTATTTTTGTTGTTTAGTTGCTAGACCAAGTCCAACTCTTTTGTGACCCCATGGACTGTAGCCCACCAGGCTTCTTTGTCCACAGGATTTCTCAGGCAGGAATACTGAAGTGGGTAGCCATTTCCTCCTCCAGGGGATCTTGCCTACCCAGGAATGGAACATACATCTCCTGCATTTCTGGCAGATTATACCACTTAAAGCCACCAGGGAAACTCTATAGGCAACCATGGAAGTGATATATTTACTTTTTAAAATTATATATCTCATTTTTGATTACTTATCCAAATCACATAAAATATCATAGAATCTGTTTTTTGGGCTATGCTTTTCAAAAGTAAAAACATGAAATAATTAATTACCAAGAATATTCATGTATGTTATCAGTTTATTAGCCCTAAGAATACTGAAATGAATACACTTATTTTAGTTTACTGAATATGAAAAATAAAACAGAAATTAAATAACTCACTCAACAGGTAATAAAAATGACGGGAATTGGCCTGTAACTTCAGCCTGAAAATTTAGTTACCTTTCTATTATTCAGTATGCCCACATAATCTAATATTCTGACATTTAGTGTATTTCCTTCAGGCCGCAATATTTTTATGCGTGTTATAGCTTTCAGATTCTTTAGATGTGATTAAATCAGTAGACCTTCCAAATTAAGCAGCACCAAGGAATTTTATTGTGCCTGCTCTTTTTCTTAGGACTTCTGCTTCTCTATTCACTTGCTTATTGCTTGGTCATTGACTGTGGGGAAACAAAGAGTGTCTTCCAAGTCTTTGAGGTAGAACCTAAAAGCTCCTTTAGAGATTGTGAACTTCATGTCTCTAGAGGAATGTCAAGAAAATTGAAATCTTCATGGTTTGAGACTACCTTGACCTTCTCATACATGATTTCCCTATGAAATCATCATATAATACTTCATTTATTGTATTAGAAATGCAGGTAAACTCTGGTGCATTATGTTCACTTATTTGCCATACATCTTCACATAGCCCTTTTTTTTTAAAAGAAAAAAAAAAAGGATTCCTCCTGACTTGTAGTTTTCTAAAGTCTACATTACCAAAAATTCTTAATAAGCTTTTATTCACAAGGTTGTTCCAAAAGATACTTTTCATTTCATTCATTTATACAATGGAAGTTTTTACTCCTTTATAATTATTTCCTTCATACAAATTCTATTCATTTTTTAAACCTCAGTTTCAAAATTGGTGAGCTAAAAGAGCTGGTTGGTTGATTTAAAAGGATTTTTTCCCAGTGTTAAAATCCTATGCATTTCATGATTTAATGATTTTTGTTGTTATTTAGTCATTATGCTGTGTCCAACTCTTTGCAACCCCATGGACTGTGGCTCTCCAGGCTCCTCTGTCCATGGAATTTCCCAGGCAAAAGAATACTGGAGTTGGTTGCCATTTCTTTCTCCAGGGGATCTTTCTGATCCAAAGATCAAATCTGCATCTCCTGCATTGGCAGGTGGATTCTTTACCACTGAGCCACCAGTTCAGTTCAGTTCAGTTTTTCAGTTGTGTCTGACTCTTGGCGACCCATGAATCGCAGCACACTAGGCCTCCCTGTCCATCACCAACTCCCAGAGTCTACCCAAACCCATGTCCATCAAGTCGGGGATGGCATCCAGTCATCTTATCCTCTATCATCCCCTTTTCCTCTTGCCCCCAATCCTTCCCAGCATCAGGGTCTTTTCCAATGAGTCAACACTTTGCATGAGGTGGCCAAAGTATTGGAGTTTCAGTTTCAACATCAGTCCTTCCAATGAACACCCAGGACTGATCTCCTTTAGGATGGACTGGTTGGATCTCCTTGCAGTCCAAGGGACTCTCAAGAGTCTTCTCCATCACCACAGTTCAAAAGCATCAATTCCTTGGTGCTCAGCTTTCTTCACCGTCCAACTCTCACAACCATACATGACTACTGGAAAACCAAAGCTTTGACTAGACAGACCTTTGTTGGCAAAGTAATGTCTCTACTTTTTAATATGCTGTCTAGGTTGGTCATAGCTTTTATTCCCAGGAGAAAGTGTCTTTTAATTCATGGCTGCAGTCACCATCTGCAGTGATTTTGGAGCCCCTGAAAATTAAGTCTGTCATTGTTTCCATTGTTTCCCCATCTATTTGCCATGAGTGATGGGACTGGATGGCCTGATCTTAGTTTTCTGAAGGTTGAGCTTTACGCCAACTTTTCTCTCTCCTCTTTCACTTTCATCAAGAGGCTCTTTAGTTCTTCTTTACTTTATGCCATAAGGGTGGTGTCATCTGCATATCTGAGGTATTGATATTTCTCCTGGCAATCTTGAGTCCAGCTTGTGCTTCATCCAGCCCAGCATTTCTCATGATGCACTCTTCATATAAGCAGGGTGACAATATACAGACTTGGCATATTCCTTTCCTGATTTGGAACCATTCTGTTGTTCCATGTTCAGTTCTAACTGTTGCTTTTTTATCTGCATACAGATCTCTCATGATGAAAGTCAGGTGGTCTGGTATTCCCATCTCTTTCAGAGTTTTCCACAGTTTGTTGTGATCCACACAGTCAAAGGCTTTGGCGTAGTCAAAGAAGCAGAAATTGATGTTTTCCTGGAACTCCCTTGCTTTTTTGATGATCCAGCGGATGCTGGGACTCTGATCTCTGTTTCCTCTGCCTTTTCTAAATGCAACTTGAACATCTGAAATTTCACTGTTCACATACCATTGAAGCCCAGCTTGGACTATTTTGAGCATTACTTTGCTAGCGTGTGAGATGAGTGCAATCGTGCAGTAGTTTGAACATTCTTTGGCATTGCCTTTCTTTGGGATTGGAATGAAAACTGATCTTTTCCAGTCCTGTGGCCACTGCTGAGTTTTCCAGATTTACTGGCATACTGAGTGCAGCACTTTAACAGCATCATCTTTTGGGTTTTGAAGTAGCTGAAGTGTAATTCCACCACCTCCGCTAGCTCTGTTTGTAGTGATGCTTCCTAAGGCCCACTTGACTTTGCATTCCAGGATGTCTGGAAAGTCTACAGGAAAGTTATATTTCTGCTTGCAGGCTGTATTTGCCAATTTCCATGTATTATACATGATTACATTGAACTCAGATTTTTGGACAACAGAGAATAAGATTTGGAGTTTGAAAGAAGTTAAGCAAAACAATAATGAATTTGGTAGTTACTGGAGGTTCAGTTTATATTCCAAGTTTATTTAAATCTGAATATCCTTATGACCTTGAATTGAATTCAGAGGCAAGAAAGCTTGCAATCTACAGAGGAGAATTTTGCTAAATACAATCCTAGGGATACACTGTATTCTAATTTTCTCTTTTCTGTTGAAATTTCTTTTTACTGTATCTCAGATGACAGTCATAAATGAATGACCAATTACATTTAAAGGAAAAGTCTTGCAGGCTAACATCTGATTTAGAATCATTGAGAATTGATAAACCTCACTTTGTGGTAATAAGCCTCTTTGCAAAGTAGTAAACTGACCAATAGTGATTTCCACTGTAATTTGGAGATTCAATTTTATTTGCACTCTAGAGGAAACTTTACTCAGCATTCAGGCATTATAATTGTTAGCTCACATTTGTTTATAACTACATATTAATAGAAATATATAAAGGTATAACTTAAAAACTCCTATGTCCTCTTCATTTCCCCTTATTTCAATTTTTGGATTACCATGGAGTGTCTGGAAATTCAATATTTTAAAAGAGCTAAGGTAGAACTAGACTGCATTTAATTTTAGCAATCAAGGCAGATGTTTTGTGGGGACCAAAGCTGTGTCCATAATGAATAGAAAGAGATTTTGGTGTCTGAAGCTATATGGAAATCAGCCCTAAGATTCAACATCTGTGTGTGTGCATAAACAGCTTTTGACCCCTGGGCTTATATCTTCACATTAACAACTCTTCTACTTAATTTGGTCAGTTGCATTTGACTATATAAAACTGTATTGTGCGTGGTTTTGGTGCTGGTATGATCAGCAGACAAACCTACATATTTCAAGGGGAATAATGCATATACATACAGTAGTAAGTTTCTCACACTGAGTGATGATATAAAACATATGCACAGTAAAGAGATATTTGTGTGTACGTGCATAATTATGTGTGAACATCCATGTTCACATTCAACTGAAGTGGTAACTCCACGTGAGTGGAGAAATAACTGAACTACACAGGGAAATAGAGGAGAAGCCATACATTAGTCTATAAAATACCTCATAAAGTCTTTTGCCTTCTTTTGATATATTTTTCCCTTCCTTTTTCTGCAAGGTTATATTTGGTGTTTTTTTTTTTTTTTTTACTTCTGTTAGTTGGGGGATTGGTGACTGAAATAATTGCATCTGCATATTCTTATGGAAAGTCTTGAGGATCTTAAGCCAAAATATAAAAGAATATCCATACATAAAATTAGGCAACCCCACCGCAGCAAAAACAATATAAGTGATATTTTTAGAGCTGTGTGTAATTTTTTTCGAGAAAGAATTAGGAACTTAAGATATGAAGACACATGCTCTGTAAGAGTAGTGGCAGAGGCTATAAAGTGGGCATTTGTAGGCAGGGCATCCATATTTTCCCCTATGTATAAAATGTCAAATTATGTGGTGATTTAGAATACTTTTATTGAACGGCAAAGATCCTGTTAATAGTAATGATAGCAAACATTTATCAAGAGCTTACCATGTGCCAGACATTGTTTCAAGTTAGTCATACATTTTAACTTATTGAAGCTTCATGGTAGCACTTTGGATATGTTTGCAATTATTCTACTTTCTTATTTTTAGAGAACAAAATAGAATATAGGCTGGCTGATTTGTCCTAGGCTCTACAGATAATGGGGCTTCCCTGGTGGTTCAACGGTAAAGAATCCACCTGCAGTGCAGGAGAGGCAGGCAATGTGGGTTTGGTCCCTGGGTCAGGAAGATGCCCTGGAGGAGGGCATGACAACCCACTCTAATCGTCTTGCCTGCAGAATCCCATGGACAAAGAAGCCTTGTGGGCTTCAGTCCATTGGGTCACACAGAGTCAGACACGACTGAAGCCACTTAGCATGCGTGCACGCTACAGGTAATGCATAGGAGAGTCTGGAGCTCAGTCTCACAGATTCATCATTGCACTATTATGTGTTTCATGATCATTTTCACTAATGTCCCTGTCTCTTCTGCTGAAGTTCCAAGAGTGAAAAACGGACTTCAGGAATTTAGTTAACAGCTCCATTTTAATTGCATTTGCAAAACTGAAATGTTGTTTGATTTTTAAGTTATACACAGCATTCTTAGGGAAATTGAAATTAAAGTACAATCAGCACAGATATGTCTGCTTTCTTAACACTTGTATGAACAGCCTTTACCTGCCGATTAGCCAGTTCTCCATAGGTATCTAAAGAATGAATGGATGAGATGAAGTTGTTTTAATCACATACTGATTCATGTCAATGTATAGCAAAACCAACACAATAATGTAAAGAAAAAAAATATATTAAAAAAATGCCTTTTCCAATCCAAAAAAAAAATTACATACTGATTCATTCATTTTAATGGTTATTTTTCATTTCTTTTTAAAAATTAAAGCATAACTGACCTACAATATTATATTCATTCTTGGTTATTTTTCTAAGGATCTATTGTTCAATGAGTCCCAGTACTATACTGTACACCTGAAGATGTAAAAATATATGGGCTGAGTCTTGAGGAACTCAGGATCAAGAACAAGTAGAGACAGATGTTATAAAAATGTGAGAAAGAAATAAAACAGTTCGAATATGTTCTCACCAATGATTCTCAGGGAAGTATGTTTCCTATCTGAAAATAATGAGGGCTTTAAGACAATCTTTCAACATTATAAAATGTTTTAAATAAATGAGTTAAAGAGCTTTGAAGAAGAGAGGGGTATACTCTCAGCCAGTGGTGATATTATGTTAGGACCAAGGCTTGTTGTTGTTTAGTCATTAAGCCGTGTCCAACTCTTTTGTGACCCGATGGATTGTAGCCTAGCAAGCTCCTCTTTCCGTGGGATTCTCCAGGCAAGAATATTGGAGCGGGTTGCCATTTCCTTCTCCAGGGGATCTTCCCAACCCAGGGAGGACCAAGGCTACATGAGAATAAGTGAGCTTCACAAAGAATTGACAAACAGTTGAACCAAATACTGAATTCCAAATACTATTCCAGAAGACAGGGAAAAGTTAATGTAATTGTCATAGGTAATAATTAAAATGAGGCACCTGGGATTGATATAATCTGGAAAATTGTGCAGGATCACATTTCCTATCACAGAACCTTTGTTCCAAAATTAAAGCATAATTCCCCCAATAGGTCAATATTAAATTATGAGACTCATTAGAAGTAAAATTAAGCAATTTGACATGCTCAGAAGAAATCTTAAAACATGCAGACAATTCCATGGTATTGTAAAATGTGGCATAAAGAAAAAATAATGTCTTTGTGTATAAGAACAAAGACAAAATATTTAATGTTGGCTTCTGGCAGTTAAATAATAAAACACAAGATAATAAACAGGGTGATTTTTCTTCAAGAAATAGTGTTTTTTCCTCAAATTGTCTTTTGTAAAACCTCTACCCAACATGTATTAATGATGTCTCCTAAATAAGGTATACCAGGAGAGAAATGAAAGCACAGCTCCTTGTAAAACAAGTCTGCCTCATTCTCTCCCCTAGCTAGTTAGCTTTTTTCCCTCACCATTCATCTTCTTCTGTGATTCTAAAGAGAATAATAAAATGTTGTTCTCTAATTAGGGAAGGGTTTTTAAATTTTGTTTTGAAATGTGTGAACTGCTGACATTTTCCTTTTATATTTAAAAGACTACCACGGCAATTACTAAGGCTTTGACTAAGCTCAATGGTGAATAAACACACCAGAACAAAGCCAGGCAAGTTTAAAAACTCATAGCCCCAGTTTCTCTGTAATAGTTCAATTATATTTCTAATGAAAAATATTTTCTGTAAGTCTGTCAACCTAGTTATTGTGTTAGTTTGCTTCTGGGACAGCCTGGATCCTCTACAGGATCCTCTGGGCTATTCACTAGGAGAGGATGACACAGATAAACATCTGCAGTATGAAGAAGAGGGTTGGTAGTAAAGAGGAAATTGAAGCTAAATTTCAATTTTTCAGGATACTTGAGATTGGGTGGAGATTGGCAGGAAAGGACACGTTCACTCCTTCCACCTAAAATTTACTTTAATTTAAGCAAAAATTAGAGATCACATATCCCAAATTTAAGTAAAATGAAACAGTGAAAATCAGCCTTCTAGATATAATCCTGAAAGGTGCTAGCTAGACTGGTACTATAGAAGGTATAATCCTCAGTCCCAAGGGGCCGAGGAGCTGTTGGACACAAGAGACAACAGGGATGATATGAAAGCAGATGTTAGAACACATCTGCCAAGCCCAGAGGTAACTGGCAACAGGAAAAGCTCAAAGCATTTGGAAGCTGTTATCGCTTGGAACAGAAACAACTGCTTATGGGTGAAAGGTACTCCAGAAAGCCACAAACAGAAATTTCCCCTGACAGTCACTGTTGAAA
Organism: Antilocapra americana; assembly: GCA_007570785.1. Classification (NCBI taxonomy): domain Eukaryota; kingdom Metazoa; phylum Chordata; class Mammalia; order Artiodactyla; family Antilocapridae; genus Antilocapra; species Antilocapra americana. Next base: position 12,514,141 of record ML663566.1, on the reverse strand, counting down.
TAATGCAGTAATAGAGAACCCATCTGCCAATGCAGTAGACATGGGTGTGATCCCTGAGCTGGGAAGATCCCCTGGAGGAGGGCATGGCAACCCATTCCAGTGTTCCTGCCTGGAGAACCCTGTGGACAAAGAAGCTTGGTGGGCTACAGTTCATAGGGTCACCAAAAGTTGGACACGACTGAAGTGACTTGTACTTGAGCGGTGATGACAGGCAGGTGAGAATCTTGGGCACATATTCTTTGATCTGAGGCTCCTGGGTAGCTCACTCCTGTGAGGGTCAGGGCTGAACTCAGCCTGGTTTTCCCATTTGTTAGGTAGTGAGAAGGTGTACATGAAGACAAAGTGTAATACATCTAGGATATAGGAAGAGAGGGAAAACTTCATCCTGAGTCTGAGAGATACTAGCCCTGCTTTTGGACCTGATAAAACTTAACCTTGAAGACCAGAGGGTTTTGTCACTCATGCTATTACAAGTCAGATGCTTTGACCTTGGCATTATTCTTATGGACAAGAGAAAATCATTTGCCTCTGGGAAAGTTGGTGAGGTGGAAGTTTAGAAAACAGCCGTAACTTGGGTGTAGTGACTAACTGTAAACTGGCTCTGAGTGCAGAAGCTAGAACCTGAAGAACAAAACTGGTGTTCATAGAAGGTAATTTTCATTACGAGATTATTATTTTTGGCTAAAGAGTAATTTCCATTTAGCTTATTTGATCAGAAGTTCAGAGCGGGCGTGGCATTCAGAATCGTCAGTTACATCTTAACTTTAACAATGCATTTATTCCAATTAACAGTGTTAACAATCATTTCAAATACTCTCAGACTACATTTTTTAAGGAAATTAGTTTCTAAAGGGTTGAAAGGAAGTCGTTCATGCAATTATATTACAGTTTATTTAAACAGTGTTTTTATTTTTTGAGTTGCCAAAAGAATTAGCTTTTCAGATTCAAGGAACAGTATATTTACTATTTGTAAAGGCATTTTTAAAATTAATGCCTTCTGAAATTTCCTAGAGTTGATCAACACATACCTACAGATATTTCCTAATCTGAACATATTTTTCAATGGATTTGTTCTCTTCCACACATTCTCCTCAACTGCTCTCCAAGTGCCCATGGATGAATGATTTTTTTTTCATAATCATTGCTGATTTAAATGGCAACTCATTCCAGGAGTCTTGCCTGGAAAATCCCATAGACAGAGGGGCCTGGTGGGCTATGGTCCAGGGCATTGCAAAGGAATTGGACACAACTGAGTGATTGAGCACAGTGTTGATTTGTCTTTGTGAAACCACACTACAAAGATGAGTAGAGAAATTTTACCATCATATATCTATTTAAATACAGTTATAATACTTTTTATGTACAGAAAATATTATATAATTTACATAATACAGTTAAATATTATAATATTTAATAGGAGAAAAGGGGAAGCATTTATAGAAACCTCCTTAGGAACAGATGGTGATATATACTCAAATTATGAAGAATTACTGATCTAGGTTCAAGCCACCATTATACTATATTTTCTATTATTTGAAAATCCATTTGATATTGTGGTTAGGCTATGTTCTGTATGATTTTAGCTTTCTTAAAATTCTGTGAAGGTTTATTTTATGGCAAAGAATATGGGCTACCTTGGTATATATTCCATGGGTCTTGAAAAGACTATGTTATCTTGCTGTTGCAAGGTGGATTATTCTATTAATATCAATTAGACATTATTGTTGAATGGTGCTATTGACTTACTCAATACCCTTTCTAGTTTTTAGTAATCTATCTCAAATCCCAGCTATAAAACTACTGTGATTTGGAAAATAATTACATATTTTTTGAAATTCAGCTTTTTCATCTTTAAAATGGGTTCTAAAATACCTACTTTTCATCATTCTTAAGAAAAATACAAATAAGTATAAAATATTTGCCATACCACAGATATTTTAAATAATTAGAGCCTCTACTATCTTTTAGGGCTTCCCTTGTGGCTCAGCTGGTAAAGAATCCACATGCAATGTGGAGACCTGGGTTCTATCCCTGGTTTGGGAAGATCCCCTGGAGAAGAGAAAGGCTACCCACTCCAGTATTCTGGCCTAGAGAAGTCCATGAACTGTACAGCCTATGGGATCGCAAAGAGTTGGACATGACTGAACAACTTTCACTTTTCATTATCTTTTAATTATGAGTATCCAGCAGATAAGGTCATTGACACTCTGGTCAACAAATAGTATCTGGCTTATCCCATCTGACATTTGAAACACCCAGATGTTACCCTGTCTATTTCTTCCAGAAGTTATTTCAAATATTCCTACTAATAAAAAGTTATTGTTTGGGATAGTATTAGTTTTATACTTGAAACACAAAAGATATAGCTCTTAACGAAGAAAAAGTCAAATTGGAGCAAACAGTATAGACAGAAAACTTAAAAAACAAAATAACTTTAATGAAAAGTATGAAAAATACTTCAAGAAAAATAAGGAGCAATTACTTTTATCCTTGGTTCAATTAAAAACAGTGTCATAAAAAAGCTGGTATTCCAGGTTTCTCTTGAATAGTTGATAAAACTATGGAAGGCAGATATGGGAGCCAGGGATATTCCAAGTGAAGAATGCATAAAGTGTGTAAAGAACAATTATGATTTATTCTGGCCACAGTATTTGGTTAAACAGAAAGGTAACATGAAGTTAAGTTTGAAGAAGTTGTATAGCATTAAAAATTTGTTATTTAATATACCATGCTAAGAATTTTGGTCCTCATAATAGAGGAAAAAAGCCATAGAAAGCTTGTCAGCTGGTGATTTATAGTGTAAGGACTGTAATCCACTGGCTTGAAAAGTGATGAAAAAGTGGAAATTAACATGAAATGTGCATGTTTAAGAGAAAGAACTTCAAAAATAAAATAATTTATAGAGACACAATTCTGATCTAAGGGGGATATAAAATTGACAGTGTCTTCTTAATGTTCTTATTTAGTAACTATTCCTGAAATCACTAATTGGCTTATACGCTTATACACTATAATGTAATCTAATATCATTTTCTTAATTGCAGACTTCAGTAAATTGGAAAGTTAAGCGAATCACCTGAAAGCATTACTATTTTGCAGATATCGGAATGCTAATTAGAATGGTTATTTTCAATTTTGTATTGGAATCTCTAAACTCTTCTGAACATAACACGGTACAATTATTTTTTTTAATGTTTTATTCTAAAGTGACCTTACTCTAGCTAATATTGGCATTGAGTGAGTGTGAGTTTGACAGATCAGTGATGACTAGTTTCCATGTTCTATATATGTGGAAAATTATGTCTTCTTTTGACAGAGTATAGTTATAGGGGAAAAAAAGATAGGATTTAGGAAAAGAAAACTACTGGTAGAAGCTTTAAACCCTGGATAACTCTCTGTTACTGTGTCTGGCTTTGAGGGAAGTAAATATTCTCTTTGACCTCTTTTTCATCATCTCTAAAGCAAGGGAAATTAATACTTGCTCTCAAAGTTGTGTGACTATCAAGAAAGAATAAACTATACAATATACAGAATATAATTAAATTCTGTTTTTACTATCGTTAGTTAATTCTCTAGATTATTTTTACAAATATTTTTGTTATGAATGAATTTCTTCTGTACCACATTCCTAATTCAATCTTTGTTAAGAAAAGGATATTTCTGTCTTGCTTGCTGTTCAGAAGCCTGGTCTAACTTGCTTCTGTTACCCACAAATTTATAATTTTGACATGTGTCTCATACTTCATTTGACCATCATGTCTAAATATAATCCATTTTTAGTTAATTCTTCTATTTTTCAAACTTAAGTGAAGATCTTTTCAAAACTGACCAACTTGATCTGATCAATAATTGATGACTCTCTCCTGCTAGTTAAAATTACCCTCATTGGGAAACACTGAACATACTACAAATGTGAACAGCATTCCCAAGTTCAAGCCAGAAATCTGATTCTCTACAGGACATTTAAATAGCCAAACTAATAATCTCATTCATACTGGAACCATGTATAAATAACAATTATGCAAAACCACAGTTCTGAAATTAATTTCCTAATCCATCACTTCCATTTGCTATGGTCTTTCTTTCTTTCTTTCTTTTTTTTTCTTTTGGTAAACTTTTCTTTGCTTTTGTTGTGGCTATTTTGATTTTCTGTTTCTTTCTTTATTCTTCATTCTTGGCTGCATTTCCACAGCAATGAGACTTACTCAGATACACCATGGTTTATATTTCTTTTCTTTCTGCTCTTTCTTCTCTGCCTGTCTGTAGCAGACAGCCTTGGATCACTGCGGTCCTAGCACATACCTATTTCAGCAATGCACCTTACACAAAGCACTGCTAATAGGCTTACACTGGCCATAGGAAGAACTAAATAAATACAAAGCTGTGGTGTCCCATACTTTCTCTTTGATCCATGTATCAAACATTATGATGACATTTTGTTGTCTGTCATACTGCCAAATTTTAGTTATTCTTAATTTATTCTTTATAGTATATAGCCTACCTTGAATTTAGAAATTAAGGTTTCTTAAGTCAATATACTGGAATATTTCTGACACAAGTGTTTGCGTTTGAAGTAATATAAAATGTACCTATGTCAATGTCCAATTTATTACATGCAAGCAGTAAATCTATTTTGTCTTCAAGTTACTGTTTCTTCATAATGTGAATTTGATAGTTTACACTAAAGGAATAATAAAGCTCTATGTTTTTGCCTAATATAATAATTCTAAACAGGCATTGTAGAAAATCTAAATTGTATGATAAATGTAATACTATTCATTATATTTATTCATTTACCATGATTCATTACTTTTCCACTGGTGTGCTCGGAAAATCTCTGTAGAAACTTTGAATAATCTATATTATGGTTTAAAAAATAATTGTGTCTTACATTTATATTGCTCCATGGTTCATAAAACATATTTTGATATATTATCTCACTTTATTTGACACTCAGAATAATCCTGCCAGAAAGGAAGGCCAATGTATCAACATTATATAGAAGAAAACTGAAACTCACAGATAATAATTTTACCAAACTCACAGAACAGTATAATACGGGGTGACTAAAGTGGAGCCTCATTATCTCAATGTCCAGTACAGATGCAGATGCAGATGGTGACTGCAGTCATGACATTATAAGACCCTTGCTCCTTGGAAGAAAAGTTATGACCAACCTAGACAGCATATTAAAAAGCAGAGACATTACTTTGCCAACAAAGGTCCATCTAGTCAAAGCTATGGTTTTTCCAGTAGTCATGTATGGATGTGAGAGTTGGACTATAAGGAAAGCCGAGGGCCGAAGAATTAATGCTTTTGAACTGTGATGTTGGAAAAGACTTGAGAATCCCTTGGACTGCAAGGAGATCCAACCAGTCCATCCTAAAGGAAATCAGTCCTAAATATTCATTGGAAGGACTGATGCTTCCTGATGTGAAGAACTGACTCATTTGAAAAGACCCTGATGTTTGAAAAGACCCTGATGCTGGGGAAGATTGAGGGCAGGAGGAGAAGGGGACAACAGAGGATGAGATAGTGGATGACCTCACTGACTCAATGCACATAAGTTTGAGTAAGCTCCGCGAGTTAGCGATGGACAGGGAAGCCTGGCGTGCTGCAATCCACAGGGTTGCAAAGAATTGGACACAACTGAGCGACTGAACTGAGCTGAACTGTCCAGTACAAGAGGCATCAGAATATCAGAACTGCAGTGGATAAAGGGAACATATTTTTAGTGGTGAGAATGTTGTAGGGAATACAGAATTAAAAAACAAATGTAGTACACATGAAACATACAGTTATAAATCAATATAAACTCGATTTAAAACAACTAAAACAATAATAAATTTAACTTAAAATAAATTAATTTTTTAAATAAAAAGAAAACTGGATTCACCAGCATGGTTTTATTCCTCATATATTTCAGTACAACTAAAATCTCATTCTTCAGTATCAAGAACAACTTTTTTCACTCCTATGAAATCTCCCTTTCTACATGAGTAAGAAAAAACTCTCCATTGGCTTATTTCCAATTGATGTTTAAAGTTACTATAGCAATCATATAAACTAACTTTTATTGCTTACACTCTATTTTTCAATCCCATTTGTGACAATTTTTCTCTATATAACCTTTTTCATACACATTTCATATACTTCCTGCCTTCCTTTTTCTCACCCTATATGTTTGCTCATGCTCTCACACTGTCATGCCAGACCCTGTGAGACCCTGTAGACTGTAGCCCACCAGGCTCCTCTGTCCATGGGGATTCTTCAGGCAACAATACTGGAATGGGTTGCCTGCAGGGGATTTATGTGTTGTAAGTGTTGACTTACCTACAAACTATATGCTTCTTACAATCACAAATATGGTATATTTAGATATCAAAATAATGAAATGAATGCCTATTCTACAGTCACTGGTACACACAAAATACACAATGGTGACCAGTATATATATGCTGAAATAAATATTAAATTAACACTGGCAGAGCAACTAGCTTATTACACAAACTGGATAATGTAAGTGTTCACAGAGAAATACACTTTAGACATCCTCACTGTTAACCTTTAAAACCTGGCCTTAGTTTATTTCTTCCTGACTAGTGGATAAAATTCGGCAGGTGTTCAGGTCACTTTGTGTAACTTGAGAGTCCCCTTTAGTTTGATATAACAAATTTTAAACCTTAGTGCAAATTTTAAACCTTTAAAAATTTTCCTCTTTGTTAACCAATTCAGACCCTCCTCTCTCTGAATGCTTCAGTATGGAGGGAAGCATGCTGATGTCCTTTCCATCTCTTCTTTCTCTCCTGCTTATTTCCTGAAGGCTTGAATCCTTGAGGAGTAGAAGTGCAGAGAAGGAAATGATGTAAGGTATAGGGAAGCCCTCACTAACCTGTTACAGTTATAAACTGGCCTTATCTTCTCATGGTGGATTCTAAACGTAAATATTTTCCTCTTAAGGTACTTCTGTGGGCTTTTCAGATATATTTTCTACGAGTCAGTCTTTCTTCTGGGATGGTTTTACCCCTCCATGCTGCCCTGGTCCATATCTATTCAAAGGGACACATGTAACTTTGCCCAGCTTTTGCTGAAAATACAGTTGCAACTAAAATATTCCTCTTGCTCTATTCAGCTACCTTAGGCAAGCTGAGCTGCAATTCCTGTTTTTAAAATATTTGAGCATAGTTGATTTACAATATCGTGCTAATTTCAGGTGTACAGCAAAGTGATTCTGTTACATATTTATATTATATATACAGATATATACACACACACTCAGTTATATATATGTGTGTGTGTGTGTGTACTTGTTGTTATTGTTCAGTCACTAAGTCATGTCCGACTCTGCCACCCTTTGGATTGCATCACTCCAGGCTTCGCTGTCTTTTACTATCTCCCATGGTTTAGTCATATTCATGTCCAATGAGTCGGGAATGCTATATAACCATCTCATTCTCTGCTGCCTCCTCTTCCTCCTGCCTTCAATCTTTCCCAGCATCAGGATCTTTTCTAATCAGTCAGCTCTTCATGTCAGGAGGCCAAAGTATTGGAGCTTCAGCGTAAGTCCTACCAATGAATATTCAGGATAGGTTGCCTTTAGGATTGACTGATTTGATCTCCTTGCAGCTCAAGGAACTCTCAAGAGTCTTCTCCAGACTTTTTTCCCCAAATTTTGAAAGCATTAATTCTTCGGCACTCAGTCTTCCTTATGGTCCAACTCACATCTATACATGACTACTGGAAAAACGATAACTTTGACTGTATATGATTATTTTCCATTATGGCTTACTATAAGATACTGAATACAGTTTGCTGTGCTATTCAACAAATTCTTATTGCTTATCTATTTTATGTATAGTAATTTGTATAGGTTTTTTGTTTTCAAACTTCTACCAACAAATATCAGTCACCAGTGTTGCAGTGAAAAGCGTAGGTCTACCTAAGACTTATTTGAGGTGGCTCTAGTGGGGTTCAAGACATGGAGCTGTGCAATGGTAATGGTATCATCAGCAGAGTCCTGAGGATGCCTTTCTGGCTATAAGAACTTGATTCCACCTTTCCCATTCAGCTCTAGACCAAGACTTGTTTTGTGAGTGACTTAAAAGTCTTTCCATAAAAAATATTTTTTTCATAAGTTAACAGCTACTGCATTTCCAATCAAAAGTACAATAAAAACTAGTATAAAATAAAAGTTAATGAGTAGAACAGCAACATTATATAAATTTCTATTATTTTGTTTTACTTCTATTACTGTTGCAAAGTTACTATATGATGCACTTGCTCAGCCATCACCCTGAATTTACTTCTTGCCACAAAGGTAAGAAAAATGTGGTAAACTAATAAAGTATAATTAGGTAACTCCAATTCAGTGCCCATTGTATTTCTTTCAATTGCCACTACTTATGCAAAACTATTGACCCATATTTTAATTATTAATGAAAGCAGGTAAAATAAGTAGCGCAATGTTGAAGCTAAATATTTAGAAATTAAAACTGTGTAGAAATTCAGACTGGTGATGTTTAATAAATGCAGTACAAAACACAGACCGAATTTAACATCATATTCGGTAATTATATGCTATATGGAAAATGGTCACATGCCATTGTTACAAAATTGACAAAACTGTATTTATGGTGAGACTTGTAAAGAGGAAAATATTTAAAATTTTACAGCTGACCTTTATGGCAGTTTCATAGTTCAGTAACAGATGAGCTAATTTTGCAAAATTTATGCTCCTATGATAGTCATCCTTGCCTAGACAAGTTGGAAAGTGCTGCAACTTATATAATGTCAAGCCATTTGTGGTCTAATCTTATCACTTATAAATCAACAACAACTGCAATAGACTGAACACTAATTGAAAAGGACTTTAAATCTCTATAGAAGACACTCAAAATGCCAAAAATGTGTTTTTAATACAGAAAGAACTTCTAAAATTCTTCTTCATATTATATATACTACATACATTATTAGCATGACCCCTAATTTCTCATTTCCTCTACAATGTCCATTAAAATTTCCATCTATATTAGCCTGGGCTGGATTTACATTTTTCAATCTATTCAGCTAAGACTTCTGGATCTTATCATTTGTTTTCTTGCCAGTAAATATGTGCTATTCAAATATATCTATCCAGTGAGCCTTAGAGACTCCAATTTGTCTTCTCAATTATTATCTTGATTTTGCACATTAAAAGTTCATAAATAGAAAAGGCAAAAGATAATTCTCCTTAATCAGTGCAGGAATGGAAAGGGATGTGAAAATAACACTATAATATTTATCTTGTCATATTAGGGACAATAAATATTAATATGAGATAATGATGCTTATTGCTTTGCCGATAATATAAGATTAAAATAATCTAGAGTCCTATGTGTGTGTGTGTGTGTGTGTTAAGAGAGACAGAGTATGTGAAGGCAGAATTGTTTGCATCTATAAACTAACTCGGTATCACACTGAGTGTACAATACCGTGTCATTAACTATGCATGTACGTTGTACAACAGATCTTTATAATTTATCTATCTTGCATAACTTAAACTATTATCACTGAACACCTCTCAATTTCCTGTTCCTCCCAGCCCTTGGGAGGAACGATTACTATCCTTTTGCTTCTATGAGTGTGACTACATTAGACACCTGTTGTAAGTGGGATCATGCAATATTTATTCTTCTACACCTGGCTTATTTCATTCAGCATAATGTCCTTCAAGTTCATCCATGTTATTGGGTATAACAGGATTTCCTTCTATTTAAGGCAAAATATTATTTTATTATATGTATACATCATTTCACCTTTATCTATATATCCATCAATGAGTATTTAGGTTTTATCCACATCTTGACCATTGTGAATAACACTGCAATAAATATTGGAGTGCCAATAAATTTTTAAGATTCTGTTTTCAATTCATTTGGATATATACGCAGAAGTGGGATTGCTTGATCATATGACTATTTTTAATTTCTTGAGGAACTTCTTTTTTTTTTTCATAGTGATTACTCCTTTTTATATTCCCAACAACAGTGTACAGGGTTCCAATTTCTCCAAATTCTTGGCAACATTTGCTACAGTTTTGTTGGTGTTGTTTTTGATAATCACCATCCTAATGACCATGTCAATGACATTTATCAGGTATACAGAAAAACAATCCTAAACCCATCACAGATAAAGAAGTAACTCAGCACTAGTGCACTAAGTGGGAGCTTATAACTTGGAAGCTAACGAGAGCAGTAGAAAGAGTATGGGCCTAAAGGCTAGGGTCAGACTTTGATGCAACTGGGACATGCTATGAGCCTTCTCTATAAAGGAGACGTATCAGTGAGATGCCCAGTCACAAAAGGGGGATAAAATACTGTTCTCTTCTTGGCTGTGATATGGTTAAGAAAAGTTGTGATTAAGAAAAAAAAGTTAAGTGAAATGTTGTTTATAGGATGAGAAATTTGATAAATGCCCATATTTAGTGGATCTATAAATTATGGGCTTCCCTCATAGCTCAGTTGGTAAAGAATCTGCTTCCAATGAAGGAGACCCAAGTTCGATTCCTGGGTTGGGGAAGTGATAAGCTACTCACTCCAGTATTCTTAGGTTTCCTTGTAGCTCAGCTGGTAAAGAATCTGCCCGCAATGTGGGAGACCTAGGTTTGATCTTTGGGTTGGAAAGATACCCTGGAGAAGGGAAAAGCTACTCACTCCAGTATGCTGGCCTGGAGAATTCCATGGAGTCCATGAGGTTGCAAAGAGTCGGACACGACTGAGTGACTTTCACAATAAATTATGAGAACAGTGTGAAAGCATTGAACAAAATCTGCAGCCTTGAAAAAAATCAACAGTGTGAAAGCATTGGACAAAATCCTGCTGTCTTGAAAAAAATCAAATGCCCCAATTTTTTTTT